>BLSH010072071.1:24255-39884 GCA_018402905.1 Glandirana rugosa | reverse complement strand
CTGTGCTGATCCCTGCCGAGCAGCTTCCCGGAGGGCGGTGGCTGTGAGATGAGAAGAGCCGCTCTATTCAGGTAATGAAATTCAGAGGAGGAGCGGCGATGCTACAAGCAGCACGCAGGCTGAAGCCGCTCCTCCTCTGAATTTCATTAGCTGAATAGAGCGGCTCTTCTCATGCCTGCTATTCAGCATCCCTCCCCTCTCCTATGTCAGCCCCCTCCTCCCTCCTCCCTTCACTCTCCCAGCAGTACAGAGGTTAGGGGAGGGAAACAGAGCACAGTGTTCCTCCCTCCCCCTCCCTTCTGTACTGCAAAGAATTATGGGAGATGTAGTCCACAGGAGGGGCGGGATTGCCTTAAAAATGAATGGAGAGTGTAATGGCCACAATGAGGAGGTGAGTTTCTGATCTCACAATCTCACATTTTTCACACATGGGTACTCATTAGGTGGCACTAATAGACTGCACTGATGTGCTGGCACTGATGAGGTGGCACTGATGTGCTGGCACTGATAGACTGCGCTGTTGAGGTGGCACTGATGTGCTGGCAATGATGAGATGGCACTGATAGACTGCACTGATGTGCTGGCAATGATGAGATGGCACTGGTATGCACTGATGAGGTGGCACTGGTAGACACTGATGTACTGGCACTGAAGAGGTGACCCTGGTATGCACTGATGAGGTGGCACTGATGAGATGGCACTGGTAGGCACTGACCATCTCCTGTACTATGTCTGCAGTCTCTGACCATCTCCTGTATCATTTCAGCAGTCTCTGACCATCTCCTGTATCATTTCTGCAGTCTCTGACCATCTCCTGTATCATTTCTGCAGTCTCTGACCATCTCCTGTACCATGTCTGCAGTCTCTGACCATCTCCTGTATCATGCCTGCAGTCTCTGACCATCTCCTGTATCATTTCTGCAGTCTCTGACCATCTCCTGTATCATTTCTGCAGTCTCTGACCATCTCCTGTACTATGTCTGCAGTCTCTGACCATTGTTTATTGTTAAGAGATTGTGGGAGGATATTGAGGTAACAGACTCCTTAGGGCAGCATCTCTGTGTTTACGTCGCTGCCATGGAAACATTTGTAAAGGGGAGGAGTTAACAAGATAACCACGCCCATGTGGGGGCGCCAGAAATATTTCTGCACCCAGGCGTCTGTGACCCTAGGATCGGCCCTGCAACTGACACCATACACTGACCTGCTGACACCATCCACTGACCTGCTCGCACCATCCACTGACCTATTGACACCATCCACTGACCTGCTGACACCATCCACTGCTCTGCTGACACAATCCACAGTTTGAAATCTTCACTCTAAGCAGTGAATGACCTTGTTACAGTATGGTGGGGGGAGGGGCTGCCACGCCGACCTAGGTCTTTGCCCCGGGTGTTTTATAGTTGGCCCCCTTCTTTTGTCCCTCTCCCCCATGTGCCCCCTAAAGATGAAAGCTGGAGATGCCACTGCTGCCCAGCTTTTCCACCTGCATGCATGCCCCCTCTATTGTATCGTTTGAATATAAACAAGTGTGCCATTGGTTGCTATTTTGTATTGAGCTGCTGTAATGTGACTTTGCCTTGGATGCTGATTGGCTGATTGTGAAACCACCAAGTCACTTTGTTATCCCTGTTTCAACTCTATATATAAAATCAGCAAGCATGGCTACGGAGGACTTGCAATGTGAGAACAGCTATTGTGTCTGTTTTACTTGCTTTAACACAAGTGCACTCAAATGCATTATGCAAAAGAGCTGAAAAGTGCGCTTAATAGCGCAAGCGAAATATAATGCACACAGCATATTATAATTGCTATTACAAGGATAAAGAAAGAAAGAGTGGAGGATAAAGAAAAAAAAGACCAGTTCGCACATGAGACGGTGAAGACGCACTCGCTGTGAGCCAGAGGTGCACTATACTGCTCCATTAGCATTGAGATTCCTGCCTAATCTGCCCTCAGACATGACGCTCCCAGTCCTCTAAATCAGCATGCTCAGGGTCCATCACGCATTTCCTGCCCCTGGAGCCGGAGGACTCGCTGGATGCTGGGGACATCGGCCAACTGCAGCATGGCGCTAGTTCCGCCCCCGCCTGCGGCCTTCTACCTGACACAGCTCCCCGGCTTCTTTGTCAGTGGCATCTCTTTCGTATTTGGGGGGCACATAGGGGAACAGGGACAAAAGTAGGGGGGCCAACTATAAATCACCCGGGGCAAAGACCTAGGTCGGGGTGGCGTTGCCTCCCCACCATACTGTAACAAGGTCATTCACTGCTTAGAGTGAAGATACCAAACTGTGGACTGTGTCAGTAGAGCAGAGGATGGTGTCAGTAGGTCAGTGGAAGGTGTCAGAGCAGTGAACGGTGTAAGCAGGTCAGTGGATGGTGTTAGCAGGTCAGTGGATGGTGTCAGTAACTCAGTAGGTGGTGTCAGTAGGTCAGTAGTTGGGGTCAGTAGGTCAGTGGATGGTGTCAATAGGTCAGTGGACAGTGTCAGTAGGTAAGTGGACAGTGTCAGTAGGTTACTGGATGGTGTCAGTTCAGTGGACGGTGTCAGTAGGTCAGTGGATGGTGTCAGCAGGTCATTGGACGGTGTCAGCAGGTCTGTGGACGGCATCAGCAGGTCAGTGGATGGTGTCAGCATGTCAGTGGATGGTATCAGCAGGTCAGTAGGTGGTGTCAGTATGTCAGTAGGTGGTGTCAGTAGGTCAGTGGAGAGTGTCAGTAGGGCAGTGGATGGTGTCAGGTCAGCGGATGGTGTCAGTAGGACAGTGGACGGTGTCAGTAGAGCAGTGGATGGTATCAGTAGGTCAGTGGATGATGTCAGCAGGTCAGTGGATGGTGCCAGTAGGTCAGTGGATGGTGTCAGCAGGTCAGTGGATGGTATCAGTAGTTTAGTGAATGGTGTCAGGAGGTCAGTGGATGGTGTCAGCAGGTGAGTGGATGGTGTCAGTAGGTCAGTAGGTGGTGTCAGTAGGTCAGTGGATGGTGTCAGTTGGTCAGTAGGTGGTGTCAGTGGGTCAGTGGATGGTGTCAATAGGTCAATGGACAGTGTCAGTAGGTCAGTGGACAGTGTCAGTAAGTTAGTGGATGGTGTCAGTAGGTCAGTGGATAGTGTCAACAGGTCAGTGGATGGTGTCAGCAGGTCTATGGATGGCATCAGCAAGTCAGTGGATGGTGTCAGCAGGTCAGTGGATGGTGTCAGCAGGTCAGTGGATGATGTCAGTAGATCAGTAGGTGGTGTCAGCATGTCAGTAGGTGGTGTCAGTAGGTCAGTGGAGAGTGTCAGTAGGGCAGTGAATGGTGTCAGTAGGTCAGTGGATGGTGTCAGTAGGACACTGGACGGTGTCAGTAGAGCAGTGGATGTTATCAGTAGGTCAGTGGATGGTGTCAGCAGGTCAGTGGATGGTGTCAGTAGGTCAGTGGATGGTGTCAGCAGGTCAGTGGATGGTGTCAGTAGGTCAGTGGATGGTGTCAGCAGGTCAGTGAACAGTGTCAGTAGGTCAGTGGAAAGTGTTAGTAGGTTAGTGGATGGTGTCAGTAGGTCAGTGGACAGTGTCAGTAGATCAGTGGACGGTGTCAGCAGGTCAGTGGACGGTGTCCGTAGGTCAGTGGACGTTGTCAGCAGGTCATTGGATGGTGTCAGCAGGTCAGTGGATGGTGTCAGTAGTTCAGTAGGTGGTGTCAGTAGGTCAGTAGATGTTGTCAGCAGGTCAGTGGATGGTGTCAGTAGGTCAGTAGGTAGTGTCAGTAGGTCAGTGGATGGTGTCAGTAGAGCAGTGGACAGTGTCAATTGAGCAGTGGATGGTGTCAGCAGGTCAGTGGATGGTGTCAGTAGGTCAGAAGGTCAGTAGGTGGTGTCAGTAGGTCAGTAGGTGGTGTCAGTAGGTCAGTGGACGTTGTCAGTAGAGCAGTGGACGGTGTCAGTAGAGCAGTGGACGGTGTCAGCAAGTCATTGGATGGTGTCAGCAGGTCTGTGGATGGTGTCAGCAGGTTAGTGGATGGTGTCAGTAGGTGGTGTCAGTAGGTCAGTGGATGGTGTCAGCAGGTCAGTGGATGGTATCAGTAGGTCAGTAGGTGGTGTAGATGGTGTCAGTAGGTCATTGGACAGTGTCAGTAGGTCAGTGGACAGTGTCAGTAGGTTAGTGGATGGTGTCAGTAGGTCAGTGGATAGTGTCAGCAGGTCAGTGAATGGTGTCAGTAGGTGGTGTCAGTAGGTCAGTGGAGAGTGTCCGTAGGGCAGTGGATGGTGTCAGTAGGGCAGTGGATGGTGTCAGTAGGTCAGTGGATGGTGTCAGTAGGTCAGTGGACGGGGTCAGTAGGTCAGTGGATGGTGTCAGTAGGTCAGTGAATGGTGTCAGTAGGACAGTGGACAGTGTCAGTAGAGCAGTGAATGGTATCAGTAGGTCAGTGGATGGTGACAGCAGGTCAGTGGATGGTGACAGCAGGTCAGTGGATGGTGTCAGCAGGTCAGTGTATGGTGTCAGTTGGTCGGTAGGTGGTGTCAGTAGGTCAGTAGGTGGTGTCAGTAGGTCAGCAGACGGTGTCAGTAGAGCATTGGAAAGTGTCAATAGAGCAGTGGACTGTTTCATCAAGTCAGTGGATGGTATTAGCCGGTCAGTGGATGGTGTCTGCAGGTCAGAGGATGGTGTCAGCAGGTCAGTGGATTGTGTCAGTAGGTCAGTGGACGGTGTCAGCAAGTCAGTGGATGGTGTCAGTAGGTCAGTGGATGGTGTCAGTTGGTCAGTAGGTGGTGTCAGTGGGTCAGTGGATGGTGTCAATAGGTCAGTGAACAGTGTCATTAGGTCAGTGGACAGTGTCAGTAAGTTATTGGATGGTGTCAGTAGGTCAGTGGATAGTGTCAACAGGTCAGTGGATGGTGTCAGCAGGTCTGTGGATGGCATCAGCAAGTCAGTGGATGGTGTCAGCAGGTCAGTGGATGGTGTCAGCAGGTCAGTGGATGATGTCAGTAGGTGGTGTCAGTATGTCAGTAGGTGGTATCAGTAGGTCAGTGGAGAGTGTCAGTAGAGCAGTGGATGTTATCAGTAGGTCAGTGGATGGTGTCAGCAGGTCAGTGGATGGTGTCAGTAGGTCAGTGGATGGTGTCAGCAGGTCAGTGGATGGTGTCAGCAGGTCAGTGGATGGTGTCAGTAGGTCAGTGGATGGTGTCAGCAGGTCAGTGAACAGTGTCAGTAGGTTAGTGGACGGTGTCAGCAGGTCAGTGGATGGTGTCCGTAGGTCAGTGGACGTTGTCAGCAGGTCATTGGATGGTGTCAGCAGGTCAGTGGATGGTGTCAGTAGTTCAGTAGGTGGTGTCAGTAGGTCAGTGGATGTTGTCAGTAGGTCAGTAGGTAGTGTCAGTAGGTCAGTGGACGGTGTCAGCAGAGCAGTGGATGGTGTCAGTAGGTCAGTGGATGGTGTCAGTAGAGCAGTGGACAGTGTCAATTGAGCAGTGGATGGTGTCAGCAGGTCAGTGGATGGTGTCAGTAGGTCAGAAGGTCAGAAGGTGGTGTCAGTAGGTCAGTAGGTGGTGTCAGTAGGTCAGTGGACGGTGTCAGTAGAGCAGTGGACGGTGTCAGTAGAGCAGTGGATGGTGTCAGCAAGTCATTGGATGGTGTCAGCAGGTCAGTGGATGGTGTCAGCAGGTTAGTGGATGGTGTCAGTAGGTGGTGTCAGTAGGTCAGTGGATGGTGTCAGCAGGTCAGTGGATGGTGTCAGCAGGTCAGTGGATGGTGTCAGCAGGTCAGTGGATGATGTCAGTAGGTGGTGTCAGTATGTCAGTAGGTGGTATCAGTAGGTCAGTGGAGAGTGTCAGTAGAGTAGTGGATGTTATCAGTAGGTCAGTGGATGGTGTCAGCAGGTCAGTGGATGGTGTCAGCAGGTCAGTGGATGGTGTCAGCAGGTCAGTGGATAGTGTCAGTAGGTCAGTGGATGGTGTCAGCAGGTCAGTGGATGGTGTCAGTAGGTCAGTGGATGGTGTCAGAAGGTCAGTGAACAGTGTCAGTAGGTCAGTGGAAAGTGTCAGTAGGTTAGTGGACGGTGTCAGCAGGTCAGTGGATGGTGTCCGTAGGTCAGTGGACGTTGTCAGCAGGTCATTGGATGGTGTCAGCAGGTCAGTGGATGGTGTCAGTAGTTCAGTAGGTGGTGTCAGTAGGTCAATGGATGTTGTCAGCAGGTCAGTGGATGTTGTCAGTAGGTCAGTAGGTAGTGTCAGTAGGTCAGTGGACGCTGTCAGCAGAGCAGTGGATGGTGTCAGTAGGTCAGTGGATGGTGTTAGTAGAGCAGTGGACAGTGTCAATTGAGCAGTGGATGGTGTCAGCAGGTCAGTGGATGGTGTCAGTAGGTCAGAAGGTCAGTAGGTGGTGTCAGTAGGTCAGTAGGTGGTGTCAGTAGGTCAGTAGACGGTGTCAGTAGAGCAGTGGACGGTGTCAGTAGAGCAGTGGATGGTGTCAGCAAGTCATTGCATGGTGTCAGCAAGTCATTGGATGGTGTCAGCAGGTCAGTGGATGGTGTCAGCAGGTTAGTGGATGGTGTCAGTAGGTGGTGTCAGTAGGTCAGTGGATGGTGTCAGCAGGTCAGTGGATGGTATCAGTAGGTCAGTAGGTGGTGTAGATGGTGTCAGTAGGTCAGTGGACAGTGTCAGTAGGTCAGTTGACAGTGTTAGTAGGTTAGTGGATGGTGTCAGTAGGTCAGTGGACAGTGTCAGGAGGTCAGTGGATGGTGTCAGCAGGACTGTGGACAGCATCAGCAGGTCAGTCGATGGTGTCAGCAGGTCAGTGAATAGTGTCAGTAGGTGGTGTCAGTAGGGCAGTGGATGGTGTCAGTAGGGCAGTGGATGGTGTCAGTAGGTCAGTGGACGGTGTCAGTAGGTCAGTGGATGGTGTCAGTAGGTCAGTGGACGGTGTCAGTAGAGCCGTGGACAGTGTCAATTGAGCAGTGGATGATGTCAGCAGGTCAGTGGATGGTGTCAGCAGGTCAGTGGATGGTGTCAGCAGGTCAGTGGAGAGTGTCAGTAGGGCAGTGAATGGTGTCAGTAGGGCAGTGAATGGTGTCAGTAGGTCAGTGGATGGTGTCAGTAGGACAGTGGACAGTGTCAGTAGAGCAGTGAATGGTATCAGTAGGTCAGTGGATGGTGTCAGCAGGTCAGTGGATGGTGTCAGCAGGTCAGTGGATGGTGTCAGTAGGTCAGTGGATGGTGTCAGCAGGTCAGTGGATGGTGTCAGTAGGTCAGTGGATGGTGTCAGTAGGTCAGTGGATGGTGTCAGCAGGTCAGTGGATGGTGTCAGCAGGTCAGGGGATGGTGTCAGCAGGTCAGTGGATAGTGTCAGTAGGTGGTGTCAATAGGTCAGTGGACGGAGTCAGTTGGTCAGTGAACAGTGTCAGTAGGTCAGTGGAAAGTGTCAGTAGGTTAGTGGATGGTGTCAGTAGGTCAGTGGACAGTGTCAGTAGATCAGTGGACGGTGTCAGCAGGTCAGTGGATGATGTCAGTAGGTGGTGTCAGTAGGTCAGTAAAAGGTGTCAGTAGTTCAGTAGGTGGTGTCAGTAGGTCAGTGGATGTTGTCAGCAGGTCATTGGATGGTGTCAGCAAGTCAGTGGGTGGTGTCAGTAGGTCAGTATGTGGTGTCAGTAGGTTAGTGGATGGTGTCAGTAGGTCAGTGGACAGTGACAGTAGGTCAGTGGACGGTGTCAATAGGTCAGTGGATGGTGTCAGCAGGTCAGCGGATTGTGTCAGCAGGTCAGTGGATGGTATCAGCAGCTTAGTGGATGGTGTCTGCAAGTCAGTGGATGGTGTCAGTAGATCAGTAGGTGGTGTCAGTAGGTCAGTGGATAGTGTCCGTAGATCAGTGGATGGTGTCAGCAGGTCAGTGGATGGTGTCAGCAAGTCAGTGGATGGTGTCAGCAGGTCAGTGGATGGTGTCAGTAGGTCAGTGGACAGTGTCAGTAAGTCAGTGGACAGTGTCAGGTCAGTAGATGGTGTCAGTAGGGCAGGCTGCGGAGTATGGAGGCTATCTCAGATTTAGTTGGGAGGTCACTCACCAGTGCAGCTACCTCCGTCCGGAGCGGGGAGTCAGTCCATGCCGTATGAAGATTGCAGTGGTTTTGCGAGGATGGGGCTGCCTAGGGCCATGACCCCCCAATTTTGTTCTTTGCCCCCCCATGTGCCCCCCCAACTGAATTCATTCATGCAACATAGATAGTGGATGATGGGAGAAAGATAGCGAGAAAGAAAGAAAGAGAGGTCGTGGAGGAAGATAGATAGAACGAAGTAATGAAAAAAGAGGAGGGTAAAGAAACAAAGAAAGAAAGAAAAAGAACGGAGAATGAATAGTGAAAGAAAGAAACAGAAAGATGGAGGGAGATAGAAAACCAGAATTAAAGAATAAAAGAATCAATTAAAGAAACGAAAGAAAGAAAAAGAGTGAGAAAGAAAGACAGAAAGGGAAAAAGAAAGAAAGAGGAGAATGATGGGAGAAAGGAAGGTAGAAGGAAAGAAAGAGAAGGAAGGAAAGAAAGAGAGGAGAATAGAAAAAGAAAGAAAGACAGAAATAAAGAAAGATATTTAGAAAGAAAATAAGAGAGGAGGATTGTTGTAGAAATTTTATTAGGATGTGTTAATTATGTACAGTGATAACAAGACAGGTGTAAAATCATCCACAGAATAACTGTGGACACAGACAGGAAGCCAGGGAGAAGCAGGATGTCCTTGTAAACTGTTACCCAGACTCATCCCCCTGAGTGGCGACTGACAGTGGCTGGATGGACTCTGTCAAGAGTCAGTACCTCGCTGAGTGCAGACACGCCCGGGAGGTGTCCACTCGCTGTAGCCAAGTCCAAGATTAAGTAGATAATCTGGTGGCGGCATCAAAGCCTGTCAGTGGTATAGGAGAAACATTTAATTAGAAAAAATAACTTTATAACCTTTAGTTAAATGACTGAAATGAAAGCGTGAAACTCATTTTTCGGTGAGTTGATCCATTTCAGGAATTTTCCTAAATGTTATGTCTAGAGTTGAGCGAACCCGAACTGTAAAGTTCGGGTTAGGACCAGAATTTAGGGTGTCCGTGTCCCGAACCTGGACATTTGAGAAAAAGTCCGGGCTCGGGGTTTGGGTATTTTTTTGCGCCTTTAGAATTGCTGCAGGGCAGCCAATCAACAAGCGTTTCACTTGTTTGCCCTTAGAAGCCATCACACCCATGCCTACTAATGGCATGGCTGTGATTGGCCAGTGCATCATGTGACCCAGCCTCTATATAAGCTGGAGTCATGTAGTGCTGCATGTCACATAATCTCATACTAGTATAGGGAGAGGATCCTGCTGCTACTGGGAGGGACAGATTAGCTTTCGAAAATCATCTCATACTAGTATAGGGAGAGGATTCTGCTACTAGTGTGAGGGACAGATTAGCTTTCGAAAATCATCTCATACTAGTATAGGGAGAGGATGCTGCTGCTGGTGTGAGGGACAGATTAGCGTTATAAAATCATCTCATACTGGTGTAGGGAGAGGTTCCTGCTGCTGGTGTGTGGGACAGATTAGCGTTATAAAATCATCTTATAATGGTGTAAGGAGAGGTTCCTGCTGCTGGTGTGAGGGACAGATTAGCATTATAAAATCATCTCATACTGGTGTAGGGATAGATTCCTGCTGCTGGCGTGAGGGACAGATCAGCGTTATAAAATCATCTCATACTGGTGTAGGGAGAGGTTCCTGCTGCTGGTGTGAGGGACAGATTAGCATTATAAAATCATCTCATACTGGTGTAGGGAGAGGTTCCTGCTGCTGGTGTGAGGGACAGATTAGCGTTATAAAATCATCTCATACTGGTGTAGGGAGAGGATCCTGCTGCTGGTGTGAGGGACAGATTAGCGTTATAAAAAATAATATAAATTTGTGCTAAATAGTACATTTGCATCCAAAATGAGGATAGTGTCAAATAAGGGACGTGGTCGTGGTGCTGCTGGTGTTGGTGGTGTTGGTGAAGCTCCTGTTGCAAGGAGAGGATGTGGTCTATCTGTGCCAGCTACACGCACAAGTGAAACACCTTCCTCAGGAGCGAGTAGCTGACAGAACCTTCAACATTATATAGTAAAGCAGAACTCCTGTGTAGGAGCTAACCGCATACCATCATCCCTAATTAATCGAATTGTTTTTAGGAAACCCTCAAGTTGGGATTTTTAAGGCACAGAAAACGAGTGTTTATAAAAAGTTATATATTTTATTGAGTACAAAATTAAAATAAAGTTAATTAAAAATGTTGTTCAAACTCAAATACATTCAATATACAGTAAATACATTGACAAATACTAATGTATTTAATACTAATGATGAAGTATCATGCCTGTATAAAAACTGAAAATTATCAGAGTGACTTTATGCAACCATACCTGTTTCAAAGTTTGTGCAAAAATGTGTTCAAATTAGACAGCGTTGTGGATAGAGGGCTGCCCCCTAAACCCTGCCTTCCAAAACAAGATCAGCTGTTTTCCCCCAAACAAGAGCTCCAGGTACCACCACTAGGGAGATGAACGGCCGAGATATGCTAAAGTAATATTAAAGTATCCAGTTAGATATATGTAAACATATTCCCAATGGAGTACTCATACAAAGCCAGTTGAAAAAGGTAAAAAGTGTAAATATCTCACTTAGCCACTAGAGGGTGCCGTAACCTGATCCCAAAAGGCCAGTGGGTACAGCATAGGATATGAAGCACTTTTAAACCCTTAAACAGGGAAAGGGATAGGCTTGCTGACACAACACTAGAGAAAGATAAAAAAACAAGTTCATCAAATCACTAAAGTGTACTGAAGCAGAAACATAAAGAGGTATAGCATGGAGTAATGCGGTATAAATTTACCTTGCTTAAAGAAGATAGGCTCGTGATTGATTGGCCAAGTATATTAGTAGTCTGATTAGGCTGTATAAAAAATATATATAAATATAGCGTCACAAAAGGACCTTGTATATTGTCTCTAAAGGAGATATATAAAGGCTTCCCCCCAGAGACAAATATATAAACAGCAAAAACGCTGCAAATCAAAAAAGACGCACAAAAGAAAAAAAACACAATTACCTTATAAAGTTGCCTCAGTGTATGTGAATGGATCGCCAGCTTAGGTCAGGAAAGACATAAAATAATCCACTATAAAAAAAGTCTAACATCATTTCTAATCAAATATGTTTGATCACTCAATTCTCAAAGAATCATGCTGACCTCCGTCGTATTTTGCGCAAACACTGGTATTTCTTACTGTCAGATCCTGAAACTGGTCCTCTTGTGACCAAACAGCCTTTGGTTACATTCAGACGAGGGAAATCCCTCAGAGATAGTCTAATTCATAGTGATTTCAATGCCACCCAGGGTGATCCCTGCAAACACCTAGGAACATTCCCATGTGGAAGATGCACCTATTGCCAATATATGTGCACCACTCGAAATCCCATCTTGCCAAATGGAGTGAAATTCAAACCAAAGCACTATGCCAATTGTAAGACCAGGGGGGTGTTATATCTACTTCTATGTGACTGTGGTGGATTTTACGTGGGAAAAACAATCCAAGAATTCTGGCAAAGAGCATGTCAGCACATACAAAGTATGAAAACAGCAAACCCAGATCTACCACTTGGCCGGCATGTCCTGAAAAAGCATAATAAGATTTTTCCCAAAGTCAAATGTCTAATTCTGGACCGTATTCACCCCAACCCACATGGTTTCGATTGGAACAAAAATTTGTTACAATCAGAAACACGTTGGATATACTCCCTGAGAGCCACATTGTACCCGGGCCTAAATTAAACCACCTCTTATAAATCTTTTTTTAGATGGTTTTGTGTCAGGAGGCTGGGAACAATAACAACAGAATATCCTAAATAATAGTATCACTATTATAACATTGATTTCCCCAAATCAGTCTTTCCAAAACTCTTTAGTCCATTTTCTTTTTCCCTCCCCTTTTTTTTTTTCTTTGTTTTTCTTGCCATTTTACCTGATTCAAATAGAAATGACTGTATAGATTTACAAACTTACTGAGAACAAATCATTCTGAATAAAAGTGAAGTGAATTGCCTGTGACTTTAACTGCAAATACATGATGCCATTTCGCAAAAATTATCAATTTGTGATTTAGTCACTGGGGCCACATTTTTGTTGTGGCCCCCCATTTTAGAGTATCAAAATTTAAAATTACATTTAAAATTACATGTTTTTTAATTTTTTTTGTGTGTTCTGTTTACTAGGGATGTGGTTTTGTGGCATCTGGCTGTCTCCCCCTGTAGGCCATTGCCGGGTAATTTTTCCCTTACCAGACCCGGCGCACCCAAGCCGCCCACCTATTGGCAAGGGTGGCACTTTTCCCTCCTCTGGTGACGGCCCATGTCCTTAGGCACCACCTCCCGTGATGATGGCCCGGAAGAACGCCATGGTTACGCTTCCTGGTATTACCAGGAAGCGTTTACTGTGCTGGGCGGTCCGGGAGAGGGCTGTGCCTCGGCGACCCAGTCGGCTGTGGACGTCACATCCTGCTCTGGGTGGGCATCCTCGTCTGGCTGGTCGGGAGCTCCGCCATAGGATGCGCCCAGGTGATTTGGGCAGGACCTGTTAGTTGGAGCCCTCACTCCTGATGGCTCCACTAAACCAGCTGTGTTGGATTGCCTTATTTAAGGCCACAGCTGAGCTAGCCAGCTTCCTGTGTCAACATTCCCTCCTGAGAGGGATCTCTGCTCTGTAAGCTGGCGATCCATTCACACACACTGAGGCAACTTTATAAGGTAATTGTGGTTTTTTTTTCCTTTTGTGCGTCTTTTTTGCCTTGCAGCATTTTTGCTGTTTATATATCTGTCTCTGGGGGAAAGCCTCTATATATCTCCTTTAGAGACAATATACAAGGTCCTTTTGTGACGCTATATTTATATATATTTTTTATACAGCCTAATCAGACTACTAATATACTTGGCCAATCAATCACGAGCCTATCTTCTTTAAGCAAGGTAAATTTATACCGCATTACTCCATGCTATACCTCTTTATGTTTCTGCTTCAGTACACTCTATTGATTTGATGAGCTTGTTTTTTTATCTTTCTCTAGTGTTGTGTCAGCAAGCCTATCCCTTTCCCTGTTTAAGGGTTTAAAAGTGCTTCATATCCTATACTGTACCCACTGGCCTTTTGGGATCTGGTTACGGCACCCTCTAGTGGCTAAGTGAGATATTTACACTTTTTACCTTTTTCAACTGGCTTTGTATGAGTACTCCATTGGGAATATGTTTACATATATCTAACTGGATACTTTAATATTACTTTAGCATATCTCGGCCGTTCATCTCCCTAGTGGTGGTACCTGGAGCTCTTGTTTGGGGGGAAACAGCAGTCTCTTATGCTTTTTGATGACTCTGCTGGTGTGCATTCCGTGGGCCATCCACATAGCCCTGCCCCAGAAGTGGAAGACATTGAGTGCACAGATGCCCAACCACTTCTGTTTCAGGATGAGGACATGGAAACACCACAGCGGCATGTCTCTGATGCTGATAAAACACAAGTGCCAAATGCTGCGGCTTTCTAAAGTGTGCAGACTGACAAGGAGGGCAGTGGTGAAGAGTGGGTGGAAGATGATGTGGAAGATGATGAGGTCCTAGACCACACATGGAATGAAGTTCATGCAAGTGACGTGTGCAGTGGTGTGTGAAGAGGTGGTGGTCGCACAGAGGCACCAGCACATCAAAAGAGGAAGCAGGTTGCAAAAGCGGAGCGACTGTCCCCTAGACAGTACGCCTGCTACTACCCACCGCACCCAGGGACCTAGCACACCAAAGGCAGCTCAAAGGAGTTCCCTGGCGTGGCAGTTATTCAGACAATGTGCTGACGACAAGACACGAGTGGTTTGCATGCTGTGCAATCAGAGCCTGAAGCGAGGCATAAATGTTCTAAACCTGAGCACAACCTGCATGACCAGGCATCTACATGCAAAGCATGAGCTGCAGTGGAATAAGCGAGGAAGAAAGAGGAAGTACCCCCCTACCCACTCGCGATCCCTGGCCCTGAATGCCAGCTTTTCAAAATTCCTGGCCTTTGAAATGCTGTCATTCTGTCTGGTGGACACCCAGACAGTTTTAAAAACCTGATGGCAGTGGCTGTCCCACAGTACATGGTTCCCAGCCCCCACTACTTTTCCAGGTGAGCCATCCCTTTCCTGCACAAACAAGTCGGGGACAAGATCAAGTGTGCACTGCGCAACGCCATCTGTGGCAAGGTCGACATAACCACTGATACGTGGGCCAGTAAGCACGGGCAGGGACGCTATATCTCGCTAACTGCACATTGGGCAAATGTAGTGGCGGGTGGGCCGGAGGCCGATAGCAGTTTGGCACATGTCCTTCCACCACTGAGGATTGCAGGGCATTTCTCTTTGTCTCCTGTTGCCTCCTCCTCCTACTCCGCTTCCTCCTCCTCTACCACCTCCTCATCCGGTCAGCGTAACACCTTCACCACCAACTTCAGGACATCCAGGGGGAAACAACAGCAGGCTGTTTTAAAACTGATATGTTTGGGGGATAAACCCCACACTGCGCAGGAGCTGTGGACGGGCATTGAACAACAGACCGATGAGTGGTTGTTGCCACTGAGCCTCAAGCCCGGCCTGGTGGTGTGCAATAATGGGCGAAATCTCGTAGCAGCTCTGGGCCTAGCCGGTTTGACGCACATCCTTTGCTTGGGGCATGTGCTGAATTTGGTGGTGCAGAAATTTCTAAAAAAACTACCTGGATATGTCAGAGCTGCTGCAGAAGGTGCAGGTCCTCTGTGCGCGCTTTTGCCGTTCTCACCCTGCTGCTGCTTGCCTGTCTGTGCTGCAGGGGAACTTCGGCCTTCCCGCTCACCGCCTCCTATGCGACGTGCTGACAAGGTGGAACTCCACCTTGCACATGCTGGAGAGACTGTGCGAACAGCAGCAGGCAATAGTGGAGTTTCAGCTGCAGCACGCACGGGTCAGTCGCTCTACTGAACAGCACCACTTCACCACCAATGAGTGGGCCTCCATGCGAGACCTGTGTACCATATTGCGGTGTTTTAAGTACGCCACCAACATGGCCAGTGCCGATGATGCTGTTCTCAGCATTACTATCCCACTTCTATGTCTCCTTGAAAAAACACTTTGGGCGATGATGGAAGAGGATGTGGCACAGGAGGCTGACCGGACTATTGGCACTTTTACTGGGGAGAAGGAGGAGGAGAAGGAGGACACGGTGTAGGAGAAGGTAGTAGCGGGTTTCACAAAAAAGTTCCTCTGTATCTTCACCCTATCATTACGACTCTTGTCGTAGTAGCCGTGACCGGTACAACCACCGCATGAATTTTGTGGCGTTATACCATGTGTCCAGAGCGTACCTCCGGGTGAGTAACCACCACTTCACCACGACAAGTCATCTCGCTGACTGGGCACGCACGACGTCGACTTTGAGGTGATAACGGACGACGACAAGCGTGTCAGAGAGGTCGTACACGTTCCACCTCAAGGTGGAACAGTCGTGCAGCGTATCCTCCGCCACTCGCCCTTCCGGCTTCAAGGGGACGTCGTGTCTGTCCGTTCGTCGTCGTCCCACTCTTGCCGTTTTCGCGCGTGTCTCCTGGACGTGGAAGA
>BLSH010072071.1:0-14449 GCA_018402905.1 Glandirana rugosa | reverse complement strand
CAGAAAGTAGAGGTCATATCGCATATCCAGAGCCACCTCTAGGAGATTATAGAAGAAGCAGGATCCCCATATGATGTTGGAAAAGCAGGGGACAAGGAGACTCCCACTGGTCACGCGTTACCCCGAGGGTTCCGGGTACCAAAAGGGCCCCCTGCATACGGCGAAGCTTCCCCAGATGTGGATTGCGGGATCTTGGAGGTGCCCTGGGGGAGATGTGGATTGCCGCCCGGCGCACACAGGCAGCCAGGCCCAACTGGGCGGGGGGCCTGTTTCTTCGGGGGGGCTCTGATCCCCCCGTCTGCGTCGGTGGGACCTCTCTGCATGACGCACTCCCGGCCCAGATCCAGGACGGCGCCGTGCAGAGAGGTCCCTGGGGGCCCATTTTGAGAACCCTCTTTGGCTGACCACATTGGATTGGGAACACTGAGTATCCCTCTGGGTATAACTGGGGTGTGGTTCCCCCCTGCTTCTTCGGCTCCCCCCCTTTCTTTTTTGCTCCTCTTTTTGTATTGTGGCCCCCTCCATTCATCGCTTATTGCCATCCCTTTTCATATATGACTCATTGACCGTTGATGTTCCTGGTGTGCCTTCCTCTATTTGTCCACCGGGGTGAGTGAGCATGACTTTTTCTGCTGACTCCCATTGTGATACACCAGATTTATAGCAAATTTTTGGTCTCTCATGGATGAACTTGACGGCGTGCGTCATGACGTCATCAGTCATGCGCCGACGCCGTGAGGTCATCCATGGGCGCAGAGGGGTCACATGACTGAAATTTTTGGCGCCAATTCCCTGATATAAAGAGGCGGCGGCAATGAATCCAGCAGCCACCGCCTCTGTAGCAGCTTGGACCACGCTATCACCCACTCACCCACAGGTAAAAACTTTCTTCAAATATTTTTTTGGATATGTATAATTTTTTGCCCTGAATTGACCATCATGCACTACATGTGCAATGGTCGGTCACTTTTCAGGACGGCTATGCACGATGGGGATTATGTGGATCCAATGGTGGTCCCCCTCATCTCCCACCGTTGCATTGCCCAATGGTTATTTTTGGATCTCTTTTCCTCATTCCTTCCTCTGTTCTGTTCCCAGGCTCTGTGGTCCAAATCCAATAGAGGGTCTCTCCTGCTCTTCGGCTTCGCCGTATGCAGGGGGCCCTTGTGGTACCCGGAACCCTCGGGGTAACGCGTGACCAGTGGGAGTCTCCTTGTCCCCTGCTTTTCCAACATCATATGGGGATCCTGCTTCTTCTATATTCTCCCAGAGGTGGCTCTGGATATGCGATATGACCTCTACTTTCTGGTGTGGGGTGAGTTGGCCTCCATGACCTTGTTCCCATACCCCTAACCCTGTCACATGTAATACCAGTGTATAATTATATGATGTCTTTCAGAATATGTACATGGGTTATTAATTGGCCCCTGAAGAAGGGTAGTCCATCCCGAAACATGTCGGGCCTTTACCCATCAAGATCTCATCTCTACATATGAACCACACCTCTTTTATGTACCAACTTTGGAAAGTAACAACCTTGGTCTTGATGATTTTACCAATATATGTGATTCAGTATATGTCTGAAATCTTATGTTCTTCCTTTTTCTGTAATAAAATGTATATTTTTTTATAAATTCATTGTACTGCCTTTAAAGTCCAGCTACATGTACTGGGGGAGTACCTTTTTGTTGCTACTTGAATGGGATGTTGGCAGACCTCTTTGATAAGGTTGGGGTTTTTACCAAAAGACACGGTTACACGTGGGACGGGTTTCAGAATCTGCTCCTCACACGTTGAAGGCTGAAACAAGCGTGTCGCTTTCTCCCGTTTCACGTAGACCGGCCCAAAGTACACACGTTCGTTTTGACCTAACCCGTGCAGCCAAACAGCCACGGACGTACAATTAAATCCTCACTATACAAACCTTGGCTTCAGTCTATTCCTTGATGTTATACTAAAGAAATTGAGATGTCGGTTACAGATTACACACTGAAAAGTATAATGTCTCTTCCTGGAACACAAACTACGTAGAAAACACTATCCCTGTAACACTAACCGCAAATTAGCCCAAAACAAACCTGATTTTAAACAAAACTGAATCCAATACAAGAATGGATCAGTTATACTCCACACTGTAGTCTATCATTGAAAATAAATGGTTATACAACAAAAACGGGACAGAACCCTATGAAAAAGCTGCTTAAACATAAATGCCTACATAAAACTGAAAAAGTTATAAAAACAAAACAGCTATATCAAAAAACAAGTATAAAACACGAAAACAGATGAATTGTATAAAGACGCTAAATCTGAACAAGTTAAACAAGGCTGGCTAAAACAGATGCAAAAATCCTGTAAAAACGTCCCTCAATACTGGTTTTCAACTAAAAAATGGAGAGACTCCATTCAAAACCGACCTTCAGTACACAAAATCACGTCATGACTCTTATAAAAAGTTGCCTTTTTAAACAAAAGTGTAAAAACAGTTAAAAATGAAAACCTAAAAAAGACAAAAATGATGATGTGACTGAATTCAAAATGGCGTCTCAGCCATGTGGTTCTTTATTACTACACCAAGATGGCGATAAGACCCAGGATGGCGGTAAGAGAAGTAATATTACAACCTCATGGCCCTCAGTATCAGGAGAAAATGACGCCAAACATGTGGATTGTGGTGTTAGAACAAAAGATAACACTAAAAACGCATAACACAGAATTTATCAACCAGATTTGAAATACAGCGTAGAAATTAACCATCCTCACTGAATACTGATTTTCAGTTGCATGGCGCCATTCGCCACTAGAAACTCAGTCCAAAAGCATGATAGCCATGTTCTACTGAAACTTCAGCGTCTAAAACAACCAACTTTACGATTACAATACTGTGTCTAAACTAAATCTGCCGCCAAAAATCAAAACTCTGCACATACATATGCTTTATGAAAAGGCGCAATCCGTAAGCAAACACAGCACAAGAAGACCTCTATACACTGTAATGTTAACTCGGTTTCACACTTAAAGCTAAATAGCCGTCTAACAACAGTCTATTGACTGTCTCTACCAAAAACTGAGTTAAAGTTGGGACTCCGCAAAACAACAAGTTAAAGATAAAAACCAAAATGATTCCACTGGAAATGATTCAGTACAATAACAGACTATTTTCACTTGAGACTGAAATATTGCACAAAAACAAAGCAATTAAAACCAGAAACTGAAATTCCTGCAGAAAATTACTTAATTCCACAAAATTCTGAAATTCGGTCCAAAAGCAGATTCATTTCAGCCAGAACCAAAGTTCAGCAGAAACAAAATTGAAATTGTAACAATTTTACAACAAAATGGTGGTAACTACCAACTGAAATTCAGACGCCATTCCCACCAAAAGCAGTACAAACTGAAATCTCTCCCCTTACAAACTGACTATACAATTTGAGACACCAAACGAACGCGTAAACGAATACCCAAAGTTACAACATACAACACACACACCGATCACGCACTCAAAGCATTCTCATAATCATAACTCTTACTCATACTCATAAAACACCCTTTAGGTGTATTGATTAAGACCTATAAATGACAAGTATAGGTTATCTTCCTAATCAATAGACCTCACTACACTGATAACATACAATTAAAACCCCACCATTATGCAAAAAGAGGAAAAACAGGTTCTTTAGCAAAGCACAATTTACCTGGCACAACGGGCAGAGAAAGCAACATCCTGGAGTCAGGACAGCAAAAGATTTCAAACATTGAAATAAAATTGGTTTTACCAATAGCCAGCTGTTTTGTTGTCCTGATCCGGACCGCTTCCTCCTCTCGGTCCGCTGTGATGGAAATTCTGTAGGCTCCAAAAATTTTCTCTGGCGCGCCATCTCTGTTAGTGAAATTATAATACCTTGTGTGCATTATATTTCACTTGCGCTAATAAGCGCACTTTTCAGCTCTTTTGCATAATGCATTTGAGTGCACTCGTGTTAAAGCAAGTAAGACAGACACAATAGCTGTTCTCACATTGCAAGCTCGTCCATCAGTCCTGACTAGCAATGCTTGCTGGTTTAATTTATAGGAATCAGACAGGGATAACAAAAGGACTTGGTGGCTTCACAATCAGCCAATCAGCCTCCAAGGCACAGTCAAATGACATGAGCTCAATACAAAATAACAATCAATGACACACTTGTTTATATTCAAACAATACAATAGAAGAGACGTGCATGCATGTGGAATGGCTGGCCAGCCTGGATGAGTCACAGCCGTTGGGTGGGTGGAGATGCACACACTCCAGATAACATTGAAAGCCATGTGGAAACATGGCTCCCATTGAAATCAACGCGTTATCTCACAGAGGCTTTCCGGCAAAAACGCCATGCATGCAAAGCCAGAACTGCTATTACAACTAATCACTATTAAATATAGCTCTATGAACTATATTTCATAGTGATTATACTACTGTTCCATTAAAGGGTAAATTATGCACAAAGGAATATAGCTGTGGGTTTCTGCCACATGGATCAGAAATGACAGAAAGCTTACAGACCATTATCCTTACAAAAAAGGCAATACTGATTCCATATCGCAAGTACATCCCCACCAAGCAGATCAATCTGTACATAATACAGGGGCCCCCCGATCCAGGATTAACCGCTCAGAGCGCCTGCCGGCTGAGATGATCGGGCCAGTAGTGTATGGTTACCAAATAATGGAAGGTTCCCATTGTAAGTGGCCTGTCCTCAATATCGGTTAAAGCCGCATTCGCTATACACAACAAATACCGGTGAACCGACACTGGGAGACACTGTGACAATACATAATTAACATATCCTAAATTTCTACAACACTAGTCCTTTCTTAAGTCCTTGTCTTAAACCTTAGGTAGGCTTTCATCCCTGACCTGAGACAGATCACAGTAGAATTTGGGGACAATAACCAATGAGACTTTGGCCACATTTTGTTCCACTGGCCCAGTGTTCCACTCATTGACACAAGGCTTGTATCCCTTCTGGTGTAAGTTGAGTCCACTCTTCTGAGGAAGCAACTGTGTCATAATGTCTTCTCGATAGGGCATCAGTATCACAGTTCCCGAACCCTGGAAGGTTTTAAGCTGAAACAGAATCCTGATAGGGCAGCCAACCACCTGTGCCCAGTGGCATCTAGCTTAACTATCGTAAGAATATAAGTTGGTTTTCATTATAAAATCTGCACCGTGCAATTCAGCTTATCCACTACGCCATACTTCAGAGCCAAGAATTCCAACTTATTGATGGGGAAGTTCTCAGCAGGTGTAAGACTTCTGCTCGCATAGGCAACATACCGCAGGTGTCCATCGTGCTCTTGATACAACACACCACCTGTCTGTCTTGACTGGCATCAATGTGCAGTTGATACGGTTTAGTTGGGTCAGCATAGGCTAGTATGGGAGCAATCGTTAAGCTCCAGTTCAGCTGACGGAAGGCTTCCTCTTTAGAGATCACCAAAGTTTAGAATTGAGTTCAGAATAGAATTTTTATTTATACTTCCATTGTAAACTACAGAGCGGACCCTCAACTGTCTGTCCACTGTTCTTGGATTGACTTCTAACGTTTCCTGGGCCCTCCATGTTGTTTGACCGGCTTCATTAGTTCTAGATCGTCGTCCTCATCCTGTTTCTTCAGTAACTCATTAAGGAGGAAGGTATTCTAGCAAATTACTCAATGAATGTCCTGTAGTATGAACAAAAGCCCAGGAGTGACCTAAGCTCAGTCACATTGGTGACAGCGTCAAACTTCTGGGGTTTAATAGCCATTCCTTCAGCAGAGACAACGTGGCCAAAGTAATTAACTGAAGGCTGTTAAAACTGACTTTTTCCTGGGGGCAGCTTCACCCCCTCATCATGGAGTCTCCTTATAATCTTACACAGATGCTCTTCGTGTTCTTCGAGAGTTTTGCAGAAGATGATGATGTCGATACACCAACACCTTGATTAGGTTCATGTTCCCTACTGTATTCCCAATCAGTTTCTAGAACCTTTCTGGGGCACCAGACAATCCTTGAGGCATCCTGTAAAACGCAAAGAACCCTACTCTGGCAATAAAATTTTCATTTTTCCTGTCCTCAGGGTGCATGTGGATTTGATAGTACCCACTTTTCTGACAGGGATCTTCCCACATTTCCGTTGCAGAACCCTAGTTCATATTACTTCGGGGATTAACTCTACTCTAGTGTCCTCACCCTGGCAGTCAGCTTCAAGGTCAACAAAGAGTTCCGGTAGCTCCTAATTGAGTTTGACTGAAGCTTGTAGTCATGCCAACTCTCCAGGCTGTAATATCTTCTCACTTATGTCTAATTGCCAAATCTTTCTCACTGCTTCATTTCAGACTCTCTGTTCTTCGACTAGGTGCTGATATACTTGTCCCAGTATACTTGGCCCTTGGTTGAAGTATCAGGCTCTGAGAGAGGAGGAGGAGCATGCAGTCTTCTAACAAGATCGGTTTTGGTTACTCTGATCAGGAAACTCTTGTTGGCTCCTGGGGGGGGTGAGACATCTAGTGTGTCGAACGTCTGTTTTTCATCCACAGAAGGGTCAAAGGTTAACTTGACTGGTACCTAGCCATCATAGGGGAAATGCTGGCTACCAATTCCCCATATTTCTAATGCCTCCACATCTGCAGGGTCGAATTGTTACGATCATATATGAAATAAACGAAGGTCCAGATCTTTGCATTCGTTCCAACAAAGTTTACTGAGATTATCAGTTCTGCGTGCACACAGGATCACCGCAATAAGTGAGTGATGACCATTACAAAATTCACACTGCTTTTATGCTAAATGATCACAATGCGAGTCAGTACATGGCATAAGCCCAAAGGAAAGAAAAAACAAGATATTGAGAAATATTGGACGAATAATGGATGGAAAATAACCTACGTGACAGTTTGGCCATAACTATAGGGCGTATAACCATTACTTGTCAGCTTGACCGTAATACATCATAATGTGTCAAACTAGAGTAATTAATAAAACATGTGGTTAGGGGAATTTTGGACATAAACATATCTGTTTGCGGGAAATGACCTCAACAAACAGGGATGTTCAGCCAACTTCATATTGGCCCTAACTAAAGGTTACTGTGACATGTAGACAGGATACGAATTGCAATCTGCTGAGATAATGGATAATGGACTCAGAACATTTTAAACTGAGAATAAAGTTCATTTTATGTAGAAATAGTTCTTTTGAGGAGGAACTCCACTTTGCTGGTCTTTGCTGTAGAAACATCATTCTGACTCCATTTTAGTTCTGCTCCTCACAGAATCTTTGAGATGTATGTCATAAAAGTTTCGGTACAGAAGGGTCACTTGTACCCCGGTGTACAGAAGGGCCTTCGTGTAGATGCCTTCCACTTGAATGGGTATTACAGTAGAAGGTCCCACTAGCTTAATAGGGAATTTGCGAGATGTAGTCTAACCAGTCTGCATTCGTTCCCCCTTCTTCATGAGCTTTGGGTTTTGTTGGCGTCTCAGGTTAGTTCCAGAGGGCTGGTACCGACTCTCCACGAGCAGGCACTTGAGAATGATGGGAGCAAATTGTCTGGTCACACAGAAGCAGCCGAGAGGGCCCTCTGCAACAATTTGGGCTTCCGCTGTTGCTTCCTTGCGTCTTTGCCATTTGAGCTAACTGCTGTAGGTGGGCACCCTTCTGAGGTTTCCTGCCGATTCCTTGAAACCAGCTGACATATTTTAGCGGACTTGTGCAGTTGCACCAGTAATGGCCCACGCCTCCGCAGTTAAGACAGCATACTTGACTCATAGACTTCTCTGCAGAAACGATTGTAGGGTTCAAAGTCTGCTTGGGCTCAGACATTCCCATTAGCTAGAGGGGTGATCCTGGCTTCTAGCAGAATCATCATCTTCATCATTTGCAACACCTGGGTTTTCAAGAACTCTATCTCTGGGTTATCACTGTGCAAAAATAATTATATCTATAGCGCTCGCACGTGATATTACTAAATCGCTGCTGATAAACAAAAAAATATGTGGTTCAAAATTAACAATATATATACTTAAATTATCGCACCAAATTTTAGTCCAGTGACAATCACATGAATTGAATAAACATATGACATTTACATCAATGTTAAGGTGCTGAATTAATAAAGTGGCATAGTGCTGAAATAGTCCAAACAAACTGGTTTCAGTTTGGAACGCACGCAAATAGCGGCGTTCGTACCTTGTAAAGCGATCGTTCGTTTATCTTCTTGTAAGTACAATCTTACCTGCGCAAAATAAATCCAGCTATACAGTGCTTCACTATTGTGGATCCTTTTTCTCTTTTAATCCTATTATTCCTATGGGGGACACCGTGGAAGCATGAGTCTCTGATCTGCCAACCGTCCAGTATAGGATCTCATACAGCCTTACCAGATCTCCAGACTGAAAAGCTGGGGGTCATGTTTTTTTGGTGAGTAGGATTCCTAAGGGGATACCCCACACCTGTGGATCACATTGGCACCTTGGAAGATTTATAATTCAGCACGAAGCACCTTATCACTTTTGTTTAAACTATTTCAGCACTATGTCACTTTATTAATTCGGCACCTTAACATTGATGTAAATGTCATATGTTTATTCAATTCCTGTGATTGTCACTGGACTAAAATTTGGTGCGATAATTTAAGTATATATATTGTTAATTTTGAACCACATATTTTTTGTTTATCAGCAGCGATTTAGTAATATCACGTGCGAGCGCTATAGATATAATTATTTTTGCACATGCACCTAGTGGACTCACTCAGTATATAGCAGCTGCACATAGTATGAATCATTTATATGGATACACCTTAATAAAATGGGAATGGTTGGTGATATTAACTTCCTGTTTGTGGCACATTAGTATATGTGAGGGGGGAAACTTTTCAAGAGGGGTGGTGACCATGGTGGCCATTTTGAAGTCGGCCATTTTGAATCCAACTTTTGTTTTTTCAATAGGAAGAGGGTCATGTGACACATCAAACTTATTGGGAATTTCACAAGAAAAACAATGGTGTGCTTGGTTTTAACATAACGTTATTCTTTCATGAGTTATTTACAAGTTTCTGACCACTTATATAATGTGTTCAATGTGCTGCCCATTGTGTTGGATTGTCAATGCAACCCTCTTCTTCCACTCTTCACAGACTGATAGCAACACCGCAGGAGAAGTGCTAGCACAGGCTTCCAGTATCCGTAGTTTCAGGTGCTGCACATCTCGTATCTTCACAGCATAGACAATTGCCTTCAGATGACCCCAAAGATAAAAGTCTAAGGGGGCCAGATCGGGAGACCTTGGGGGCCATTCAACTGGCCCACGACGACCAATCCACTTTCCAGGAAACTGTTCATCTAGAAATGCTCGGACCTGACACCCATAATGTGGTGGTGCACCATCTTGCTGGAACTATGATGTCGGTGATAGGGAATTGCTGGCCATCAAGTCGGCTTTGGAGGAATGGCGGCACCTCCTGCAAGGAGCAGCTCACCCGGTATTGGTTTTTACTGACCATAAAAACCATAAAAAAACCATATGCTGTGAAGATACGAGATGTGCAGCACCTGAAACTACGGATACTGGAAGCCTGCGCTAGCATTTCTCCTGCGGTGTTGCTATCAGTGTGTGAAGAGTGGGAGAAGAGGGTTGCATTGACAATCCAACACAATGGGCAGCACATTGAACACATTTTATAAGTGGTCAGAAACTTGTAAATAACTCATGAAAGAATAAAGTTACATTAAAACCAAGCACACAATTGTTCTTCTTGTGAAATTCCCAATAAGTTTGATGTGTCACATGACCCTCTTCCTATTGAAAAAACAAAAGTTGGATTCAAAATGGCCGACTTCAAAATGGCCGCCATGGTCACCACCCATCTTGAAAAATTTCCCCCCTTACATATACTAATGTGCCACAAACAGGAAGTTAATATCACCAACCATTCCCATTTTATTAAGGTGTATCCATATAAATGGCCCACCCTGTAGTTTATATCCATTAGCGCAAAATATTGTTTTTTAAATTCTGGGTTATCACTAGCTGCACTAATAACACTGACCTCAGCGAAGGTTCTGGTTTCAGGTTTCTCTTTTTACTCTCCAACAGAGCTTCTTCTTCTCGCACTATCCAGATTAATTTAGGGTACTTCAAAACTCCACCATCTCTTCGAGTTTTCAACTGGATCATAATAACATATAAGGGCAACTGACCTGGGATGTATACCTTTCTTTAGTAGTACCTGATGCATTGTCTGCTCTTGGAGTGGGCTAGGCAATATTTGAAGGCTTATACTGACGACGTAATTGTTGGTGATATTTTGGCTTTTAGTTTGTTGAGTTTAGGGTTGCTAAGAAGCCAGGCATGGATGTCGTTGCCTGGAATCTGGGTTAGTTCGATGTCCAGCAGGATATTAGGTCTTTCCTGAACCAAGTTCTAATTTGTGCTAGGATGGAGGCATAGTTGTAGTCTTTCAGGAATACATATCCTGCTCCATCACTGTTTTTGATAGATTTCGTTTGTAGCTTCTGGGTTTGGAGGTTTTCCATAAAAATGTATTCAGTATGCTTTGGAGAGAGGTAAAGAAAGAAGTTGGAACTGGTACAGGGAGAGATCTGAAAATATTTTAAATCTGCTAGCCCCTCTGTAATTCATCAGAATAAATATTAATACATTTCAGATTTTCAGTTCCCTTATGTGCAGTGGTTGCCCCTCAATCATATCGAACACATTCTAATGCTACATAAAAGTTGCTCTTCTCCTCCAAACTTGGTCCCACATTCTCAAAAGGGAACAGGCAGCTCACAATCAGGACTGGAATCTCCAGCCAAGGAGGATTTCTTCCTGATAACATCTTTGAATTAATGTTGCATGGAAATGTGAGCTACAGATTAAATGCATTGCTTATAACGATTGTTCAAAGAATTTATAGCGCTGCTTTAACACCTACATATTCCTTTGCATGCACATATAAGCTCCAACAATGATTTTTATACAGGTTCAGCAATAAATGGAATGTTGCAATAAAGAATCAAGGCTAGGGTAAAATAAACAGATTAAAGAATGTGTATGGATATTTAAGAGTATTGACTTTTAAAGCTCTGTTATAGTACTGTATATGTTTCTGCATTCAAGCAAAACCTGAAGCAAAAGTTAGGATAGAGCTTAGGATGGATTTGATCAATCATTACCTTAGAAAAGTTAAGTTCAAGCTGAAAATAACAAACTAATATAACAAATCTAAACCACTGGCTAGAATTTATTTCATATAAACAAATATGTGCGCACAACCGCTATAAGGGGTTTAATATTTCACAGCTTAATTCTAAGGTTATTTAGAATATGTATTGTAAACAGGTAAAGTATGCTTTGTTGAATATTAAGTTTATACCACGTCCCAGTAAATTGTGTAGCCCTCTAAAGCTGTAAGTATAAATTATAGTTCCTTGGCAGGAACAGCAATTTTCTCAACTGAGATCAGCATTTTGTAAAACTGAGAGCAGTTTTCAGTTCTTTTTTAATCGCGAGTTTCTACTGAATTCTTCTTTTGAATCCTACTGATTGAATTAGTGCACTCATTGCAGTATCCAAAGGACCTGAAAAGTGGGCTTATTAGAGGAAACAAAATATATTGCGCACAACGTGTTATCATTTCTATTACGGTACTCTCTAAGGTAACGTTTAATAGTTTTTCAGTTTTCAGTAGTTTATAAGGCAAAATCAGCGTTGAGTGTATTCAATGTCAGCGTCCAGACCTACTGCTGACAGACTGTCCAAAAGAAGCACATCTGATACACAAAGAATGGGAGCGGTTGCAAATATGGTCGAGTTGGTCTATCGATGGGGCCCCTTAGACGATCCTGAAGATAAGTCTCCTTTCTTATCAAGAAAGCATAGATAGACCGTGCTGACTGCCTTGCATGACAATTATGGCCACTTAAGGCCTGATAGGATATTCAAATTGCTGCAAGACCAATTGGCCCTATTGGCCTATTGCCCAATTGGCCCTTGGCCTGGTGCAAGGCCTATTGGCCCTATATGCGGGCTGAAGTTGAGGGATTTTCACTCCTGCATACGGTATATACAGAGGAAGTCTTTAAGCCAATGCCTTCAAAGTCAAGGATCACTAGAATTGATAGGTAATAATTTTCTGTGTCTTGAGCCTGACTCGAGTGGACAGGGAAATGTTCTAGCGATGAACGTCCACTTTACCGGCAATGCCCAGGCCTTCCCATCTAAGTACCAGCAAGCATCTGCGGTGGCCAAAATTAGTGTAGAGAAGTTCTTTGTTCATTATGGCCTACCTAAGAGGATTCACACTGACCATAGGAGAGACTTTGACAGTAGACGAGGAAAATTGATAATTTCAAGAAATTGTTAGATAGGTACCTAAACGACCACAAAATATAGGTGTACACAACGTAATATTAACATATAAGCACACACACAGGTTGGACTGGATGGACTTGTGGCTTTTTTTCAACCTTCCCGACTATGTTACTAGACTCTTAAAAGACTGTTGGACACGTTGGGTGTTCAGAAGTCAAGAACCAATCCCTACCACCCTCAAGGTGATTCTCAGCTAGAATGCTTTAATCGCAACTCCTAGATATGCATGGGACGGCTGATAGCAAATGACAGCGAAGACTTATTTTAGAATCGGACCCCCCTGTCAAAACGACACAATAACACAAGACACTTTCGTGGATGATGAACCCACAATTTCCATCCATAGGGAACTCCATGATGGTGCTCAACATTTCTCACTATCTCCTCTCCCCCAGTGAAATGGATATAAGTAAGGGTTTAAGCTTCTGCTCAGATAGCATTGTGTATAAATTCTAACTCATTAAGGACATACAGGTGACTACTTTTGAAGTAACTATATAGCAAAGAAAAAGATGTCCATGTTGATAAAACACAACAAGATTTGGGGGCACTCTTGTTGCCCTTTTAGAGCCGCAGGAACCCCATGCCCCTGCTGTTGTAGAAATTGTATTAGGATGTGTGGATAATGTATTGTCACAGTGTCTCCCATTATCTGTTTACAAAATGGAAGTATTGAGTTCCAGCGCTAAAAGTTCCTCGGGATGGCAAGCGACCATGTGGGAATAAGATAGATGAACCGATGTGTGCTGCCCTCCTCGGATGGGGAAATCTGAAAGGTACTAGAAAAACAAGAAAAAAAGGGGAAGGCGCACACACCTAGTGCATTACAAAAAATAATAATTTATTCCAAAAAATATTAAAGGAGGGTACTCACAAAGTACATGAAGACAGGACGTGATAAAATCAAAGCACAAGGCAGGATAGAAGCTGACGCATTTCCCTTCCTCAGAGCTTCACTCTGAAGCTCTGTCTTCATGTATTTTGTGAGTACCCTCCTTTAATATTTTTTGGAATAAATTATTATTTTTTGTAATGCACTAGGTGCGTGCACCTTCCCCTTTTTTCTTGTTTTCGTGAATTCAAAACTGGCGGCTAAATCCTTACGGTTTCTTAGTTGACAACTCGAAGTTTCAGCCCCCTCCATACATTTTCTATAGGATTAAAATCTGGAGACTGGCTAGGCCACTCCATGACCTTAATATGCTTCTTCCTGAGGCACATCTTTGTTGCCTTGGCAGTATGTTTTGGGTCATTGTCATGCTGAAAGACCCATCCTTGACCCATCATCAGTGTTCTGGCTAAGGGGAAGAAGGTTCTCATCTAAGATTTTACAAGACATGGCCCCATCCATTGGCCCCTGAATGTGGCAAAGTACATTTAGCAGAGAAACAGCCCCAAAGCATAATGCTTCGAACTATGTGCTTGACTGTAGGGATGGTGTTCTTAGGGTCATATTCAGCATTATTCTTACTAAACATGGCGAGTATCCCTCCTAAAGAAGGCACATGTACAACGGTCATGCCAATGAACATCTAAATAATTCAGAGAAGAATTGGGAGAAAGTGCTGTGGTCAGATTAGACAAAAATTAAGCTCTTTGGCTGAGAAGCAGCCCCACTCAGAATGCGTTACTGTTGGCATGACACAGAACTGATGGTAGCGCTCACCTTTTTTTTTTTCTCATTTTCTGGCATAGAGGGACTTTTCAATTTAATCTGGAGTATATTCAAATCATAAACACTGAGGCAGCAGGCTTTGTGAAAATTAATTTCCTGGTGCATCATGGCAGCATACACATGGGTTGTGGCTCCGCCCCCACAACATGATAGGACTGGTTAACTATAAATCAAAGACAGACCCGGCTCACCGCATTCTCCTTTTTTTCCTCACCTGATCAGGACTGGAGTCGCGAGGTATCCCTTACCGCTTGTCGCCCCAGTCAAGTTCAGCCTCTCTTGGTTGGAAGTCCTTCCTGTACAGTCTCTAAATGAGCTTTATGGTTGGAGCCCCATTCTGGTGGTCTGGGGGGCATATTTCAGCTTCTCCTGGGT
>BLSH010072018.1:2307356-2318705 GCA_018402905.1 Glandirana rugosa | reverse complement strand
GATGTGTGGCACTGGTACACACTGATAGGGGCACTGGTGGGCACTGATAGGGGCACTGGTGGGCATACACATTAATAGGGGCTCATTCCCCGGTGGTCTAGGGTGGCATCTGAAGGTGGCACTGAGTGAAGGTGGACCTGAGCACTTAGTCACTTACCTGGTGGTCTAGGGGGGTCTCCCTGGTGGTCCAGATCGGCTCCCTGGTGGTCCCTGGTCGGCTCCCTGGTGGTCCTGGGTGGGCACATCGCTGGGCAGGCTCCCTGGTGGTCTAGGGTGGCGATCCGAGGGAGGGCTGTGCTGATAAATCATCAGCACAAACCCTCCCTGTCAGGGATGCAGCCGATCGGCTCTCCCCTCATCAGGTCTGCAGACCTGAGTACAGGAAAGCCGATAAACGGCTTTCCTGTATTACACTGTGACCAGCCGTGATTGGTCACGGCTGGTCACATGGTAAAGTGCTTTGGATCGAAGCACTTTACCGAGATCGGCATTGCGGGGGGGTCAGACTGACCCCCCACACCACCGATCGCCGCGATGCGCGCCCCCCCCCCCCGGGCGCGCGGCGGCTTGTTATCCTGCAATACGGCGGTCGGGAAGTGGTTAAGTAGAGTTAAAGTAATATTATCGGAGTCCAGGTAGACCAGAATCTGCCAGTGTAGGCCGGTTTCACATGGGCTGTCCGATCAGGTTTGCCTGTCAGTTCTTCAGGTGGACCTGATCGGACCATCCATAGCTCTCTATTGAGCGGTGGATGTCAGCAGACATGTGTCTGATGACAACCGCCAGCATCGGATGACAACCGGATGGAAACACACAGGCGGTCCATTTCCATCTGACAGCCTCATAGAGAACAGTGGGGCTGTGTCCATGTCTGCTCTGCATAGCGGAGTAGACACCGACCTGTCATCCGCCTGCTCAGCGGGGAGATCCCATGCTGAGCAGGCGGATGTGGACTACGGAGGACGCCCATGTGAAATCAGCCTTAGTTGTTTGAACCTGTTCTGACACTGAATTTCCCAGCATAGATCTTTGCATAGATTCCCTTTAATGGAAATGTGTAATAATGACAACAGTAAGAACATTATTCTTTTAATAAATCATACTTATGTTTATAGGGTAAATTAATGCAATGATTATGAAATGACTACCTTGGAAGTTCATGTTTCCAATGTAATTTCATGAGGAGGCGATCATTTGGAAAGATACTTAAATCGAGAACAGGCCTGCGTGATTTTTACATCACTATGTGAATCAGCTGAATCATGTTTTGCTCTCTGCGTAGGAAGGTGAAGCTACAGAATTAACTGCTGTCTTAATTAAATCAGAAACTAAGGACTGCATGGCTTGTGGCACCAGCTTACAACAGTGTTTGTTTCATTTCATTTGAAGTTCTCTTTTTTCTATTTGAAATTAAAGCAAAACTTTAGGCAAACAGCTAAATAGTTGAAAAAAACATAGGTGTAGTGATTTACCTGCCAATGGATTGTTAATGCTGTACAGCCAGTCTTGTGATGTACAATGTTATGGAGAATGCTCAAGGCAGAGGCGTTCTGGATGAAGTCCAACCTGTAAGAACTCAAGCTGGTCTAACAACATTACTTGGAATTTCAGTGCAGCAGAGGCAGTGTTGTCAGCTCACCACAGGAAATTAGGAAATTAGGTAATCTCTAGTGATTAGCAAACTGGCATTCAGTGAGGAGAAGGTCCCACTTTTATGCAACTTCAAGGTGGACATTGATAAAAAAAAAAAAAAAAAACACTCCTACCAGTCACATACTGACGAAGATGCCTTTAACCACTGCAGCCCCGGAAGGATTTCCCACTTTAGGACCAGAGCACTTTTTGAGATTCGGCACTGCGTCGCTTTAACTGACAATTAAACTAAATTTGCATCCTTTTTTTCCAACAAATAGAGCTTTCTTTTGGTGGTATTTGATCCCCTCTTCCGTCAATTTTGCAAAAAAAAAAAATTTCTTACGTTTTGCTAAAATACAAATACAAAAAATAAAAAAACATTTTTTTCTTTCAGTTTTGGGCGATTTATATTCTTCCTCATATTTTTAATAAAAAAAAAATCGCAATTGCCGTTTATTGATTGGTTTGCGCAAAAGTTGCCGCGTTTACGGATGATGAGAATTCATTTCTGGGGTTTTTATTTTTTTTATTTTTTACTAGTAATGGCGGCGATCTGCAATTTTTAGCTGTACTGCGATATTGGGGCGGACATGTCGGACCATTTTGACACTTTTTTGGGACCATTGGCATTTATACAGTGATCAGTGCTATAAAAATGCACTGATTACTGTGTAAATGCCATTGGCAGTGAAGGGGTTAACCTGGAGGGGGCGCTCTAAGGGTAACTGTGTTCCCTGGGCGTGTTCTAACTGTGTGTGGGCTGGCCTGGCAGGGGGAAGGGAGTGATCATGGCTTCCATATACAGGAAGCCTGTGATCACAGCCCTTCCCCCTCTAACAGAACGGAGATCAGTGTTTAGTTACACGGACCTCCATTCTTTCACTGTGACTGAGTCCGCTGTACCCGCTCCCTGGCTCCCCCGCACCCCCCGCACACAGTGAGCGAGCCTCCTCTGTATTATATTGCACCTTACAGTCATTAGATGTGGTAGCTGCATCCGTTTTCTTTTCTTTTTCCTTCTGTTTTCACCTGGTGATCTGGCCAGTAACACACCTCCTGTATTAGTGAGACACCACTCACTAATAGTGTTAAATAGTGTTAAATGTCTTAGCTGATTTAGATGCAATAAGAAACTGAAGCCAAACTCCAGCTCGCACTTTATAATCATTTACAGCAAACATTTTTTTTTTCCTTTTGAGATAAAGGTTTTACATGAATACATAAAAAAGCTGATCACTTTTATCACCCCTGCCACTGTTAAGTGGTTTGTCTCATACTTGCAGACTGAAACATTCTACAGGAGAGCTTGAGCTTGTAAAAAACAACAGCCTTACTGGCCAGATCACCAGATGAGTTTAGACGAAAGAAAGCATGAAAAGGGAAATTAATGTAGCCATCATATCTAAGCATTAGTAAGCTACAATATATGTTTTCTTTTGGGTTTAATACCACTTTAATCTACAGGGCACCACCACATTATGGGTGTCAGGTCTGAGCATTCCTAGATGAACAGTTTCCTGGAAAGTGGATTGGTCGTCGTGGGCCAGTTGAATGGCCCCCAAGGTCTCCCGATCTGACCCCCTTAGACTTTTATCTTTGGGGTCATCTGAAGGCAATTGTCTATGCTGTGAAGATACGAGATGTACAGCACCTGAAACTACGGATACTGGAAGCCTGTGCTAGCATTTCTCCTGCGGTGTTGCTATCAGTGTGTGAAGACACAATAGGCAGCACATTGAACACATTTTATAAGTGGTCAGAAACTTGAAAATAACTCATGAAAGAATAAAGTTACGTTACAACCAAGCACACCATTGTTTTTCTTGTGAAATTCACAATAAGTTTAATGTGTAACATGACCCTCTTCCTATTGAAAAAACAAAAGTTGGATTCAAAATGGCCGACTTCAAAATGGCCGCCATGGTCACCACCCATCTTGAAAAGTTTCCTCCCACATATATACTAATGTGCCACAAACAGGAAGTTAATATCACCAACCATTCCCATTTTATTAAGGTGTATCCATATAAATGGCCCATCCTGTATATATGATGTTATGGAACAGTACGATTCTCATGGACAGCATCAGGAACACTGCATGCTGGAATCACGTAATTTGCAGGTGTAATACAGGTATAATACAGTTTTTTTTTTACTTTCATATTATTTACATACTCTAACATGCTGCCATGGCCTGTAATAGTAATAAAATAAAATTAAATGAAAAAAAAAAATATTGCGGTAAATAAAAAACACCCTAAAATATTTTTAAAGCCCTCATCTACATTTACACACATATGCAAACATAATGTTGACATCAGGTGCACCTACGTATGAAAATGAGGATTGCATCAAACATATTAAATATTGCCACACACATCAGACTAAGAGCAATTATTTTAGAGCCAACATTCATGGTTTACTCTAAATGCTTTTAAAGTATTGTCTATGTTTAATTTTGGGTATCATACGTTTTAAGCTTTTTTTTTAAGCTTGGCATGAAAAAAAAAATGAAAGAAAAAAGTATATCTGGTAGGAAAAGTACTCTGGGGTGTTTACAGAATCTGTTATAGGAGAGAGCAAAGCACATACTGTACTCTGTGTCAATATACATATGACATTTTTTTCATTGTCCACACGCATGCACAGTTGTGTTCAAAATAATAGCAGTCCAACATCACTAACCAGATCAAATCACCGTTTTTGGTATTGTAGCCAGGAGTCTGGCATTAATCCCCTGTTAATAGGGACATTTGTGCCCATGAAATATGGTGGGGAGTTTTCTCTAGTGAGAGAATGAACTGGTAGGGAGTGATACCTTGTGGGACTTGTAGTGTGACAGAAAGGAGATGTCATCAGACTCTGCGGTGCTGCAGTGGAAGGCTCCTGGGAAGAACAGTGCCTTATGGGAGAACCTATTTAAGTGAATGGAGGGAGGGGCCTGTTGCTGTCACTTTGGACGGCGTGATCGATCAGCAAGGGCCCTGTGTGCTGTTACAGCGGGATTGCAGCCTATACAACGGGTTCCATCGTGCTGCAATTACACAGTGTTCCAGCGAGCTGCTTTACTGTGGTGTTCCAGCGGAGGATCTGTGGAGCCAGCCTGTTACCACCTGAGACTGTTCCAGATTCAGCGGCAGCAGGAGCGATCGATCAGGGAGAGCTGCAGGGAATGCAGTGGAGAACGGTTTCCAGGAGCATAGAGCGGGAGTGTTTCATCAGCCCCAGCATCACCATCATCATCATCTGAGCTGCAGGACAGCTTATCAGTGTCATCTGTCCGGTTGGGTGAGCGGGCTCAGGCCCATACAAAAGAGTACTGATCTGTTATTACAATTATTTTTTAAAGAAGGGCCCTTTCTACTTAAATACTACTTTTCAATAGCCAATGCTGGATTACAGTTAATTGAATATACTGGATTGCTGCTAGTTGCAAGTTTATCATAAAGTCAGTGATCACTGTGAAGGTTTTCTTTTTAATTTATTGAAGTTGCTAGCCTACCATTTGTGCCTTATCCTAGAGATTAATGGAGACAGTCACTACTTAGGTACCTAACTTCAAAATCACAGAGCCGGCAGAAGATATACTGAACTTTAACCACAGAATTGCTACAACTGCAGCTGTTCTCTTCCCCCCCACTTGGCAGGACTCAGGGTTGTTATACTTAATTTTGCTGAATTCGGCTACTCTCTGGAAAAGAGAATTTATATACGTGATTTGTATTATTCATTATAGTTGTATCAATTATAGCCAAATAATCTTAGAGTGGTACTAATTTACTTGTATTCCATTGGAGTGGTATCAATTTACCTCTAGTTCACTAACTTCTGAATAGTTTAGTTATTATCCGTTATTGACTCATTCCACGTAATAGATACTTTTATAGCATTTATAGGTGAACAGCTTGGTAACTTGAATAAACTTGATTGGAAGAATTTCATTGTTATCAATAACTTCATTACTGGCGTACATTGTGTTTGCTGTCTCCTTCTTATTCAGTAAGATTCATAAGGTAATTCGATGTGTTAAGCCTTTCTGAGAGTGTATTTAACAGTGAATTGTTGATATTAACTTTGAAGTTACAAATTCTGTTTTGTTCTGGAGTTCTACTTCAACTTACAGAAAGAGTTAAGTAAACACTTTGAACTCATACCTTTGTGTGGTCTCTTTCACTGAAGTGTATTAACTTAAACAAGAGAACCTAACATGACTGAACCCAAGAGTGTGAGGGGTGGTGGAGGATTCTCAGAGTCGGGTAGACCAAGGGGGTTGGAATTTCTAATCAACCCTCAAGGGGGCAGCACTACAGTATAAATTATATTTCTAAATTGCAAATAATTGACTAGCAGGTGTAGTAGAGTAATAGAAAACCAACAGCACTCTGCTGATTCTGAATCATTAAAGGAGTTGTAAAGGCAGAAGGTTTTTTATCTTAATGCATTATGCATTAAGATTAAAAAACCTTCTGTGTGTAGCAGCTCCCCCAGCACCCCCTAATTACTTGACTGAGCCCCATCTCTCTCCAGCGATGTCCACGAATGTCTAAGCTGTCCGGGACACTCCTCCTCATTGGCTGAGACAGATCAGGTGCGCCATTGGCTCCTATGGCTGTCAATCAAAGTCAGTCAGCAAATCAGGGGAGAGAGGGGGTGAGGTCGGGTCAGGGCTCCATGTCTTCATGTATACACAGAGCTCTGACTCGGCTTGGGTGCCCCCATAGGAAGCTGCTGGCTGTGGGGGCATTCAATAGGAGGCCAGGAGCAGCAAAGAGGAACCCAAGAAGAGGAGGATCTGGGCTGCTCTGTGCAAAACAAACTACACAGAGCAGGTAAGTATAACATCTATAACATGTTTGGTATTTATTTATTTTTTTAAATGAGACCTTACAATCACTTTAATTGAAATGGGCATGTTAAAAATAATAGCAATAATAGTGTGAAGTTCAATTAGTGAGGTCATTCAGTCTGTGAAAAAAACAGGTCTCAAACAAGTGGCCCTTATTTAATGAAGAAGGTAGCAAATACTGTACATGCTGAGTATAGTGCATTTCTCTCTGAAAAAAATGGGTTGTTCCAGACATTGTTCAGAAGAACAGCATACTTTGATTAAATAGTTCATTGTAGAGGGGAAAACATATAAAGAAGTGCAGAAACCCATAGGCTGCTCTTCTAAAATGATCTCAAAAGCTTTAAAATGGCAACCAATTCAGAAAGACGTGGAAGAAAATGGAAAATTACCACTCAAATGGATTGAAGAATAGCCAAAATTGCAAAGACTCAGCCAATTATCAGCTCCAGGGTGATCAAAGAAGGTCTAAAGTTACCTGTGAGTACTGTAACAATTAGATGATGCCTATGTGAAGCCAAGCTATCGGCAAGAAGTCCCATTGTTAAAAAAAAACTACATATGCTGAAGAAGTTACAATTTGCCAAAAAAACACATTGACTGCCCTAAAGAGAAATGGCAACAACATTTTGTGGACTCATGAAAGCAAGATTGTTATCTTGGGTCTAGGGGCCGCAGACACTGAATTCAAACCACAGTACACTGTGAAGACATTGAAGCATGGTGACGCAAGCATCCTGATATGGGCATGGTTCTCATACTATGGTGTTGGGCCTATTTATCGCATACCAGGTGTGATAGACTCACCTGGCATAAAGGCTTTTGGAGGGGACTAAATGCTAGCCTCTTGCCTACCGACTATGGGCCCTGGCATTTGAGGGAGCTACAAGCATTTAGGAAGATGTTCTGTTACATAATACAAAAGGACATTATTAAGGAGGCCATGATGATCTCTGCTAGCTTAGGACTCAGTAGACAGATGTATGTGAAAGGAACACTGAATAATGAAATCTGGAAAGCCCTGGGTCTCCTGTTGTCTACTAGTCTGAAGGATCTTTCACCCATTGTTAATTGTGCTAATTAACACACCTTTTTAGAAAACTATTGGGGGATGTGTTTATACTTGTAATAATGTGTCCTTTGTATTCACTGTTGTAGGAGCCGAATAGTCTAGGCACCTAGGCTGGTTTAAATGACTAGTTAATTTATGTTTCTGGTTACAGTTTGTATTGTTAGGGTAATATGATCAGGAGGGGGGGATGTCTTTCTCACGTGTATAAAAGCCTGTATTCTTGTTCAAATAAGAGGTTTGAGTTTAGCAGCCAAAACGAGTCCTGCCTAGTTCTTGGTTGCAATATGCAACTGTAATATCTGATACTTATGTTCAGACTGAAGGAAGAGGTATATGGCCGAAGCACTCAATCGGAGTGTAGGAAGTGGGTTCTGTCACACCAGGGATCATGGGCCAGTTTGAATACATCAAAATACTTGAAGAGGTCATGTTGCCTTATGTCAAAGAGGAAATGCCCTTGAAATGGGTGTTCCAACAAGACAATGACCCCAAACACACCAGTAAGTGAGCAGCATCTTGGTCCCAGACCAACAAGGTTAACGTTAAGGAGCGGGCAGCCCAATCCTTGGATCTTAATCCAATAGAACACTTATGGGGTGACATAAAAAATGCTGTTTCTGAGGTAAAACCAAGAAAAGCAGATATATTGTGGAATGTAGTGCAATCGTCTTGGGCTGGAATACCTGTTCACAGGTGCCAGAAGTTGGTTGACTCCATGCAACACAGAAGTGAAGCAGTTCTCAGAAACAATGGTTATACAACAAAATATTAATTCAGTAAAAAACTAAATCTTCAAGCATTTTTCAGTTTATACAATGAATGTTTAAGTTAGTAAAGAAAAATGCAGACTGCTATTTTTTGGAAAAGCCTAATATTCCTTTCTCAAATTTGAAACACTTTTCTTCATGTTTTGATTTGGAATAGATTGTGCGTTGTTTCCAATGCATTTGCGTGTATGGAAATAAAAGTATTATAAGGATTTTGAGCTTTGCTCACTTTTTTAAACACACTGCTATTATTTTTAACACAGACCTTTAACTGTCCCTGATAACACTTTGAAAATCTGCCCCAAATCTGTTTTAATAGTTTGTTTGTGTCCGTGACTGCATGTAAATATAGAGGTACATTTTTTTCTTTTAATAGCACCAGCTTCTAATTGTTCATAAAACTTAAAACTCTCAGATTTCTTCATTATCTGCTAGACAACTGTGAAACATACTTATGGGTGGGGCCTACTCAGCCTTCATGAGGGGGTATCTTTTGTGCATGGGTGCACTCATCAATGCCCAGGACCAGGCAGGGCTGTGTTCATGTAAAAGTAATTATTATGGTGGTACCCTGGCTTAGAGATGAACAATGCTCTGTGTACCATAGTCCCTCTGTAAAACATGCTGTCCTGTGTTACTACACACTTTCCTCGATGTATGTTACATTTAGGAGGGACACTGCTGAGCCCATGCCCTCTACACCAGTCCAGCATAGCTCTGCCACCTCACTCCCAGTAAAAGAATGAGATCCCGCAGTGCACCTAGTGCAGACCTCATGCAAGCACTTAGTTAACTCCTTCCACTTTCCCATACCATGTGACTAGATACTGTATATGGGATCTTCATAGAACGAGTTTGGACCCAGTTACTTTTGGGGAGCCAACCTCTAGGAAGGGAGCTAGAAGACATGCGTCACTTCCATTCATTCAATCAAGTTTTTATTAAGTTTCCCAAAACTTCTTCAAATATGTACAGAGATGAAAAAATAAAAAAGGGCATGTGTCTTGATAATGGTGTTATATAAAGCAGAACACACCCAGGTCTACATGGAGGGAGCAGTCATTACACTGGCCACAGGTATTTTTTTTAATGCTATGTATAGTGCTACCCCAGGAGGAGCTGCTGATAAGGATGGGTCCTCTGTTCATTGGCTCAATCTTTTCAAAAAAACCTTAGTCTCTCTAACACACCAGGTTGAGTGTACCAACATAATATCACAGAAAATCACTGAAAGTAATTCTTAGTACCCAGTATTAGCACTATATCAAAGAAAATAGGCACCAAATCAGATATTAAAGGGAAACTTCAAGTATTGTTACCCAATATGGTTGGTAACTAGGCAAGCATAAAATGGATTAGCAATGGTGATAACATAATAAAGTGAATAACATTTATGGCAGTGATGCTAGTTCTAGACCAACTAGATATGCATTGTCCAAAATATTGCAGCCTAAATATTGATTGTTCCGTGCTCCCACAGCAAACAGCCCCGCTCCCTCTCTCTCCTGATTGGCTAACTGACTTTGATTGACAGCAGCCGCAGCCAATGGTGCCACTGCTGTGTCTCAGCTAATAAGGGAGGGAGAATCTCGGACAGCCTAGACACTCGTGGACATCACTGGACAGAAAGGGGCCTCAGGTAAGTGTTAGGGGGTGCTGGGGGAGCTGCTACAACAGAAGGCTTTTATCTTAATGCATAGAATGCATTAAGATAAAAAAACCTACTGCCTTTATAACCCCTTCAAGTTTTGCATCTTTTTTGTTCACTAATTTCTTTCTGTACTAGGAACTAGACAAACAAAGTGGTCACAGGAAAGCCTTTAATTGTCATCATTTGAGGTGCCTCAATAGGTTCAGTTTACTTAAAAGGCAAATTATCTACCTCTTCTTCCTGGTTGTATTTAAAAGTTGCACATATCCTGGAATTTCATATATAATACTGGAATTATAAATCTACCAATGTACCATAAACTGCTACTATTAGTTCTCGAGTGCATTTTGGCGTATCAATCTGAGTGTTTATGCAACACACAGGCTTTATACTATTATCATGCACTTTAGTCACTATGAAAATCTAATTTTTATAGCCAGTTTATTTATTTATTTTTTTATTTTTTTTTTAGGTTTTTGATAAACCCTTTAATTTGTTTACAAAGCAAGGTTTTTATTTATTTTATTTATTTATTTCAGGTGCTTATATAGCACCATCAATTTACGCAGCACTTTACACATATATTATACATTCACATCAGTCCCTACCCTCAAGGAGCTTACAATCTAAGGTCCCTAACTCACATTCATATACTAGGGTCAATTTAGAAATTTGAAATTTAGGTGCAATATTAGTATGAACGTTGATTAATAAAACCTTTTTTCAACATCATGCATACAGTACCCACAAATGATGGGTGATCACAAGGATTACGTTTATAATCCTTCTGCTTGTTTTTCTTTAGATGTGGAAGTGATTTGACAGTGCATGTTTCTTTTAGTGGTGTATAGTTTAGAAATTTTATGAAATAATTGTTTATTGACCTATTTTCTACAGCTGGTCATAATTTAAATCTTCAGCATTTTGCATCATCACTACAGTGCAGAGATCTAAAATATATATCATAATTGGTTCTGTTTAGAGTTGAGCGAACTTCTAGAAGTCCGGGTTCTGCTGGTTCGGCAGAACTTCGGGACAAAGTCCGGGTTCGGGTCCGGACAGAACCCGAACTTTGTCCCGGACTCAAGCGAGTTGAGATTTGTCTTGGTTAATACTATATATAAAATCTAGAGACGTGACATCACTACTACGTTTTACGACTTCTAAATTTAATACTGGTCGACATCTTTTATCCAGTTATTTGTTAATAAAGTATTTTAAAGATTTGATATGTGGTGATTTTCTTTGTACGTGACAGTTTAGTGAAGGTGTAGATTTCTTTTTGTTCGTCTTCCTAATATTTGCATTAGGAACACTAGTGGGTAGTAAACACCCATGACATACGTACTACAACTTTTTTCCAAAATAATTAGTTGCA
>BLSH010072018.1:2291990-2305936 GCA_018402905.1 Glandirana rugosa | reverse complement strand
ATCTGTTCTGGTGCAGAACACATGTGTGTGAATAGCAGATGTGCAAGCATTAGCGGCAATATGAAAAGCGACAAAATAAAAAAAAGTGTTCTTCAAAGAAGAACACTTCTTTTTATTCTGTCGCTTTTCATATTGCCGCTAATGCTTGCACATCTGCTATTCACACACATGTGTTCTGCAATGTGTGTGAATAGCAGATGTGCTAGCATTAGCGGCAATATGAAAAGCGACAGAATAAAAAAAAGTGTTCTTCCAGTGGCAACCTGTGAAGCTCTGGTGAACTCCATGCCCAAGAGGGTTAAAGCAGTGCTGGAAAATAATGGTGGCCACACAAAATATTGACACTTTGGGCCCAATTTGAACATTTTCACTTAGGGGTGTACTCACTTTTGTTGCCAGCGATTTAGACATTAATGGCTGTGTGTTGAGTTATTTTGAGGGGACAGCAAATTTACACTGTTATACAAGCTGTACACTCACTACTTTACATTGTAGCAAAGTGTCATTTCTTCAGTGTTGTCACATGAAAAGATATAATAAACTATTTACAAAAATGTGAGGGGTGTATACACTTTTGTGAGTTACTGTATATCTTACCCATAAACTATGCATAGAGTATTACACATGTTACCCCTGAACTGTGTACATTACACACCTGACTACCTAACTAAAGGCAAAACTTTTTTAGAAAATGTGTGGTTCACTCGGTTAAAGGTAAACGATTGCCATCATTCCTGTATTTCAAGCAATACATTTTATTTTATTCTCTATGGGATTTTGAAGGCAACCAGACAAAAACAAAAAAGCAAAAAAAAGGAATTTTTATCTAAGAAAATTCCATCTTTAATTGAAAAATGTTTAAAAAAATGTAAAAATTGTTTCACAAAGCATCCATTAGATGACACATACATGCTTAACAGTAAGCCTAAAGCTGGATACAGTATACAATTTTCTTTAGATTTTTTTCCTTTAGATTTACCAAAACCATATAATATGAGGTCAAATCTAAAGACACTTTCAATTTGTATGCATTCAGGCAGACCCTTGCACTACATAGTTGAAGGTAAATCTAAAGGAAATCGAACAACAAAAGTTGTAACGTGTGGATCCAGCTTTATATATGTGCCGGGTGGTACTCCCAAAAACCATTCCTTAGTCAACAGTCATGACGTTTTCCATTAAAGCCCGCTTAAAGTGATTGCAAAGTCTTTTTTTTCCTTTTAAATAATAATCATATTATACTTACAGCTGCTGTGCAGTAGATTTTGCACAGAGCAGCCCGGATCTTCCTCTTCTCGGGTCCCTTTTTGCTGCTCCTGGCCCCTCCCTCCTATCGAGTGCCCCCTCAGTCAGCAGCTTTCTATGGGGGCACCCGAGCCGAGTCAGAGCTCTGTGTATCCATTCAGATACGGAGCCCCGCCACCTCTCTCCCCTGATTGGCTGATTGACTTTTTTTTTTTTTTATACATGATTTTTATTGGGTTTTGCGACAAATACAGTCATGAAGCAAAAATAACATAACAGAGTAATCAAATTCAAGGGAGGGGGGAGAGGGAGGGGGGAGAAGGGGGGACGGAGTGGGGGTGACAGGGAGTCGGGAGGAGGTAAAGCCGACAATGAGGAGGGGGGAGGTAGGAGGGGGAGGAGAGGATTGGGGGAGCGGGGGGGGAGGGGAGGACAGAGCAGCCACTTGGGATACCAAAAACAATGTAATGTCATTAACAACTAGCCAAATATAAGGAGAAGGGGAATGGTCCCCAGAGACTAATAAGAGCCAACCAAGACTAATTTACACGTTCAAGCAGAGACTTAAAGAGTAAATGGCATCCTAGGCGGAGAGATGCCTGCAAGTTCAGAGAGGACAGAATCAGGTCGATGCCCAGGGAGTTTCCTCTATGTCGGAATTTGGGGGGGAAGGGAGAAAGGGTCTTTCAAAAGAGATGAGTAATGGTTGAGGTATAGCAAGATGCCTATTGCGGTGGAGGTATGGGTTTGAGTCCTGGTGTCGTATTCAAAGGAGTATTGAGAAGTTGAGGTCAAGGAAGGGAAGCAAAGGGGGTCTCCTTCATAGACGCCATATCATTGGGTTCGTGTGGCAGTGTGTCATCATGGGCAAATCTCCTGAATGGGCCCCACTTATTGTTGAAGCCAGCCTGGCTAGCAGGGTGTAAGGTGAAGTCTAGGAATTCCTTGCGCATAAGATTGTTTAGGTCCGCTTTGACCTGGTCTAGAGAGGGTGGTACGGGGGAGGTCCATTGCTTCAGTATGGCTCTCCTAGTTGCCATAAAGCACGTGGTGATCCAAGCCTTGTGTGTTCTCATAACTTGGCAGTTTGTAGACTTGAGTGGGGTGGGGGAATCCTCCATGTAACCGAAGAGCAGGAAGGCTGGGTCGTCGATTGGTAGGAGACCCGTAACTTTATGGGCTAGGGCTTGTGAGGATGCCCACAGAGATTTTATATGAGGGCAGTCCCAAAGTCTGTGTTTCAGGGTGGGTTTGTGCAGGTCACACCATGGGCAGGTGAAAGGTTTCGGCAAGGCAGGAGAAGTAACGAAGGGGGTGTAGGCCCTGTGCAGGATCTTTAACTGCTGTTCCCTCCAGAACTCGTTGGTGATCTGCTTCCTTGTAGAGGTGTATCCCAGCAGGGGGGTATTGCAGCCGCCTGGGAAGTTAAAATCCTTTGACCATGCCGAGCCAGGGCTCAGGTGTAGTGAGGTAGCTGTGTCCTGGGAGAATGCTCTGTAGATGTCCAAAATCTTGTAATGGGTCCTCTTAAGCAGTTCGTCAATGAAGGAAAGTTTAAACCTGTTGCCCCTCTCCGGGTGTAGAGATATGGCAAAGCTTATAGCTTGTTGCACATGAATAAAGTGATGGGGGGGTAAATTAAATTGAGCCACTATTTCTGAAAAAGGAAGTGCCTTTCCGGAGTCTAAATCGAAAAGTTGAGCCCATTTAGTGAGTCCATGGGAGGCCCAGGTGGAGAAAGCCGCATATTGTTTATGTAAATTAAATAGGGGGTGCCCCATAATGGGGAGGTGAGGGGATATAGAGAATGGGAGGTGTAGAGCCTTTCTGGTTTCCCGCCAGGCTATGACCGTGTCCCTTATCAGTAAGTTCTGCTTGAGGTGGGGGGGGTAGAGAATTAAATTTACAATGCGGGATAGCGGCTAATCCATCTGGACCCACCATGTTTGATTCAATCTCGTAGTTAGAATAGTTAGACCTGCCCGCCAGCCAATCCAATGCTACCCTAAGGAGGCATGCTAGGTTGTATCTTCTGATGTTTGGTAGGTTGGTACCTCCGAACTGGGTGGTTTGTTGGAGTTTTGTCAGAGATATGCGGGGTCTCCGGCCCTTCCAGAGGAAGGTCGAGAGGGATTTGTGCAAGGATTGTATGTCCTTGTGCTTTAATAGTAGGGGAATAGTCTGGAGGGGGTACAGGAGTTTGGGGAAGCTCATCATTTTAAAAAGATGACATCTGCCCAATAAGGAAAGGGGGAGGGACGACCAGTGGGAAAGTTTGTTCCCGATTTTGGAGAGAAGGGGGGGGTAATTTAGCTGATACACAGAGGCTGGAGTTCTGCCTATTTTAATTCCTAGATATGTTATGTGGCTTTTTGCTATCTGGAAGGCTGAGTGTGCTGCCCAGGGAGGATTTCTAAATTGGAAGAGTGGCAAGACTTTACTTTTCCCAAAATTGATCTTAAGACCCGCACAACACATGAACTGAGTAAAGATATCCTGGATGTGAGGAATGTCTGTTTGGGGGGACGAAGAGAAAATAAGGATATCGTCCGCAAACAGCGCGGATCGCATCTCTTGATCGCCAATCATCACACCGTGGATGTCGGAATTGAACAATATATAGCGAGAGAGGGGCTTGATAGCCAGGTTAAATAGAAGGGGGGAGAGGGGGCACCCCTGGCGCGTGCCTTTGTGTAGCATGATTTTGTTGGAGATTAGACCCGCCGCTACCACATTTGCATATGGCGCTTTGTACATGGCAGCAATTAAGTGGGAAAAGGGGCCAGTAATACCCATTCTCTGTAGGACTAGTCCTAGCCAGCAGAAACTGATATTGTCGAATGCTTTTTCAGCATCGAGGGTGACAATAACAGAGTCTCTGGTCGTACCTGCCTTGGCCGCCTCCAAGACAGCCAATACCTTACGGATGTTGGAGGCTGCCGATCTTCCCACGGTGAACCCTGCCTGGGCGGGGTGAAGTAAAAGAGGCATGATGTGTGCTAGTCTCTTGGCCATGATTTTAGATAAGAGTTTGGAATCTAGGTTAAGTAAGGAGATGGGTCTGTAGGAACCCGGGTTCAGGGGGTCCTTGTCTTTTTTTGGAATCAACTTTATATGCGCTTGGAACGCCGTAGGGAGATACGGACCTCCATCCAGAATACTCTGGTAGAGGGAGACCAGCGTGGGAGTGATAAGATCTTTGGTTAGTTTGAAAAATTCAGACGTGTACCCGTCGGGGCCAGGGGCTTTGTTGGGGGAAAGTGAAGATATTGCAAGGGTAACTTTTTCCGCAGTTATGGGAGCGTTAAGGGCCGTTAGATCATCGGGGTCAATAGAGGAAAGGTTTATTTGGTCAAGGAATGAGGTCACCATCGACTCGTCTATGGGGTCGTCGCTATATAGGTTGGAATAGAAATCCTCTAATACAGCGAGAACTTCTTTTGAATCTTTTGTCATCGTGCCATCGGGTCGTCTCAAAGTCGTTATGTGGGTAGGGGTGTAAGGGCCTCTACAGAGTTGGGCTAGTAATTTGCCTGGTTTATTACCGAATTTGTGGTATTGGAGTTGGGAACGGGAGTAGTAGTAGAGTTCGCGCATATCAGCCCATTTATCAAAGATGGCTTTTGCCTCCGTCCAATTTTTCCTGTTGTCAGGGGAATTGTGTTTGTTAAGGGCGAGTTGGGCGTCTCGCAAGGCCGTGCTGGCTCTCTCGTACTGCTGAGTAGTTCTACGTTTGTGTGATGCTGTGAACGCAAGGATTTTGCCCCTTAGTACTACTTTGGCAGTTTCCCAGAAAAGTGCGGGGTTTCTCTCATGAACAGAATTGGTTTCCTGAAACTCTGTCCATGCTTTGTGGATCACCTCAAGTAATTCAGTGTTACCAGCTAGGTGCGTTGGGAAACGCCACATTCTGGTTGAAGCCGGCGTCTCTGAGACTGCCAGCTGGAGGGCCACTGGGGCGTGGTCAGAGATAGCTATGTCTAGTATTTCAGGGTCTGAAGATATTGGCAGCATGAGTGAATTACAAAAGATATAGTCTATCCGCGATAGGCTTTGGTGCGGGGGGGAGAAGAAAGTGAAATCTCTCCCCACGGGGTTGTCCAGCCTCCATGCATCAATAAGTTGGGTGGCTTCCGCGAATTGCGCTAATGGTGAGGGAGGGCCGGGGGATTCTTGTTTTAAATTGGGCAAGGGTCGAGCTCTGTCCTCTTGAGAGGACATGACTGAATTAAAATCCCCTCCTACTAATAGGGGTAGATGTAGGAATAGTCCCAGTCTGGCCGTCAGGTCATGAAAAAAATTCTTAGAGGGAGAGTTCGGGGCATATATGTTGCCCAAGGTCATCTCTTTGTTGAAAAGTTTGATCCTAAGAAGGGATATGTGACCCTCACTGTCAGTCACTTCGGAGAGGAGTTGGAGTGGGAGATTTTTGTGGATTAGGAATATTACCCCTGCTTTACCGTTTACAGTGGGAGAACCATACACTTGACCCACCCAGAGCCTCTGAAGGCGCCGAAAGTCCCCAGAGGACAAATGAGTCTCTTGAAGCAAGGCTATGTCAGTGCGCAGGCGCCTGAGGTGTCTAAGCACTGCCATTCTTTTGTGGGGAGATGTAAGTCCCTTTACATTCCACGATGTAACTTTTATGTTAATTCTGATTGGAGTGTAAGGTTAGTAGGCGAAGATTTTATAAGAGAATAATCTAGGTGGTATGGCACCAGGAAGCTCAGAGTAAACCATAGAATGGGTAGGAGAGCAGAGTCTCTAGGGATAAGGGCTGGAGGTAGGGATCGGGAAAGGGTGGCGGGCTTGTCCTCCCAAAAGGTACATAACATCAAAAACAGTGTAAAATACACAACGGTAACATACCTATAACCAGGTTGTGGACTTCTCTTTTTTCCACACAACATACCTTCTCAGTCCAGATAGCGTTACCGGAGTCCCACTAGCCGATTGGTTACGAGCCAGGAACAGAATGATATCCCCCTGGGGAAGTGGAGGAGGGATTGGGTTAAGGACGTCCGGGTAAGGGTCGTCATGCTTGCCCTGAGGAGCTCCGATAAAGCTATGTGATGAACAGGGTCTAGGGAAAATCAGAAAAACAAGAAAGGAACAAACATATTGTTATTCAAGAACATACATTAAGCTTGCGAAATAGGCAGTAAAGACTTAACCATCAACAAAATCAAGCTAGAGAGACCTCCTTGGGCTTAAAGGATGTGAACATAATAAATGGAGTAGCCTGAGGGCGGGGAGGCTCACTTAAACTTTGATAGTAAGGTTTACTAGAACTGGAGCTAGGGCGGAGGTTGCTGATTGGCCTTGTTGGAATAGCGGGGTCTTTTAGGAGAATCTTTTCGGGGGCTGCGTAGATCCCTGCTGCCAGGAGACGGAGAGGGGCTGCCCACCTGCTGAGTTTCTATGGGGATGTGAAGTTGAGAGAGGAGATAGTTTTCTGCCTCAGCAGGGAGGGTGAAAGATTTTGATTCGCCGGCATGGTCGGTGAGACGCAGGGTGGCTGGGTACGATAATGTGAATTTGATGCCTTTATGGAAAAGGGCCGAACAGATTGGTTGAAAAGCTTTACGGCGCTTCGACACCTCTTGTGAATAGTCCGCAAATACTAGGATTTTGTGGCCATCAATTTGGAGGGACTTGGCATTCCTGAAGGATTTTAAGATCGCCACTCTGTCCGCATAATTCAGAAATCTCGCTATGACCGGCCGGGGAGAACGACGGTCATTGGAGGGAGGTCCCAAGCGATGCGCCCTTTCAATAGTGCAGGGTCCTGCGATGCCTAAGGCCGTAGGGATGCGGGTGGCACATATTTCTACCAAAGCGTTGTTGTTAAACGTTTCATTGAGGCCAATAAACCTGAGGTTGTTCCTCCTTGTGCGATTCTCGAGGTCATCGAGCTTGTCTAGAATATACTGTTGGGTTTGCACAAGTCTTTGCTCTGTGCCATGGGAGGATTGCAGTTCGTCTTCTATTTCTGAGGTGCGGGACTCTAGCTCCCCCAGCCTCTTAGTGTGTTCTCCCAATTGTTTAGTGAGGTGTCCCATGCCGGCCTGAACAGCCCTCTCAACTGCCTCTGTAATTGTGGGAGAGAGGAGCTCAGCCACCGCTTGAGCAATCCGTGAGAGCTGGGCCTCTGAAGCGTCCCAAGGAGGGACAGGTGCAGCGGCAGGGGGTGGTGAGCTCGCGGCATTGTAGTGGCCGTCCGCCATATTGGCCGCGTGTGCGCCCGCTCCAGTGGGATCGGCTCTAGCCGGAGTGCTGGCGGGAGCTCCGCCATGGAGGACGAATCTGTCCATCCGTGCCTTACCCGGGATGCAGCAGGGGAGTAGTGAGCCGTGCAGAAGGCGCTCGTAGCGGATCTGTGGCAGGTTTTATAAGGCTGTGGTCCGGAGCTGCCGCTTCTCACTCCCTCGTCATGTGGCGCCGGAACCGGAAGTCGGCTGATTGACTTTGATGTGACAGCCACAGGAGCCAATGGCGCCGCTGCTGTGTCTCAGCCAAACAGGAGGAGTATCCCGGATGGCTTAGACATTCGTGGACATAGCTGGAGAGAGATGGGGCTCAAGTAAGTAATTAGGGGGTGCTGGGGGGGCTGCTACAAACCAAAGGTTTTTTATCTTAATGCGTAGAATGCATTAAGATAAAAAAACTTCTGCCTTTACAACTCCTTCAATGACTTCAGCCCTGGAAGGTTTTACTCCCTTAATGACCAGGCCATTTTTTGCGATACAGCACTGTGTTACTTTAACTGAAATTGTGTGGTCTTGCGACACTGTACCCAAATAAAATGAATGCCCTTTTTCCCCACAAACAGAGCTTTATTTTGGCGGTATTTGATCACCTCTGTGGTTTTTATTTTTTGCGCTATAAACAAAAAAAGAGTGACAATTTTCAAAACACAATATTTTTTACTTTCTGCTATAAAACATATCCAATAAAAAAATGTAAAAAATACAATTTCTTCATCAGTTTAGGCCAATATGTATTCTGCTACATATTTTTGATAAAAAAAAAAGCCCAATAAGCTTGCATTGTCTGGTTTGGGCAAAAGTGATAGCGTCTACAAACTATGGGATAGATTTATGGACTTTTTACTAGTAATGTTGGCGATCAGCGATTTTTAGCCGGACTGCAACTCTCTCACATGCAAGGACCACATATACCCATAGAAGTAAAGGGTATTATTGAGAGGACCTTCAAAACACAAAAATAAATAGAGAATAATAGAATATATCCTAATTTTATTGTCCATTCTTTGAACAAAACAAAACAAAAAGGGGGCCCTAAATATCAAACATCCATAGAACCTATAACCTATAGCCAAAACCTATAACCAAAACCTCCTAACTCCATTAATATCCCTTATCAAAAATACCATCCTGGAATCATCTGTTTAGGCAATGGAAACATACAGCTGCCAAAAAAAAGAGACAAGTATAACACAATAAGCTGGAAATTTGGACTTACATTGCCCCATGAAAAACTCCCCTCTCCTGGCTCCTCCACATCCTTTGTGGCCACGTGTACAGCTTGTGGAATAGTTTGAAAATCTAGCCTCATATTCCTCCCCTGAGTTAGAAAAGGAAAATAGGAGTTGTGGTTCCTGATGCCCAACACTCTGTGCACACGCACCATGTGGACACACGGCACCATGACATCACCCCCAGCTCCACCGGAAACTCGGAGAACGCCACACCCGACCCACCACTGACACAAAAACCACACAAGATCGTCACACACCGGAGGAGGGAGGCAAATACTCCCAGGCTGGCAAATTCTCCACACACCCAGCAAAACACAGACCGCCAAAAGGACCCAAATGACACGCTGCCTGTGGACGGGGGAAAGAGTCTGGCCGCCCTGCACAGGGAGGTCAGTGTTCATAGGAAGAAGCCCTAGGGTAGGAGAAAGGGGAAAAAAAGAGGTAAAGAAAGAGGAAGTATGCTATGCATCATCTGACCAACACTCCCATCAGATCTTACATTTTTACCACTTATCAGTACTCCTTTTTGCATCTTACTACCCTCAATCCAGAGCTAAAGCCTTTTAAAAACAGCCTATAACTCTGAGTTTCGTTGTGTCCTGGCGGTATTGTTGCCTTTTTTATTCCAGTCTCCACTTCTAAATGGGATATAGATCCTATCTAATGCCACAAAGGGTACCTTTGGCATCCTGTAGTTGTGTATCTTTGCTACATATTTACCTACTGGTAGATACAAATTCTTGCAGGGTGGCATTTAGGTGGCTCTTGCAGGGTGACACTATATACCTGAGAAGGAAAATAAACTAAAAAAATTTAAAATGCATTGACATCCCATTCCATTAAGCAGGCTTTAATCAAAAACATCATGACTGTTGACTAACAAATGGTTTTGGGAGTATCATCCAGCACATGTATTAGTCTCACTGTTAAGCATTTATGTGTCATTTAACCACTTCAGCCCCGGAAGTTTTTGCAGCTTTAGGACCAGAGCACTTTTTGCGATTCGGCACTGCATCGCTTTAACGGACAATTGCGCGGTCGTGCGACGTTGTACCCAAACGAAATTTGCGTCCTTTTTTTCCCACAAATAGAGCTTTCTTTTGGTGGTATTTGATCGCCTCTGCGTCATTTCTTATCGCCGCTATAAACAAAATAAGAGCGACCATTTTGCAAAAAAAACAAAATTTCTTACTTTTTGCTAAAATTCAAACCCAAAAAAAAAATATAAAAAAAAAAATTTTTTTTCACCGTTTTTGGCCGATTTATATTCTTCCTCATATTTGCGATAAAAAAAATTGCAATCGGCGTTTATTGATTGGTTTGCGCAAAAGTGGCCGCGTTTACGGATGATGAGAATTCATTTCTGGGGTTTTTATTTTTTTTTTATTTTTTACTAGTAATGGCGGCGATCTGCGATTTTTAGCGGTACTGCGATATTGCAGCGGACATGTCGGACATTTTTGACACTTTTTTGGGACCAATGACATTTATTCAGCGATCAGAAATTTAAATGTCCACTGATTACTGTATAAATGTCATTGGCAGTGAAGGGGTTAACCTGGGGGGAGAGCTAGGGGTTAACTGTGTTCCCTGGGTGTGTTCTTACTGTGGGGGGGTTGGGCTAACATGGGCATGAGAGATCTAACTGATCCCAGTGACAGGGATCAGTAGATCTCTCATGCCCCACTGACAGGGCGGGGAACCGCCGTGTTTACATCGGCGGTTCCCCGTTCTTTGCCCTGTAGCCGCTCATCGCGGCTCGCCGGCGGACATCGGGTCTGCCCGAGCCGCGGGCACACTCCTCAGGAGTGCGGCGGGTGCGCGCGCGCGCCCCCTGGTGGCCAAAATGCGAATCGCCGTTCATTTACGGCGATTCGCGCAGGGCTCCCCCACTGCCGCCGTAAAAACACGGCGCGCGGTGGGGAACCGGTTAATACATGCTTTGTGAAACGTTTTTTAATGTTTTTTAAACATTTTTCAATTAATGATGGCACTTTTTAGATAAAAATGCTTTTTTGTTTTTGTCTGGTTGCCTTCAAAATCCCATAGAGGATTTTTGATAGAACGAGAGGGATTAGAACCCCTGCCAGTTTTTATTGCTCTCTGTGTCCCCATTAGGGAGATCCACCCTCGCTATTTGTCATGTTTACCATTATCATTGAAAGTGAAAACAAAAGAAAATCCCAAATTTGGGTTGTCCCCAGAAAAGTAATATAGTAGAAATCTTCCAATGGGGACACTAGTTCTGGTGACCTAGGAGGCCTTAAGGGATTGCAGGGATTTCCTCTTACTTTCTGTTTTGGCTATGGCACAAGAAGTGAAGAGACCTCTCCGCAATGGCACACAGATGGCAAAAAAAAATCTGACACAGGTTATAATCTTCCCTTACTCCATCCAAAATGAAAAAAAAAAGTTTTGCTTATAGGTGTACTTTGAGACATTAGATCAGACAATGAAATATGAAATAAGACATTAGAAATTATCAGTAAGAATTGGATTGTGATCTCATGTCTATGAGAGGCTTCTGACTATGTGCGTGGCCACTGTCCACTGAAAACAATAATTTGTGAAGGTTAAATTTGCCCTAATAACCATAGCTCTACCCTCAGATAAGCAAAATTGGCAGCATCTGTCAATGCTACTCATCTCCTCCTTTCACTCCTCTCATTAACTTTTCTATAAGGGCATTTTTCTATATTTCGCACACATGTTAAAATGTGCATTTTTTTCTAGGAAAACCCCCAAACAATTATATAATTCTGAAACCAGAGGCCCTGTAGAATAAAATGGCAGCAGTTGCATTTTTTATGACACACAACGTTTGCACAACTGTTTATCAAATGCATATACTCTATACTACGCAAAATACATTCAAGTGAATTTCAATGCAAAAAAACACAATATTATACTCACTTTTTGGTCAAATATAAAGGAAGACGCTGTGTTAAATAAAAAGACACCAAACATGTCAAGTTTTAAAATTGTGTGCAACTGTGAAATCAAGAAAAATTTGGGTAACCAAAACTCTCGATAGGCGATGTTTTAAAAGCCTTTACAGGCTATCAGTTTAGAGACAACCATGAATTAAGGCCCTAGAATTATGTGCCATGTACATGGCACAATTTAGGTTTGCATACATTTTTATGTATTATATTATTTTATGTATTTTTACATTTTTCATTTAAATGTATTAATATCACAAGGGGGCTAACAAGCTCCCTATGTGATAGCAGGGGCAGGCAATGGGTCCTCTTGATGATGGTACATATAACGTAACAATCGTAGAGACGATGCACACACACTGCTGCACAGATGCTTTATGAAGGATAGCACTGGCTATAGTGGAGAGATTTACAGCCAGCAGCATCTTTGTTTTTATATGTAAGTGCACTGGTTTTAAAATAAAACGGTTGAGATTATACTACACCATGAGGAGTCTCCCTGTTTTTCATCTATTTTAACTCTGAGGATTCATCCATCCATTCCATCTGAGATGGTGAGCTGGATCATTTTGTCACCATAAGTGGAACACAGTGAAGCTGGCGGGGGAACACTTCCGGATTTCCATCTGAGGATCAGAGATCCCAATAAGCGCTGAATAATATTCCTGAGTAAGGAAGATCGCTGGTGATCTGGTAAGCCCCCATCTGAATTATGGTGAAGGTGTCACAACGGTCTGAGCACTGCACTGCCATGAAATTTGCACTTTATGAATGTAATATATTTTGCACTTTTGCATAAGGTCATTTTTGGACTGAATGATATTTTGATTGGATTTTCTGTTCACTTCAAAGGTTTTCCACTAGGTCATATATGGTGTTTTACACATGGTATTTTTATTTAGAGCTCCACTTTTAGGATATACACATATGAACATACTTAGTAAGGGGTTTATAAGTTAAAAATTTCAGGAAAAAAAATTTTGTCTTGCTTAGTTAGCCTTTTCAATTGGTGGCTATATACACCAAAACTTAAACAGATAGTTGAGAGGCTGCTGAAAAAAGTTGTAAGAGCAATTTTCTACTGTCAACTGTTTGCATTAATGACTGTTAATTTGAGCATTGCTGTGCATAGTACGTAATATTAAGGGACGTTAGGGGAAGAATGACAAAATAAAACAGAAGAGTCATCCAAACTGTTGCCAGTAAACATAAGGCATGATTTAGTTTTTATATGTGCTTCAAATATTATCTATGAATAAATATTTCCTGGTATTAAGCTTACTATAATTATACATAACAATATTAATGTTAAACATATAGGGGGATGTTTGCTATATAAACACCTAATAACTTTGGAACTTAAAGCAATATTACACCAAAAAAACAAAAATGTTACGTATTGCAGTGTACCAATTATTAGATGTGATGGTTACATTAGTTTTCTTTTTTTATGCTTTTCCCCTCTGTTTTAACCTAGTGATTTGCCCATTAACACGCCTCCTGTATTAGAGTGCCTATACTCTGGGAGCACAGGGGAACCTTTGGATAGCAAAATTTTCAGTTTGAGGGGAAGGGAGTGTTAGATGGACTAGTAAACCTGGATACACAAAATAATTTGAAGCCAAACTTCAGCTCACAACTGCTACATCTGCAGGACAGTTTTTTCTGTTGACTCACTGGCCAGATTGCTAGGTGAAAATAAAAGAAAGGTGCTAAGGCTAAGGGCCTGAAGGAAGCTGGATTTAATTGGTTCTAAAGCCTAAACATTTTTTACCTTAATGCATTCTTTGCATTAAAGTAAAAAATGTTTAGGCATCAGCATCTCCCCTCACCCCCCCACCCCTTTAACTTACCTGAGCCCTCATTCGATCCAGCACTGTGCACCTTTGTAGCTCTTCTCTCAGTCCATTCAATTTCCCCACCCCCCCACTCCCCTCTACGACTACGGATTTGTAAAAAATGAAATTACGTTTCTTACGTAATTCCATTTTTTACAAATCCGAAATCTTGGTTAATTTAGGTCGAAGGAAGTCCGGGAATCGGAATCGTGGAAAGAAAATAAAAGTGGATCGTTAGACCGGTCACTCAGTTGTCTTTTTTGACAGGACGTCTACATCGTCAACACTCGACTTCAAACCGAAGTTTAATAAAACACATAGGTCCAAATGATCAGGTAGATTGTGAGGGAAGGGGAGTTTGACTTTTAAAACGATAGGTTTCCAAGGGGACACGAGGGTCTCATATCCGTGAGATTATGT
>BLSH010072018.1:2257696-2275384 GCA_018402905.1 Glandirana rugosa | reverse complement strand
GCCCTATCCCCATTTATTTGTAGGGCACTTGCCCTAGTTTGAAGATGATTTTAGAACAGTTATATGGCTTCTACCGTTAATTAATACTTTTCAGACACAGTTTGAAGATGATCCACATTCACCTCCATTTTTGCTTTTTTTATGTTTTTATTTTTTTTTAAATATTTAAAGTTATTTCCCTGTCCCCATTTTTTTGTAGGGCACTTGCCCTACCCTTACCCCCATTTTACTTCCTTTTGCAGCCCTCTAGGGCTTTCCAGGACTTTGTTACAGCCATTTTTGTGCCTAAAAGTTCGGGTCCCCATTGATTTCAATGGGGTTCGTTGTACGTGCGATCGTTCGGGTTCCGTCCGGACCCGGACCCGGACTTTGTCCCGAAGTTCGGACGGACCAGCAGAACCCGAACTTCCAGAGGTTCGCTCAACTCTAATCCTAGGGAATAAAATGGTGGTCATTGCAACCTTTTATGTTACACAGTATTTGCGCAGCAATTTTTCAAATGCATTTTTTTTTTGGAAAGAAACAGTTTCATGAAAAAAAAACACTAAAGTTAGCCCGATTTTTTTGTAAAATGTGAAAGATGATGTTATGCCGAGTAAATAGATACCTAACATGTTTAAAATTGCGCACACTTGTGGAATGGCGCCAAATGTCAGTACTTAAGAATCTCCATAGACAATGCTTTAAAAATGTTACAGGTTACCTGTTTAGAGATACAGAGAAGGTCTAGTGCTAGAATTATTGCTCTCGCTCTAACGTTTGCGGCATAAGTAACCTGTGTGTATCTGGCTCTGATACCAGCCAGTGCCTCACCAGCCACTGACCTCACCACACGTCCCTGTTTGAGCCACTAACTGCATGCAGTTTGCATGTTATCCCTGTGCTTGCATGGCTTTCCTCTGGGTACTCTGGTTGTCTCCCATACTCATAAGACATGCTGGTAGGTAATTGGTGAATGTAGTGCTGCATAAATTATCAGTGCTATATAAAATACCTATGAAAAATAAATCTTCTCTTCACTCTTTCTGCTTTCTGTGTAGAAAAGAGATTGATGTGTAAACAGAAAATACACTGTTTATTCCAGTTGACTGCAGCAGGAACTGGCAATACATCAGGGCGCTTGAGGACACGCAATCCTACACAAAACATCTGCCCGTGTTTTGCCAACCTAGGGGCAGTTTTGAGGGTTAGAGTAGTATATGATTAATGCTATTAAGAAAGTTTCTCCTATTTCTAATGCAAAACTGCTCTTATTTAAATTTGTAGCTGGATGGATATCATTGTGTATATGCTGTTAGGTTGTAAACAAAGGAGTTGTATAACATAATGAACTTAAATAGGTTGAATCACTTAACCAGGAAAATTGCTGACATAACACTACATCCACAAAAATCATGCTTATTTTTTATTTTATTTTTTTTGGGGGGTGGTTAGAGAGGATTTTGTCTGTGTATAGAGATATGGTCTCATGCATGCGGGCAGAAAAAAACAGCGCTTTAAGGGCTGGTTCCCACTGGTGCGATGTCCGAGATCGGATGTGATTCACACTGCACTGCAGTGCAAATCACATGCAATCTCTGTGCGATGTGATTCCAGCCATACAGATAGTATGGCTAAAATTGCATCGCATTTGGACCAAAGTCAAACAGGACCCTTTTTTTTGGTCGGCAGCAGAATCGGATCGTATGGGTGTTCACACCCATGCGATTCTATTCCTGTCTGAATTAGCAGTTCGCACTGCAATATGCAAACTGATTTGGGGGTGTCATTAACTTTCACGTGACACTCCCAGCAGTTCACATAGGGCAGTGTGAACTGCCACCGGGAGACATGTGATGCGGGAGCCCTCAGTGGATTTGCAGGGTTCCCGCATCGCTGCAGCGTGAACCGGCCCTTAGTGCCCATTCACACAGGGGCAACTTGCACTCCGACTTGAGTTGTTTCAAGTAGCCCCTAGTCGCTTGACATCTGAAGTCCCATTGAAGTGAATGGGAGCCGTCTTAATATACACTACTGAAGTCGCTCCGACTTCAAGGTGACTTCAGAAAAGGATCCTGTACTACTTGGAGGCGAGTCCTATTGAATCCTATGGGCACAAGTTGGATAGAAGTCACCTCCAAGTAGTACAGGAACCTTTTCTGAAGTCAGTGTATTTAGATGGGGGATACGACTTGGAGACGGCTTCCATTGAATCCTATGGGCACAAGTCGGATAGAAGTCGCCTCCAAGTCGGATCCCCCATCTAAATACAAGCGACTTTGTAGAGTAAAGAATAGAATTTATTTGGGGCAGCCCCCTCCCTCCCTTCTCTGATTGGCCACAGGCAAAGTCGCCTGGCATAAGTCGTGTTGTAAGTCATCTGAATTTGCCTGAATTCGCACTGAAAGTTGCACTGAAATCGCCTAGCAAAGTCGCACTGAAGTCGGGTTGCCCCTGTGTGAATGCAGCCTTAGAGGCATCTTTCATTTTTTTAAGTCTTTGAATACAGCTCTAATTTAGCCAATTAGGGTTATTTAGTAAAACTGGAGAGTGCAAAATCTGGTGCAGCTGTGCATAGAAACCAAACCTAATTGAACAAACTGAGTTAAGAGGCAAAAAAACAATGTTTCAAACTTGCATTTGTAGAGGATTTTACAGGCATAATTTATGCCAATAAATGCAGATAAACGCTCTAGAATAAATTAATATGCCAGCCAACAGAATTACTTCTAAATGCCATAGGCCTGCAAATACAAACAGGCATAAATACCTGTAAATATGTGACAAAACAAGCATTTTTTATGTTGTACTTTTTCTCCAGATTGTGGCAAAAAGATCCAGTATAGAATAAGAGTATTTTACTACACCCGTGTGCATGAGGCCTTGAAGAAACAGAGACGACTGGATATCAGAACAGATGACATTGCTGACGATTGGATATCAGAACAGATGACATTGCTGATGATTGGATATCAGAACAGATGACATTGCTGACGATTGGATATCAGAACAGATGACATTGCTGATGATTGGATATCAGAACAGATGACATTGCTGATGATTGGATATCAGAACAGATGACATTGCTGACGATTGGATATCAGAACAGATGACATTGCTGACATGCAACAGTTCAGTTCCCAGTGTCATGCAAATCTTCAGGAACTTGGAGATTAATGCTAGTACTCTACTAATGCTTTTACATTTTGCCATGTTGCCATATAACCCAGATTTAAATCTCTTTGGTGACAACTTAAAGTAGCAATTCACCCTAAATGAGAAGTCCTGCTTTATGCCCTCCTTCCCTCCTTTTGGAACTTTTTTTTGGGGGGTGGGGGCGGGGGGTTCGGTTATCCGGTTTTGATAGGTACCTGCTCTCACTTCTGTTCAGATCACCTAGGCAATTTCACAGAAGCCCCCCTCCCCCACCACCAGTCCACAGCCTTCTGGGATATGTCATAGGTCTCAGAATGCTGCAGGACCATTCACAAAGCACAGTATGACTCGTGTATGCGCAGTGGGAAGCTGCCTATAAAGGAGTCAGAGCCAACTTCCTACAGTTAACATGCCAGTGCCGGGGACCCGAAAACCAGTGTAGAACCGACCTGGGTGAGGACAGCACTGGATTCCTAGGCAGGTGAGTGTCTATTTATTAAAAGTCAGCAGCTACAGTATTTATACTGGATGACTTTTAATTTTTTTTCAACAGGGTGAAGAACTTCTTTGGCCTCATACACACGGACGTTTTTTGACGCCGGCGTTTTCTGGCGTTTTTTGCAGCTCTCCATGTTAGTCAATGGCCCCATAAAAACGTCGGCGTTTCTGAGCTGTAGGTGGCGTCGGCGTTAGTGAGCAGAAAGTAGAACCCATGGTCATCGCGTTCTGAGGCTGTAACATTTTGACGTTTTTTGACGCCGACGCCACAATATGCCAAGAAACGCCAACATATGCCACCATATGCCACCTATTATTATACCGGCGTTTTCCGGCGTTTTTTGACGCCGACGTTTTTAGGTTGAAAAATAGCAGAGGGATGATTTTGTTTTAAAAAACGCCTATTGACGCCGACGCTCACTAACGCCGAAAAACGTCAATACATAACGCCGAAAAACGTCGCCTTTTTTTCCTTGACGTCGGGCCCGACGTTTTGTTTATTTTTTTATATACGCCCGTGTGTATGAGGCCTTAAAGTCAAAGCATTTAGGATTGGGTATGAGCTGCAGAGCATAGTTAAATACATTAAAGATTTGTGGATTGACCACTTTGGCCACCTAGTGCATAACTTGATAAAGCAGAGGGCATATATATGACCTGCTGAAAGGAAGGATTTTGTCACTTCTGTTTTCAGTTTTTAGTTTACAAGCTGTTACCAGCTTGTAAAACCCATCTTGATTTGATCAGATGCTTTCTGGGGACTAGCGTCTTTGCTATCATAAGGGATGAACAGCAATAAAGTTGATCCAAAAACAAAGTTAAGTAGACAATGTAAAAAATGTAAATAAACAATAATTGAAAAAAAATTAAAGTGCCCCCGTCCCCCGTGCTTATGTGTAAATATGAACGCATAGGTAGGACTAACACGCATATGTAAAAAGTGATCGCACCACCCATGTGAGGTATCACCGCGAACATTAGAGTGAGAGCAATAATTCTAGCACCAGATCTCCTTTGTGACTGTAAACTGGCAACCCTTAAAGGATTTTAAAGTGTTGCCTATGATTTATTTAATGTACCATAGTTTGTCTACATTACACGGGCATGCACAATTTCAAAGCATGACATGTTAGGTATCTCTTTACTCAATGTAAAATCATCTTTTATAATGTTCATTATATTGTGTTTGCATGCACTAAAATGCATTAAAGTATATTTTATTCTGAAAATTTGCGTTTGATAAACTGTTGTGCAAATATCGTGTGACATTAAAACTTGCAACAATCATTCTTTTATTCTACAGGGCCTTTGCTTTCAGAAAATATATAATATTTGGGTGTTCTAAGTAATTTTCTAGCAAAGAAATTTAGATTTTTACATGTATATAAGAAATGTCAGACTTGGGCTGGGTCTGAGGCGGTTAACAAGTGTAGCAATTTCAAAAACGTTGATTCCATTTACAATTCTTAATTAAATTTGAAGATGTTGGCAGCCATATTTGTTTATTAAATGTATGTTCTTCCTGAAAAGGTAAACTTTCTCACAGCTCAGCAAGATACACGTTTCTTTTCATTAAAATGTCTGAAGGTTTTCTATCACCCAGGGTCTTGTTCCTCTTAGCATACAGTATTATAAGATGACAGCTTATGTCTTTGGATTTGACATATCAGTTAACAGGAAACAGTACACTTAACCATCATCCATTGACATAAGCCCTTTTCAAATTACTGGTACAATACAGACTTTGCAGCTGTCAGAGAAGACAGATCTTGTAGTCATGATGCATTGGTGGGAATCATATACAACCTGCACATTCATGGCATGAAAGCTGCTAAGTAGATGTGAAATGAGCTGTGGAAGGCAGGCTTGACTTCCTTCCACTCTGAAGCAGGCCCAGACTGGCCATAGGGCGCACCAGGCAGTCAGTGCCACTGGACTGCATGTCCTAACCAGTGTCCTGACCACTGCTCAAAACTATTGGTTGCTAGGCCCGTCTAGTGTCCTAGCAACCAATAAGGTGCATGGAAGCCCCAGCATTCACAGGAGGAGGATGTAACTTCTCCACCCCCTCCTTAGAGATGTGAGAGGGGCTCTGGTCACCAGAGCCCCCCCACATTAGAGATCCCAGTGTCCCCCTTTAAATCTGAGTACACACAGTTCTCCTTTACATTAGAGTCTGCGGGGTTCCCTCTTACACTGCAAGGGGGAACTCTATGGACTCTAGTGTAAATGAGAACTCTGTGGACTGTGATGTAAGGGGGGCTCTGATGACCAGAGACCACTTTACATCAGAGTTCCTCTTTACATCAAGGTCTGCAGAGTAATCCTCTGCTGCAGTGTGCCACCTCTCACCGGTTCAATCTTAAATGCCTGGGCCTATTTTTTGTCCCACTCCAGGCCTGCTCTGAAGAATGCTAAAATATGATGACAAATTCTAAAATGTAGTACTGGCTGAGTCTACTAATGCCATGAAACTGTAAATTTATTGGCTGAAAGGTTCTACTGGTGAAAAATGCATATTGCTAATAGCAACTCCAAATGCAGCATAGCACGGTTCACAGAGAAATTCTAGTTCTTTATCGTATTGGTTATGCAGTCTGTGGATATGTCACATCTATTGTTTTGTCAGACAATGGCATTGATTTACTGAAGCAATTGAATGCCCAATCACATGCAAGGGAAATTTACAAAAATTAGATTTTTGCTAACATATCATTCTTTAGCTGCTTTGAATTGCTAATGTGGATGAAGCAGCTGGAGCTGACCCTAGCAGGACACTTACTGTATGAAACATGTGGAAACCCTCAGTTTCCTCTGAGAGTTACAGAACAAAAAAATTCAGTAATATCACGGTGGCTTTTTCACACTCTAGAAAACAGCCATTCTCAACCTGGGTTCCTCCAGAGGTTGCTATGGGTTCCTTGAGCAATACGCCCCTTCACCCTCTTGGATCAATAACCAATGGAAACAAAGATATTTTTAGCCATCTGTTAGGATGGAATTGGTTTCAATGACCGCAGATAGAAGGAGCATTCTTCCCAGTGACTATTACGCTAATGTACCATGGACTGTAGGTATATTAATTAATAGCAGGGGTTTCCTGAGCCCAGGAAGCTTTTTCAAGGGTTCTACCATGCTAAAAAGATTGAAAAAGACTGCTATAAATGGATAGAACAATAAATACAGCTTCTAGGTTCTGGTGTGATACAAGTTTGAAAAAAATATTGGGGGCAAATGAGTGCCAACGTTACAACAATTCCAATTGTGAAATTAAAGTAAACTAGATTAGAGTAATGTCATTGCACTAATGTCATTACACTGATAAACATTGTTGTCCAGCAATGACATTGGCATTGATTGATGTTGGGGTATGATGAGAGGCCATTCATTTAGCAAAGTCCATGTATGTTTACTTCACTTTTCAGTGTGTCAGTAAATAAGGTGAAGATGTTTTCACCTTGAACATCCAGTCGTGCTAGCAAAAATATTTTTTTCAGAATTTCCCTACCACAGGACTGATCACAGGTTCACCTAATTCAGTGGTTCTCAACTCCTGTCCTCGGGACCCACCAACAGGCCAGATTTTAAGTATTACCTTGGGTAGATGCAGACTAGAATACTGCAATCACTGAGCAGCAAATGATATCACCTGTGATGTATTTCAGTTATCCTGCAAACCTGGTCTATTAGTGGGTCCTGAGGACCGGAGTTGAGAACCACTGACCTAATTTACTATAGTTCACTTTGCTAACATTTCCTTCATTTTAGTAAATCAACAGTGTGTATGATAACTATAGATTATCCAGGGTTGTGAATCTGTTATAATTTATGGTATTTTTAAAATGAAAAAAGCTACCACATACAAACATCCAGCAGAACAGTATATTAGCTTTTCACACTGTGTAAATATTCTTATATAATGGTGACCTACTTGCATTATTTTTTTCTTAGGGGGGGGCAGCCCTTGTTACAGCCAGCTGTGGATGCTTTGAACCTACTCCATGCCCTTTACATTACCGCTGTCCATGGGTCTGGATTAGAGTTGAGCGAACACCTGGATGTTCGGGTTCTGTGGGTTCGGGTGCTAGAGGGCTGCAAAGGGAAGTAAAATGATTTTAGAACAATAATCTGTCCCTTACAGCAACAGCAGGGACCTGACCCTATAGGAGTAGGCAATGATTTTAGAACAATAATCTGTCCCTTACAGCAACAGCAGGAACCTGACCCTATAGGAGTAGGCGATGATTTTAGAACAATAATCTGTCCCTTACAACAACAGCAGGAACCTGACCCTATAGAACTAGAAGCTGATTTTTGAACAATAATCCGCCCCTCTAAGCAGTAGACTCTACCTAGTCCAGTCAGATTGTTCTGTAATGCAGGTTAAGATGTTATTAGATCTGCAATCTTTCCCTAAAAGCAGTAGTAGTAGTAATCTCTAAGGGCAAACCAGTGAAACGCTTGTTGATTGGCTGCCCTGCAGCTATTCAACATGCGTGATCAAATACCCGAACCCGAACTTTTTTTCAAATGTCCGGGTTCGGGTCCGGGTTACGGACACCCCAAAGTTCGGTACGGACCCGAACTTTACAGTTCGGGTTCGCTCAACTCTAGTCTGGATCCCTACAGCTGAGCAAGTGCACCTGCATGGTGGAAATGTGCCTGCCCTGTACAGACCACAGATACTGAAGGGCACAGAGTGCAGTGAAGCTCTTTCAGACTCCTCCTATTGCTCAGATGTGTCACATGACACAAAACTAAAGGGAAATCCTGGAGGACACCACTTTAGTCTGCCCTGTATTTGAGAGATGGTGGTGCATGAAATTTTGATGAAAGGGAGAAGATTTCTATTGGGGAATAATTTTGATGGGTGATAAGAAGGAGGGAGTGAGCAACAATGAATATTTTTTGCTGGATGAGAAGAGAGGGAGTATTTTTGCTGAGGGATTGTTGGAGGGAATTTTTGTTTGGCAGGGAGGTAACGGAGAAAGGAGACATTTTGCTTTGGGGGTCCAATTTGTTTATTGCATATTGCAACACTTGTCTATTTGCTGCCTACATATTTACACGTCTGTTTTTTTGTTGCCCACGTATTGTAACAAAGGACCGTTTATTGCTTCTGCATTGCTCATTTTCTGCCATATATTGTCAGAATTGGCATTTTTGTATGCTGTTTAGAAGACCATAGAACTATAATTTATTACACTACAGGACTGTCACTATCAAAGCCCATCTCTATGATCCCTAAGTTTCATTATTTTGCACTAAGCCTCTAAACTTTTATTTTTAGGATTTCTTTTCACTGACGTGATCATGTATATAATGTTCAGATAACTTCAGAAACTCATTACTCTCTTCTGGCAATTATTGGTATTCATTGAAGTTAATGAATATTACTGAATATAACATTGATGTGTAGGGGAGAATTGGGGGGAGGTCTTTAAAAAAATAAGCTGCCCCGACTGTCAAATACACTGCAGTATGTTTGCCACCGCAATATCCTGTGAAGGTAAATTATAAATAATTACAGAGTACATGAATTATGTTATCCTAGTTAGATCTGGATTACAATACTATCTAGTACTTCTGAATTTCAAAGGTCTGATGTAAAAACAATGAATGTTTTTGTTTATAATGGTTAGTGCATACCACTTAAAACTGTTTTTATATTTAACATTCCATCGGGTCATATTTGAATTTCCCTGGGTATTTATGTGTGTATGTGTTTCTCTATGCACATCTGCATTGCATAATGTGTGCTATAAAGTGCTATACTGATGCCAATGCAAGCTTGATGTGCATCTTAAACTTAATGTGCATCTGAGTACCACAAACAAAAATGCTATTTATTTAATTTCTAGCCTCTCGGCAGCCAGGCATATTTGCATGCAATAGCACCAATAGAGCTGTGCCGAGAGCACACTCCATGCGCGCTCACGACACAGTGACTGGCGGCTAACGGAAATCTCCCGATAGCTTCCTGCGATTGGGAGTTTTCTGATCATATGACCATCGTGACATCCAATCACGGCGGTAACATGGCCAAAAGCCCCACCTCGCCTCCTGACATTCTAAAGCCCTTAAAGGGGCGGCGGGAGCTGGTGCCAAGGGGTTAATATTTAAAGCAAACTCACCCATCCATCCATGTCTCCCTGCAGTGAAATCACATTGAAAGTATCAAGCATTTCTGGCTGTGGCCATCTTGTGTAAGGGCAGGTGACTGTAGCATTTACTTCCTGGAATCTATCTGCCCTTAGCTCAGACAGGCAGGTGGATGTACTTAGCTAAGAAAGCCCTCCTCCCCTGCCGATGATTCCTGGGATGTTTGACATCATTTGCCTAGGCCCAGAAACCAGGAAATAACTGTAGAAATGCGAAATAAAAGTTTAAAACAAGTGATGAGATATACTTTCCTATCTATTTACTAATGCTAGCAGCATAAGGATTACAATTAGTCAATGCTGATTGAGAAAGTGAGGTTCCAGTAGCCATACAACTACATGATTTGCTATAAATATATATACTGTATATGAAAGTACACTTATGACACAAATGACTTGCCAACACTGTAATGAATGCATATTGAAGAGTCATCAGATCTCATAAGTATTCCTAAACTCCTTGAGACAAAATCAAATACAAGAATTCTATCCTGACTTCTGATCAAACAACTGAGAGCACATTACCAGGAACATATAAATCACTTATCAGTCAATTAAATCAGAAACCCTTCTGTAATTACAGATGGCTTACACAGTGATTTTCAAAATTTTATTGGCTAGAGGACCAGTGCACAAAGAAAATGTCCTTTTGCCATTGGAGTTAAACTGTTTGAATGCAACATTTTTAAGTTTTAAAAATTATGCGTGCACAAGCATGAACATAAGGTTAATGAATACTCTATTAAAAGGCATTTAATTTCATTGAGTGCCTGTCTTCCAAGAATTTTAAAAAGCTTGCAGTAAACATAGCCAAGGATATCACTCAACAAATTGATATCATAGATGTATTAGGGTTACTATATCAGGATGTAACGTTACCCTAATGACTTTATCCTGTAATCCAGAAAAATTAATAGATCAACAGATCTTGACAGTAAGAAGTGGTGTAAGCATTTTAGTGATGACCTCATCACTCCACTGCAGTGATTTAATGCACCATTTTTAATTAAAGCGTTGTCCTTCAGTAGTCTACCTAGTTAACAAATGAATACCTATAAATATATTTTTGGCATGAAAAATGATTAAGATCCTCATTAATAATCCTTGGCCTGAGAAATTGCAGCAGGTGTCACAACTGGACAAATATGAACTAAGACAATGTGAATATATAATTTATTACATGTTTACTATGATGTAAAAGGAGTAAGGTCTATCTATACAAGGCCTGGGCAAATGAGGCAATAACTGATTACACAGGAGCAAATAAACTTAATTCATTATCATCAATCACATACAGTGTCCAGCCATTTTACTTTCCTTAGATTCCTAGCATTGTTATTTGATGCAATTTTAATTATACCAAAATCCAACATACAGGTAGTATCTGGAATCTAAAGTGGCAAATAGCTAAAAATGTATGTAATTCGGTTTAGGCACTCTGGTTATTCACCCTTTCCATACTATTTAACATACAACAGGGTGACAACGCTATTAAGGAAATGTAACTCTGTAAATTATGCGGTCAAACCAGCGTGTTTGCTGCAGTCTAAATGTCCATAAGCACATTGGTGAGTGATAAAACCAACTAATAGCTTCCACCTGCCATCCTGAGGCTGGATATATACTACAGTGGCAGCACTGTACAATTTCTTACTGGCTTACATATTGGCACTTGAACTCTCAGCCTTCTTTATATTATGTAAAAAATTATAATATGTTCATACATACACTGAGTGAAATTATAAACGCAACACTTTTGTGTTTGCCCCTATTTATCATGAGCTGAACTTAAAGATCTATGACTTTTTCTATGTACACAAAAGACCTATTTCTCTCAAATATTGTTCACAAATCTGTCTAAGCCCTGGTTCACATTGGTGCATTTTGGCATGTGATTTGACATGTCAAATTTGCCGGCAATTACACCATCCTAATCGTTGCAACGCTGCATTTGCAGAGCTGCACCGATTTCCAATAGTAGTTTCTATACTACTTTTGGCGATTTTAGCTGCGATTTCCATTGACATCTGTGCAGCAAACCGCACAGATGTCTCTGAAATCGCACCTAAAATCGGGACACACATGTGGGAATGAAACGTGCGAGTTCAGCTGAACTCATACGATTTCATTCTCCCTCTAATGTTAACCTGGGGTAAATCTGCGTTAGTGAGCACTTCTCCTTTGCTGAGATAATCCATCCAACTCACAGGTGTGGCATATCAAGATGCTGATTAGACAGCATGATTATTGCACAGGTGTGCCTTAGGCTGGCCACAATAAAAGGCCACTCTGCAGTAAAATGTGCAGTTTTATCACACAGCACAATGCCACAGATTTCACCAGTTTTGAGGGAGCTTGCAATTGGCATGCTGACTGTAGGAATGTCCACCAGAGCTGTTGCCCTTGAATTGAATGTTGATTTCTCTACCATAAGCCATCTCCAAAGGGGTTTCAGGGAATTTGGCAGTACATCCAACCGGCCTCACAACCGCAGACCATGTGTAACCACACCAGCCCAGGACCTCCTCATCCAGCATCTTCACCTCCAAGATCGTCTGAGACCAGCCACCCGGACAGCTGCTGCAACAATCGGTTTGCATAACCAAAGAATTTCTACATAAACTGTCAGAAACCGTCGCAGGGAAGCTCATCTGCATGCTCGTCGTCCTCAACCTGACTGCAGTTCGTCGTCATAACCGAATTGAGTGGGCAAATGTTCACATTCAATGGCGTCTGGCACTTTGGAGAGGTGTTCTCTTCACGGATGAATCCCGGTTTTCACTGTACAGGGTAGATGGCAGACAGCATGTATGGCGCTGTGTGAGTGAGTGGTTTGCTGATGTCAACATTGTGGATCGAGTGGCCCATGGTGGTGGTGGGGTTATGGTATTGGCAGACATATGCTATGGACAATGAACACAGGTGCATTTTATTGACGGCATTTTGAATGTACAGAGATACCGTGACAAGATCCTGAGGCCCAATTCCTGGAAGCTGAAAACATCCCAGTTCTTGCATAGCCAGCATACTCACTGGATATGTCACCCATTGAACATGTTTGGGATGCTCTGGATGAGCGTATACGACAGCGCGTTCAAGTTCCTGCCAATATCCAGCAACCTCGCACAGCCATTGAAGAGGAATGGACTAACATTCCACAGGCCACAATCTACAACCTGATCAACTCTATGCGAAGGAGATGTGCTGCACTGCATGAGGCAAATGATGGTCACACCCCCCAGACCCCCCCCCAATACAGTAAAACTGCATATTTTAGAGTGGCCTTTTATTGTGGCCAGCCTAAGGCACATCTGTGCAATAATCTTGCTGTCTACTCAGTATCTTGATATGCCACACCTGTGAGGTGGATGGGTTATCCCGGCAAAGGAGAAGTGCTCACTAATACAGATTTAGACAGATTTGTCAGCAATATTTGAGAGAAATAGGCCTTTTGTGTACATAGAAAAAGTCATAGATCTTTAGGTGCAGCGCATGATAAATAGGGGCAAACACAAAAGTGTTGAGTTAATAATTTTGCTCAGTGTAAATAGATTTAATGTAACGGTAGTGGTCATCTTTTCCATGAATGCTTATTGGAGTGACTTTTTTATCTGCTTCATTTTACAATCTAAGAAAATTATACCCACCTTCCTTTATCATGACCATTTCATAAAAAATATATATATATATTGTTAAAGGCCTCCTTTTCTTCTAAAATCCAGCTCCCTTATCTACCAATATACCATTAGTGTACCTCAGTTGCAGAAAAATACAAGGTTTCTTTGATTTTGAGAAGAAGCCCTTACCTTTGGCATTGCTATATTTCTTAGAAAGCTTCATCACATCCTGGCATTAGATGTAGGACAGAGAAACCAGTAAGACATAGGAAGGAGTTTACCAGCTGACCTCAATAGCACACACCCTTCACCCATCAATTATATTTTCACAGCATCCTTGGCATCTCTCCACACGTGCATTTGCCTGGCTTCACCAGCGTTCCTTCAGGTGGGCTTAAGTTGCATGCTAAACTCCCTGGGGCCGCATGCAGCCCATGGGACACTCCGATGTACAAGCCTGCCTGAATGAATAGAGAGTGATTGGATAGATGGTGTGTCCTCCTATTATATAGTTTTGGTCAGTGGCAGCTGGTGCTCCATTTCTTGGTGGGAGCCGCAAACAAATCCACCCCCCCCCGCCCACTCACCAGCCAAGCCAGTCCCTTACCCCATCCAGGGCAGCTTCGCCGGCTTCCCCGGCTTCTCCTCCCGACCAGTCCAGTCGCTTCTCCTCCTGGCCAATTCAGTCTTAGGACCCACTTCCTGTCCTGATTAGCTGGCAGGAGAAGCAGGATGATAATAGCGAATGTTGATTCGCTAGTGTCACAAATGGGTGGGCTTGGGGCGCAGTGCTCTGTGTCCCGAGCCCAACCTTATTGAAGCCAATTAGAGCCTCCTGCTCTAAACACGTGCTTCATAAAAAGAAATCCTCATAGAACTCTTTGTGTCCACCGCCCTGCATGGAGATTAGGGGCCAGCACATAGAGATTAGGGGGGTGGCACCCCTGCACCCCTTATGGAATGTCGGCCGCTAGTTTTGGTAAATCTAAAAGACCAGAGATTGTACAATCAGATTGTATAGTGTATGGCCACATTTGTACACCTAAAATTACCTAATTGCGCTTTAAGTGGCATTAATTGTTAACGGCACATCAAACACAGTAGTAAAAACACATTTTGCCACATGCAAAAACGGGTGACTAACGCAGCAGTAAAAAAACATGCTCTCCATGCCAAACTGTCCCATGAACTACTTTGCAACATGTAGCACAGCCCATTAAAATCAACAGGCTGTCTTATGTGTGTCACTGGAAAAACGAGCCAAAAATCATGTGCTCCCACTATTCTAGGTGTGAATGGGGTCTGAAAATGAAATTGGTGCATTTACACAAGAACAATGAGGCTCCGTTCACATCTGTGTGTTTCCAAACACATGGCGAACTGCACAGAAAATGTGCGCTTTGCCATGCATTTCAGAAACACACTGCAAAAGGGCATCGTGCTTGTGTTGTCATTACATGTTAAAGGCTGCCCAAGTGGCCCAAACACACCAAAAACTGCTGTCATGCACCATGCTCCACTCCAAAAAAAGTTCTGAAGCTTCTCTGGAGTGATTGTCACGTGTAGGGCAGCCCCATTATGCCATTTTGGTACTTTTAGGTGGACACCGCCTATATTTAGTCTATAATCAGTCCTGAAACTTTGGCCAGTAACTGAACAGTATAGAGTGTATTAAGGACTTGAAATACAGGAAGACTCTAACAGATTTAGGAAAAATGGCACAGGGATATCTTACTGTTGGAGTATGCAAGACATGTAAGAAGCCAGGGCACATGTAGATCAGCATCAGCGACAGATTTACAACCATTGCACAAATGTCAATGTTAGATCTGAACAGGACAATTTTTATTGTAACCTTAAGAGTACAACAGATTTCGCACTGGTGTAGCCATGTGCTCCCTTGGGAGTAGCATTAGTTGTGGTTCACCTGATAGCTGCGCTCAATCCCACCATTTCTCACACATCCGTAGATACTGACTCTTTTTTTTGTTGTTTTATTTAGGGGAAATAACTTGGATGAGGAGAACGGGTAACTGTGATATGCCCCAGAAAATATTGTACACGACCTGCATATACAGTCCTGTATATGCCCACTTGCCCTGCAGACCATCCTTCTGCAGACTGTTACTCCTCACAACTCTCTCCAGCTCTCAGCTTGCTAACCATTTCTCCTCGCAATTCTCTCTCCAGCACTGTACTTGCAGACTATTGTTCCTTCACTACTCTCTAGCACATCACTTGGTTCCCAGCTTGAAAGGAAATTTATCAAGCTTCTCTGATCCTTTATCTCACTTGAGTACTTGGGTGCTAGCTGGGCTTTTGATGGGCTACAACTTCCAGCCCATCCCTCTTCCAGGCCACTACCTGCTTTCCTCATAGTGACACTCCTTCCTCTGACTGGCTCCCAAGGTTTCCACAGACTGTCCATTATTAGTCTCCCAGCCTGCTCCAGCACTTTCTCTTGTGCGACTCCAGGAATCACCTCCACTCCTGGCTACACCCAAACCTCCAGGCCTCAAGGTCACCCACCAGACTGGGGGCTCCCTCCTGGTTGAGGCCCCTGCAGCACCTCTGCTACATCTTTCCACTTCCACCTCCAGCAAATCCTCCCAGACTGACCTAGCCCCAAGTATATGAGAAGGCCTACCCCCACCCCCCAGCCAATCCAGATTGGGGATTGATCAGGGCTTCCTATGACACTCCAGATGATGACACCTCTTGTCCCACCTTCACTCTGGAAAGTTCCAATGCTTCCCAGAAGAAGGTAGGAGGATTTAGTGAAAGCATCTGTTGGACTGTCCCAGTCCTACCTGAGCCACTCCCCAAGCCCAGATCAAAACATTCGGGCCTGCTCCTATAGTCAGGCTGAACTAATGTCAATTTTTAGGTAAGATTAACACTGGCAAAGAGAGTTTTAGGTCCTCTTTACACATATTAGTGAGGAGATGTTTCTTTTAAAGTGCTGACTAAATTCTAAGAGGGAAGGTATGTGAAAAGTCAAGTGATTCTGAAGTTGATTGTATTTGGATTGATACAATAAGACTGGCTTTATTGCATCAATTTTGTACCAAAAGTGCAAAGTGATCTTCTGAGAAGTAAAGTCCATGACACACTTGCAATCCTCTCACAGGAAACCACTAGTGACAGTGTATTTTAATAAGTACAGGGAACATACTGTACCTAATTCTACAGTGTCCCTCCCTCATTGGCCAGGTGAGCTAGGTGTCACTCCCTTGCTGTTGTAAATGCTACAGAATGCCACTTGACACTGACACTGATGGAGCAACCCTTTGCTCATCCAGTCAGTAAGGGAATGATAATGTGAAAGTATGTGATTATTTTTCTGCCTTGTATAGTGATGACCCGGCAGTGATAAGTTCATAAGTGTCACAATATACTAAAGGTATGGCGGACGCCAAATGATATAGTGAGCAAACCCAGGTGGGTTTAAAAATAAAATTCACAATTGGAAATGGCGCTGTCTCACTAATCATATACTCATAAAGTGCAACTGTGCAAAAATTATAAGTGAATCACAAAACCAGATATTCCTATAAATATGTGTCGTAAAAACAATCCAATGTGAGAGGAATATATATGCGATGGTGAGATTAAAAATACAAATAAAATAAAGTAAAAAATAAAAAATATATATATATATGTGGTCCGTAAAAAGTCCGTGAAAAAAATCCGTAAAAAGTCCGTAAGTAATAAGACTTCAAAAATTCTATTAAAACTGATAAATGGTAAAGATTACTAATAACAGTTTTATATCCCAAACATTTAGATGTGAAAAAATACAAAAATGCACAAGTGTGATCCGTAAAAAATGTGGTCCGTGAGAAATCCGTAAAAATCCGTAAGGTAAAAGACTACACAAATTCTGATAAGATCGATGAATTGCAGAGACTTCCACTCCCAATGTTACATTTCAACCGCTAGTAGCATAAAAATCCATGAAAAAGGTGACTTTTGTGCCGGATGCTATATCCACTTTAAGGATGTGACAGGTGCTCCCCTCATGTGCCCGCACTTACCAAAAATGTCCCACCCCTACAGGGGTATCACGCCTGTGGTAAATGGGGTCTTTCTCCTTGTTTCCACGCTTCCTTCTGTTTGGCCGCACTTGTCTTTTATAAATAAATGGTAGACCTTTTTTCTTGCCGTTTTTCCTGGATAAAACCCTGGTGGGAAGCATGTCGGCGCTATAGTGAAGGACGGACACAGGATACCTACAGCCAGCTGAAGGGAGCGAGGAATTAAGGATAAAAGACAAG
>BLSH010072018.1:2219240-2231857 GCA_018402905.1 Glandirana rugosa | reverse complement strand
CTTGGAGGTGTGTTTGGGGTCGTTATCATGTTGGAATTCTGCCCTGCGGCCCAGTCTCTGCAGGGAAGGGATCATGCTCTGCTTCAGTATGTCACAGTACATGTTGGCATTCATGGTTCCCTCAATGAACTGTGGCTCCCCAGTGCCAGCAGCACCATGACACTCTCACCACCATGCTTGAATGTAGGCAAGACACACTTGTCTTTGTACTCCTCACCTGGTTGTCGCCACACACGCTTGACACCATCAGAACCAAATAAGTTTATCTTGGTTTCATCAGACCACAGGACATGGTTCCAGTAACCCATGTCCTTACACTGCTTGTCTTCAGCAAACTATTTGCAGGCTTTCTTGTGCATCATCTTTAGAAGAGGCTTCCTTCTGGGATGACAGCCATGCAGACCAATTTAATGCAGTGTGCGGCGTTTGGTCTGAGCACTGACAGGCTCACCCCCCCCCACCACCCAACCCCTTCAACCTCTGCAGCAATGCTGGCAGCACTCATACATCTATTTCTCAAAGATAACCTCTGGATATGATGCTGAGCACCTGCTCACAACTCCTTTGGTCGACCATGGTGAGGCCTGTTCTGAGTGAAACCTGTCCTGTTAAGCCACTGCATGGTCTTGGCACTGTGCTGCAGCTCAGTTTCAGGGTCTTGGCAATCTTCCTATAGCCTAGGCCATTTTTATGTAGAGCAACAATTATTTTTTTCAGATCTTCAGAGAGTTCTTTGCCATGAGGTGCCATGTTGAATTTTCAGTGACCAGTATGAGAGAGTGAAAGTACTAACACCAAATTTAACACACCTGCTCCCCAGTCACACCTGAGACTTTGTAACATTAACAAGTTACATGACACCGGGGAGGGAAAATGGCTAATTTGTCCCAATTTGGACATTTTCACTTAGGGGTGTACTCCAGCAGTTTAGACATTAATGGCTGTTTGTTGAGTTATTTTGAAGGGACAGCAAATTTACACTGTTATAAAGCTGTACACTCACTACTTTACATTGTAGCAAAGTATCATTTCTTCAGTGTTGTCACATGAAAAGATATAATAAAATATTTAAAATAATGTAGTGGTGTACTCAAAAAAGGGGTGTACTCACTTTTGTGACATACTGTACATGTATGTGATCGTGCCTTTACCTGCCACGTGCTCACAGCATATTTACTGTGAGCGGTTGGCAGGTGGTTAAAGCCTAACTCCATGTTTACGGTGCCTTTGAATAGTTTATTTGGGCCAAGCTGGGCAGATGTGATGCTGGGCGCGCTGTACAAACTGTTTGTAGAATTAGCTACAGTCAGTACACAGCGCTGTATTTTGTCAGCGGGACAGGAACTTTCTGTCCTGCTCCCAGAACAAAATCGAGTGGAGCTGAGTGCTACTCAGTCATTCACAAGAACTTTTGTTTCTGTGAATGGATACAAAGCTTCCTCTGGCTAAGGCAGAGAAGAGAATGCTCTTAGGTTTACTGCAATAGGGTTTTGCAATCTTACATGAAAGACGGTGGGGTTTTCTTTAAAATTATTTATTTAAAGTTTTGCATCAGATAACAATAAAACATTGACTTCACACAGTTGTCAATTGCACGTTCCAAGTAAGTACAAGGCAATATTTCAAAAGTAAGCAGGATTTACTAAAACTTGTGCGTACAGAATCTGGTGCAGCTGTGCATAAAAACCTATTAGCTTCTAAGTTTTATTGTCATATCTTAAAGTGTTTGTTAAGCCACTTGTATAAAAAGTTCCCCGTTGTCTGAAATAATACAGTAATAACTGTGTTTATGTAGTAGCTATGCTACTCATAGAAGGGAGGTTCAGTAACATTATTTGTAGCATTTGTAGCATTTTTTCGTTTTGAGAATGCTTAACCACTTAACGACCACCCGCTGTCATTTGACGGCCGCAGTCTGGCACGATAACGCAAACCCCGTCACCTGACGGCGGCTGCGAGATCGAGGATTGTGGGCACGCACACGCTCACTGTATACAGGGGGAGCCAGGGAGTGGGTAGGGCAGACTAGTTGTCCGCCGGCTACCCGCAATCACTCCCCACAGTGACAGAACAAGTGGATCCCCATTCTGACAGGGGAGAAGGAGTGTGATTGTATGCTCCCTGTATATGGGAGCAGCGATCACTCTCCTCCCCCAGTCAGCCCAGCCCCCATACAGTTAGAAACACAAAGCAGGGAGCAGTTAACCCCTTGATCGCCCCCTAGTGTTAACCCCTTCCCTGCCAGTGACATTTACACAGTAATCAGTGCATTTTCATAGCACTGATCGCTATATAAATGTCAATGGTTCCAAAAAAGTGTCAAAAGTGTCCGACATGTCCACCGCAATGTCGAAGTCCCGCTAAAAATCACAGACCGCCACCATTACTAATAAAAATAAATAAATAAAAACCCCATAAATTCATTTTAATTGTTTGTAAATGAGGCAACTTTTGCGCAAACCAATCAATATACACCTATTGCAATTTTTTTTACCAAAAATATGAGGAAGAATATATATCGGCCAAAACTGATGAATACATTTGTTTTTTTATTTATTTTTTTTTTTGGATATGTATTTTAGCAAAAATTAAGAAATATTGGGTTTTTTTTTTTTTTAAATTGTCGCTCTTTGTTTGTTTATAGCACAAAAAAATAAAACCCGGAGAGGTGATCAAATACCACCAAAAGAAAGCTCTATTTGTGGGGGAAAAAAGGACGTTGGGTACAACGTCGCACGACTTGTCAGTTAAAGCGACGCACTGCCAAATCGCAAAAAGTGCTCTGGTCATAAAGGGGGCTGAAGTGGTTAAATGACTCTACATGTACATGTTTTGCACAGATGACACTGTATACTGGACAGCCAATGTAGATTTTTAAGACCTACTGTATACCACTCAATTCTTAGTGAATCCATGTTTTACATTCTTTTGATAGTAGTTTTTATTGTGTTTCTCTGTTGAAATATAATATTTTCATGTAATAGTAGCTTATCCAATATTATGTACTCCAGTTTTCAAATTTAGAAATGGGATACATCAGTATGGTTGTGTATCCTAGTTTTCATGGTGACAAAATCAAGGTTCTAACATGATAACTGTTCCTCTAGCTGCAAGGACACAAATCAGTACTGTCAGTTCTGACTATTGCTTTCTTTCTAGCAGATGGAAAAGGTCTATAAGCTTTGGCTGTGCATTACTGCAATCATTTTCTTATACATCATCTTTTAAATAATCCATACAACCTTGTATAGTGAAATGCTGAGCTCACTGTTTTAGTTCTGGGTGTTCATATGTTACCTTGTCTGGACAACTGGCCTGGCTAATGTGTCATGTCTACTATTTCAGTCTACAATCTCAACACCTTACATTAATGCTGATGGATAGCTCTGTAGATAGCCCTAATGCCATCTTTACCAAGTCAGTAGCATGCACTGTGACCTATATACCTCAATTCTTCATCTCCAATTACTTATCCTTCTCTGTAAACATGGGCAACACAATTTGCTAAACACTTTACCAAAATGATGGTGAAAAAAATACCCACTGAGATAATTAATAAGTAGACATTTTACTGTCATTTTACTGAAATAGCATCAGCGTCATTTTTTTTTTATTTTTTTTTTATTTTTTTATGGATTCTGCAGAGTTAAACCACCTGATAAATTCTTTTGTATTTTTGACACTCTATTGTTCAAATCTCTGTGATTGAGTTCCTGTGTTTACACACCTGCTGTGGCCATTATGAAAGAGTCCCATTCTCCTTGTTGGATTTTGTAATTATTTTAAATTATGGAAAATGCTCAGGAGAAGCTGGAACATAAAACAGTGGGTGAGAATACTCAAAAAGCAACATAGTAGGGAGTTATGGTAGTGAGATTTCATTACTAGAGTATCCAAGACATAAATGAATCCAGGGCTGACATAGCCCACCAGGATCCTTCTATAACTAACCAATCATTTTGGAGTAGACTGTCCCCCTAAAAGTAAGAAAAATTCTTTCAATAGAAAATATAAACTGATAATGGACTAGTTGTTTTTAAATGTACATAATAATGCATTAATATATGATATATGATATAATATATGAGGTATGGGTAAATGCCGTTGAATTGGCTTAGTACATCTTCCAGGGGCAAGACAAGATCAACAAGATCATTGTTACAGAACTCCAACATTAACCACCTGCTAAAGATAAGCAAATGTTATTATACGTGTTGGCTGCTTCAATGTAATATATTACGTATATGTAAGGAAGGGAGCAAGTGCATAAGGCTTTGTTGCTCTACTTTGCAGTGCTCTAGCAAGGGGCAGAACCAAAAACTCTAGCAGGGAGCTATGCTACCAGAGTTAACACGAGATATAAGAAGGGGGCAATTCAGCCTATCAGTGGCCACTCATAATTTAAATAAAAAATAATTTACAGCTCTTTAAATTACAGCAACGTTTCTTTTTATTTACCAGAGTTAACACGAGATATAAGAAGGGGGCAATTCAGCCTATCAGTGACCACTCATAATTGAAGAGCGCTCTTTAAAAAAGTTTAAATAAACTAGAAAAGTTGCTGCAGCTGGGAGTACAGTGATTCATTTTATTTTCTGACTGATTTGCTGGAATGCAATGAGCCAGGTAGGCTGTGGGCATTTTGCAGTAGAGCCTGCCACTGAGCCATTAATACATACTGTACCTACTTGTGATCCTTTAGTGTAGCCATTTTCTGAAAACATAAAAACAGCCTTATCAAGGTTTTATTTGTATTGTTGTCAATGGTGACATTTAAAAACTATTCTATATTAGTTTCCTATAAATAACACTGCATAACTTCACACGCTGTTATTCCATAACTTAACACAGCTATTCAAACTTTACGTTTATGTCCAACATAGTACCAAGAACATTCTTTCTTTGAGAGTTCCTACATAACTGCATGTCTTGTTCTGAACAGAGTGTTGTAATTTTGTCCTGCAAGGACTTTTAAACTGATAATATCTATGAGCATTCATGTATAGGTCTCTCTTCAAATAGCATATAACCAGTGTAACATACCTATTTAAGAATTAAAAAATGAGAGTTACACTGTTCCTCCTACATTTTAGACTGAAGCAATGGAGTACACATGCTTCTATTACATACCTTATTTGTATGTGGACTGTTACAGTATATACTTGGAAATATGTATACTGTATATACATATAAAATGAATATATAGTGCATCCTTTCCCAACCTTTTTACCCATGACAGATCCCTAAAGTGATTTTCAGATCTTGGGAAACCCTTACTAAAACCATTTCAGTGGGAAAAATGCACCGGATATTGGTGATCAGTAGAAAGAATGCAACCCTCACAGTGGTGGTCAGAGTACAACCCATGAAGACAGCGCAAATGACAATTACTGTTGTGATGCTAGCTTTAGCCCTAGAACAGTAGTTCTCAACTCCTGTCCTCAGGACCCACTAACAGGCCAGGTTTGCAAGATAACTGAAATACATCACAGGTGATCTCATTTGCTGCTCAGTGATTGCAGTATTGTAGTCTGCATCTCCTCAAGGTAATACTTAACCCGTCCAGATCCGCGCTATAGCCAAAGTACGGCTCCAGCGCGGATCTGAAATGCCGGGTGGACGTCCATGGACGTCCTGGCCATGTGCGCGCTCCTGGTGGCGGCGGCGCGCGCACGCGCCCGCCACATGCTGCGTGGCCGTGCCCGCGGGTCGGTTCCCCGTTCTGCAGGTCTGACAGGGGATCGCGGGTCCCGAGACCCGCAATCCCCTGTCAGACCTGCAGAACGGGGAACCACCATTGTAAACACGGCGGTTCTCAGTTCTGTGACAGGGGACATACCAGATCTACTGATCCCTGTCACTGGGATCAGTTAGATCTGTTATGTCCCAACCAGCCCCGCCCCCCCACAGTTAGAACACACCCAGGGAACATTGTTAACCCCTTCACTGCCCCCTGCTGGTTAACCCCTTCACTGCCAATGACATTTATACAGTAATCAGTGGACATTTAAATTTCTGATCGCTGTATAAATGTCATTGGTCCCAAAAAAGTGTCAAAAAAGTCCGACATAACCGCCCCAATATCGCAGTCCCGATAAAAATCGCAGATCGCCGCCATTACTAGTTAAAAAAAAATAAATAAATAAAAACGCCATAAATCAATTCCCATAGTTTGTAGTTTTTTGGATATTTATTATAGCAAAAAGGAAAAAAGATTGGGTTTTTTTCAAAATCATCTCTCTTTGTTTGTTTATAGCGGCGATCAGAATTGACGCAGAGGGGATCAAATACCACCAAAAAAAAACTCTATTTGTGGGGAAAAAATGATATAAAGTTAGTTTGGGTACAACGTCACATGAATGCACAATTCTCATTCAAAATGCGACATCGCTGAAAGCCAAAAATTGGTCTGGGCAGGAGGGGGTTTAAGTGCCCAGTAAGGAAGTGGTTAAAATCTGGCCTGTTGGTGTGTCCTGAGGACAGTAGTTGAGAACCACTGCCCTAGAACTATGCAGCACCATTAAATGGAAGGTTAATTAGCAATAGCTGAAGGAACACCCATCCACCTCTAAAAGAAACCTAGAGTTTTATGGAACACTGGTTGAGAATGGTTGATATAGTTGGTTTGTATATTATTTCCTTATATATAATACAGTATATACAGTATCTCACAAAAGTGAGTACACCCCTCACATTTTTGTAAATATTTTATTATATATTTTCATGTGACAACACTGAAGAAATGACACTTTGCAACAATATAAAGTAGTGAGTGCATAGCTTGTATAACAGTGTAAATTTGCTGTCCCCTCAAAATAACTCAACACACAGCCATTAATGTCTAAACCGCTGGCAACAAAAGTGAGTACACCCCTAAGTGAAAATGTCCAAATTGAGCCCAATTAGCCATTTTCCCTCCCCAGTGTCATGTGACTCATTAGTGTTACAAGGTCTCAGGTGTGAATGGGGAAAAGGTGTGTTAAATTTGGTGTTATTGCTCTCACTCTCTCATACTGGTCACTGAAAGTTCAACATGGCACCCCTGAGGATCTGAAAAAAAGAATCGTTGCTCTACATAAAGATGGCCTAGGCCAGGGGTGACCAAACTACGGCCCTCCAGCTGTTGCAGAACTACAAGTCCCATGAGGCATTGTAAAACTATAACATTCACAGACATAACCAGGCATGGTGGGAATTGTAGTTCCAGAACAACTGGAGGGCCATAGTTTGGACACCCCTGGCCAAGGCTATAAGAAGATTGCCAAGAAACCCTGAAACTGAGCTGCAGCATGGTGGCCAAGACCATACAGTGGTTTAACAGGACAGGTTCCACTCAGAACAGGCCTCGCCATGGTCGACCAAAGAATTTGAGTGCACGTGCTTAGTGTCATATCCAGAGGTCAAGCGCGTGTCGCAGCAATCAGGTAAGGAGTACAAAGACAAGTGTGTCTTGCCTACAGTCAAGCATGGTGGCGGGAGTGTCATGGTCTGGGGCTACTTGAGTGCTACCGGCACTGGAGAGCTGCAGTTCATTGAGGGAACCATGAATGGCAACATGCACTGTGACATAATGAAGCAGAGCATGATCCCCTCCCTTCACACTGGACTACAGGGCAGTATCCCAAAATGATAATGAACCCAAACACACCTCCAAGATGACCACTGCCTTGCTAAAGAAGCTGAGGGTAAACGTGATGGACTGGCCAAGCATATCTCCAGACCTAAACCCTATTGAGCATCTGTGGGGCATCCTCAAACAGAAGGTGGAGGAACGCAAGGTCTCTAACATCCACCAGCTCGGTGATGTCATCATGGAGGAGTGGAAGAGGACTCCAGAGGCAACCTGTGACGCTCTGGTGAACTCCACTCCCAAGAGGGTTAAGGCAGTGCTGAAAAATAATGTTGGCCACACAAAATATTGACACTTTGGGCTCAATTTGGACATTTTCACTTAGGGGAGTACTAATTTTTGTTGCCAGCGGTTTAGACATTAATGGCTGTGCGTTGAGTTATTTTGAGGGGACAGCAGGTTTACACTATTATACAAGCTGTACACTCACTACTTTACATTGTAGCAAAGTGTAATTTCTTCAGTGTTGTCACATGAAAAGATATAATAAAATATTTACAAAAATGTGAGGGGTGTATTCACTTTTGTGAGATACTGTGTATGGTCAAAACTAAAAATAAATAATAAAATAAATAAAACAAAAATAAAATCATTTGCTTTGTATAGATTGAGGAAGGGTTAGAATCACTGTAAGGTTTTAATAGTTGTCTATGGGTCCAATTTGAAAGATTTCCCCTCTCTGGAGGAAATCTCTTGTAGACACCAGAGCAATTAAAATTTTAAAGTTCCACCTGTCTTCAATCTTTCTAAAATTAAATAAAACGTTGCCCTGGAGTAACACTTTACAATGAACCTGTGATGGTTTATCCAATGGGAGTGAAGGAAAGCCCTGTTTATTCTGAAAGTTACCAGAGCCATAGCTTACACAGACCTATGGGCTCCCCATGTGACAGCACTGATTGGCCCATTGCCGTTGCATGGAGTTGGTCACAGTTTCCTTCATACACAGCACTCCCGGATGTTTCCCTCTGCTCTAGGTATTGAATGTAGTGGAGGAGAAGCAAACAAAAGATATATAAAATATGGGGAGGGGTATGGAATCAAAGAAAATCTCGACTGTGCTTTAAGGCTCCATTCAAATTTGCGTGTACATTTGCTTGCACCCAAATGATTCTAAAGTGCAGTGCATTTCTCTGCGGGTTGCATGCATTCCCCACCTTCAGAGATGTGAACCTAGCCATGAAAGCTGAGCAGGGGCAAAACTTTGAACAATGAAGCTCACCAGTAAAATCAATATATTGCCTGCTTGTTCCCTCAGCCAGCCTATCTAAGCATGTACATTTATTGCTGGGGACAAGAGGCGCTTATATGGTCTGCTGTATTTGCAATTAAAAGTATAATTAAAGGCAACACTTTGGATAGAGTGAAGAGGGATGGGAGAAGCGTTCAGTGCCAACTTCAGGGGTGACTTTGCTAGGCGATTTGAATGCTACTTCAAGGCGACTTCAGCACGACTTTGGGTGACTTACAAGGCAACCTGAAACGACCTCCATGCCAGGCTACTTTGCCTGTGGCCAATCAGAGAAGGGAGGGAGGGGGTTGTCTGGGTAATTTGTGGGGAGTACCTGTGTAAATTATTTTCTTTAAACTGTAAATTCGCTTCAATATAGATGGGGATCCGGCTTGGAGGCGACTTTCATTGAATTCTATGGGCACAAGTCGGATAGAAGTCGCCTTGAAGTAGTACAGGAACCTTTTTTGAAGTCGGAGCGACTTCAGTAGTGTACAATAAAATGGCGCCCATTCATTTCAATGGAATTTTTGATGTCAAGGGACCTGGGGCGACACAAGTCAGAGCGCAAGCTGCGGCAGTGTGAACCGGCCCTCTGTCTTTTATTGCTATTTCTACTGTTTACTATTGTCACCAAGACTGCAAGCAAAAGTGAAAGAAAATCCCAAATGTTGGGTTGTTTCCAAAACAGGAATAGAGCAGAAATCTTGTTGCAGTTATGAAACAGGAAGTGAAGTGACATCTTCCCAATGGGACAGAGACAGGGGTTATAACCTTCCCTTAATTTTTGCAAAGTTTTTAACTTAAAGTGGTTGTTAACCCACTATATAAACCATCCTCTCTGTTTAATGTAATTTGCCCACGTGTCTGTGTTTTATATAAATAATGCAGCTCTATACCTGATTTCAGAGCACCACTTGGCGCTCACATGACCGGGCGGTTCTCTTCTCTCTCGGCCTGACAGCTGCAGCGGTCGGGGCCGAGATTCCCCTGCTGACACCAGTCACGAGGGGAGGAGGAGAGAGCAGGCCGATCACGTGAGCACCGAGCTGCCATCTGAAATTAGGTATATAGATAATTTTTATGAGCAGAGACACAGGGGCAGGTTACATTATTTAACAGAGAGGATGGTGTGAAAAACCATCCTCCATTAGCAGCAGGAGGGAAGGGAGTGAGCACGGACACAGGGCTGACAGGCAGGGAGGGAGGGGGGAGGAGGACACAGGAGAGCAGAGAGCAGGACTGCGAGTGACAGAGGCATATAAACTGACCACGGTGTCAGGGCTCAGCAGCCATGATAAACCGTGGTCAGTTTACAGGAGGGATGTCAGAACCAGGCAGGATCAGCCAAGTATTTCATGTGGTAGAAAGAGCCAAATTACTTTTAATTATTTTAGGGTAACAAACATTTTAAATTTTGCAAAAGTTTTGCATTTAATTCTACTTTGCATTGGTGATCACCATGTACTTGTTATGTATGCTGCTGCTGCTTATCTCTGAGATTAATATTCCTCAGCGAGGTTAATAAGGGTCAAAACATACTTTTGGCAGAAAGCAACATTTGAACAACATATGTCTAAAGGCAAAATATGTAACTATTTTTTTGTTGTTGTTCTGGCAAAACAGTCACTATAAAAACACTAAAATGCATAACATGAGGGAAAGTTGACAACCTTTTGCAGAAATGTGAGGAAAAAATGTGGCTAGTTTAACAACATATATAGAATCTTATTGTACTTCTGGCATTTTTCAATTCCTAGCAGGAAACTGCAGAACCTTTTTCATGAATGTTCCCTGATTGGACCTATGAAATGTGAATTATACATTGTACTCAAATAAATAAGCCATATGTAAACATCATGACCAGTTTATATGATGAGGTCAGTTCTAATGTGAATATTGTAAAGTGATTGTAAAGGTAAATTAAAAAAAAACAAAACCAAAAAACTAACATGTCTATACTTACCTGCTCTGTGCAATGGAATTGCACACAGCGGCCACGAACCTCCTCTTTCCGGGTCCACAGCTGGTGCTCCTGGCCCCTCCCCTCTGTCCAGTTCCCCCATGGGAAGCCTCTTTCCATAGGGGCACTCGTGCGTGCTCGCACCCAAGCTCCAATGCTGCGTCCCCTTGACACAGACAGCAGGACTCGGCCCTGCTTCCTGCTCCCTCATCACTGGCTTTGATTGACACCAATGGCTCCTGGTACCCCAGCAAAGCCAGCAAGACCTGGGAGTGAGGGGAGAGAATAGCTGCAAACGTGCAGTAGTCTGAAAAGTGATAGAAGATGAAAACACTAGTTGAAACCTCATTAAAGCTGGACTTTAGGCAGACAGCTAACTAGAATAATAAATATGGAATACATAAAGGTGAGCCAGCTCACCTGCCAACAGGATTATATTGGACCACTCTATGAGCTAGACTCCTCTGCCACATATTCCAGTCCTGCCCTCTCCTGGTGACAATACTACAGGTGAGTAATATAAGCTAGTCCAGGATGCTTGCCAGCCTGTGACTCAAAGAAATTGCTAGTATCCTATGCCACTGAACACCCCTGGGCACTTAGACAGACATGCTGTAGGGTTTATAGCAGATAACAAGTTGTTGGGGCTGATTCTTTTACTTCCTATTCTCTTTGTAGTTATCTGTCCCTTGGTCTCATTCTCCTTTCCATTTGTGCTCAATTAGAACTTCAATCAGAAGTCATTGCTGTTCTGTCTGGTCTTTGATGACAGTGGCAAAATGACAACCAAAAGTACCTAGCAACACCAGTGCTTTCACTACATCTCATACTCTGTACCCTTAATTAGGCTGCATAAAAAAGCAGATAAGAAGAAATTTTTTTGCATCAGACCTGTAATTTCTTAAATGTGAGAGCATGAAGAAGAAAAAAACAGATTAATAGGAAAGAAGTAATAAATGAATCAATTAATAGATAATGTGCATGTTTCAAATTTGTATTGGCATATACTGTGAGATAAAATCTCATTATTACTTGATGAGCATATTCATATAAAGTTTAACTTGAGGCAGACAACCAAATACACCATTGACATGTGGGAAATGTTGTTCCTCAAAGCATTTGTTTTTCTTTCATTTCAGTCCTGGGTTTTTTACAGCTCTGCCAGACAAGATAGCCAGCCTGGAGACATATCTCTATTGCATTAGGCTAGGGCCTACTGTTAATGGGAGATTTAACTACACAACACAATTGCCTCATGTGCAGTATTTACATCAGCTGCACTTCTAATAGATTTTAGGATTTTACATTGTACAGGCAATGTCTGCCATTGTCACTATAAGGAAGCCTGCCCTGAGCAATGATGTCCAGCCAAAATTAGAGTGAGTGCATTTAGGCAGTACTTGGCTGAAAGATGGCAGACGAGTTCAGCAGCACTGAGTAATGTTGGGCAAATGCCCGAGCATGAGTTTGAGCCGAACATTGGCTGTTCGCCCGTTCAGTGCACACCCAAATTGTCAGCGGGGTGTTCGACCATTTGTTTGGCCCACCAAATACCCCACAATGCGCGCCTCACAGTGCATTGGAAGCCCTAATTGGCTGGAGCAATGAAGGCTTTGCCCAATCAGGGCACAGAACGCTGTCAGAGCCATGATTGGAGAAAGTAATGATGACTGTGCCAAATCATGGCTCATCGCTCATAGACCCACCCCACACTATAAAAGTTTCCAGCCATTTGCAGACCCAGATACTCGCTACTCGGTACTAAACCGTGTCAGTAGTAATGAAAGAGGTTA
>BLSH010072018.1:2186640-2203377 GCA_018402905.1 Glandirana rugosa | reverse complement strand
ATCTGAAGATTACCCCTGTGAACAAATGGGGGGGGGGGGGCAAGATAGATCTTTCTCACAACAGATATTTCTCATTCTATGTAAGTACCAACTACAAACATGATGTCATTGTTAAATTCAGTATTATTTTTCCTTTGAGCATGGTCTGAAGGGTGAACATCCGAAAAGTAATTGTTACACACAGACACGGGCATGACCCAGCTGTGTTGTTTGATTTGTGTCCATTCCTTGCAATTATTATAAGCAATGCTCGGGTCACGGTGATATCATTCATCTCTTGTTCCTGGGCCTGATTTACTAAAGCGTGAAGTGCAGTGAAATGTTCACTTGTTCATCCAATCATGTGAATGAAAAATTTTATTTTTTCTTCTTAAATCTCTTTCTGTGGGAGTTTTTCTTTTCAATACCTGTGCACATGACTGGGTGTTTGAAGTGGATACAGGTTCACCTCATTGCACTTCACCTCACTTCACAGTTTAGTAGATCAGCACTTCTGTCTTGGCTCAGTGTGCTTAGCCTTTTTTAAAGCAACTCTGTGACTGTTTGAAAAAAAAATCAGAAATATAGAGAGATTAATACCTTCCTGCTCGGGAACCTGTTCCTCAGACTCTTGCAGAGCTACAACCTCATCAGAATCTTTACATCTGACACTTCTGGGTGTGTCAAATGTTAGTGTTCTGCACCATGTGCTGTGGTTCCATCCACTGGCCTCTACAGAAATACTATGTCCAATAATGACAAAGGGGTTGGATGATAGTGCCACAGCATGCATTTGGTGACAACACAACTAACACTCAAAGAAGTGTCAGATGTGAAGATTATTCTCCAAATGAAAAAAGATTGAAGGAACAACTAAAAAGTTTAAAACCTATTCTATTGTAAGTATTGTTTCTGTGCTATATTTTTATACCGGTGTCAGAGGCACTTTAAAGTGAACCTGATCCCTGCACACAATAGCCACAGTTTTCCTTAATAAGTGGCACGATGAGTTGTGAGACCATATTTTCTTGTTTTCCCTGATATCTGCTACCAAAACCTGCCATGTCATGTGAAACTCATGCATATTTTTTATTTTTCTGTATGCTCCCCTGCTCTCACATGAAAATTGCCCACTCAGCCACCAGATGATGCATTGTGGAGTGTCACCTGTTCCTCCATGCCCATAAAAGCTTTCTCCAGGCATTGTCAGCAGATTCATGTGATTGGGGAGCATTGGGATGGCAAATACTCTGCTTATAGGTCCTCTTGTGAAGAGAACTTATTACTTTGATTAGTATGGGCAAATTATGTTCAATTTTCAAATGAACTGAACAAAATAGCCTGCCTGATTTATCAGAGTGTAAAGTGCAGTGCAGTGAATTGAAGTCTACACACACAATCAATCCTATGCAAGAAATGAAAAAAAAAACATGCTTTTGAATTTAAACTGGGTTACATCATATTAATCAACCTTGTATTTTAGAAAGTCCACAAATCTAGACCTCCATCATAACATTAATATTTCTATAGTTTACTGCATATCTGATAACATTGGAAGGCCTGTTTAAGCTGAGGAACTGCCTAGGATCTCTCCAGATACACAGATCAGGCTTCTCTGTTTTAGACTATTTATAATTGTGTATACACTATCTCACGACTTTAACAAAAAATTTAGATTATTGAAGTTCTGGTTTCACACGACAATGAAAAATGATGATTCTTGTTTTTATTTTGTACTTTTTTTTATTGACACATTTTCCTTGAAAACATGTGGGCAGGGCCGCCCGTTCGCACCAGAGGTGCCCACTACTCACTCCACCGGGGGACATCTAGTGCTCAGGGCTCATCCAGGTTCACTAAACGGCCACGAGTAAATCACCAAAGCCTTCAGAGAATTACATGTCTTCCTACCATCTGCCCACATGGTGTGTCAGCTACAGGGAGCCATATTGTCAAGCTCACCCACCATGCTTCTGGTCTTTCTTGACAACAGCATGTCTTCTTACCGGGCATATGAGTAATTTCAGGTCTGAAGACTTCTTGTGGTTCCAGGATAGCACCTTTCCCTGCATATTCACCACTGCCCCCTAGCTAGACTAAGTATACAATATCATTAGGTATACCAGGATCCTTCTTCAGCAAGTGGGTACTTCATGGGATGCACTGTCTAGCATAGCCTAACGGTGTGCTTCTCGACAGCACGGTTACTAAGAGCCCACTTCAAACACATGAAGCAGCCAGAAGCTAGGTCCAAAGCTATTTGTTACAGTCACAGTTCCAATAAACCAACTAGCATCTGCTCAATCCTTCATGCATTATATCCTCCATTCAAGTAATAAGAGTTCCCTTTTTGTGTGATAGTGTACCTCTTTGTGCCCAGCTACAGGGGGTGCCCCCTCCAGGGGCAGGAAAAAATAAAATCATAGTCCTCTAGATAATCCTCTCTCCCATGGTTTCTCTCTTTCCCATAAGCCAGAAACTAACTCTAAGATAAGCTCCACTATATATGAGATCTTGCCAGGGAGTTAATTAAATCATCCTCCTTCCTGAAAGGACTGTAAAAAGTAAAAAGGGCAATTAAGTGGGCAACAAAGTGGTCCATGCCTACAAATATTCATAATTCTTTGAGCAAATCAAAGTATATATAAAGACAAGACTTTCTTTTTATTCTGTATAGAGTAAGGGGGGGGGGGGTTAAAAGTACTGCCATTCTTTTTTTTGCCTACAGAAAAAGAAATTTAGCTATTTGGGACTTTTAAAGCACTAACTAGACGTCAACCAAATATGCATAAAATTATTTTTTTTAGGCCTACACATCATAAAAACATCATGGAAGACATGGTCATACAAAACACATTATTACAAAATCCCTCCATCACCCCATAACACCATTGGTCATGTTCCTTTGTCTAATAATATGGACTTTTGCTATTGCTTGGTGACGGGGTTAAGCTTGATAGGGTTAAGTACTTCTTTAGGAGCTGGAGCAGATGTATTCTTTAAAAAGAATAATCAACCATAAGTCAACCTATAATAAAACCATGGAAGTCATTGCCTTTGTGCTTGAGGAAAACCTAATGGCCACACAATGAGCGAAGGCACCACAAGGACATAAGGAGTGTCCCCCTACAATAGTAAGATTTGGAAAAAATGGGATGCGATTCCCATATGTAGGTGTCTCCTGAATTCAACTTTGCCAATAACCATTTGCAATAATAGTGAATATGTGTACCCTGCAATATGGTACTAAAGAAAGCTTCTCCTGTATGGGGGATACCATCTACAATGTCCTCCCAGGATGCCCAAAAGTCTATTCTGCCATGTGTGTCTCATTAGGGAGATTTCCCTTCTCTTCCTGTCCTGAAGATTCAACATCTTTCAAATGCGAGGGATAGAACAGCTGTCACAGGAACAAGTATCATCTGTTCTTGTTCTGGTAGCAACAAAAATATTGGGTTTGCCCTTACTTTTATTCCCAGTGGCATTGGTGATCAGGGAAATAAGAGAGGGTGAATTTGTCAGGGTTCCCTCACTACTCTATCCAAATCTTTTTTTTTTAGTTATACTTTAACAGATAAATGCTTAGACACCACACAATAAGAGATGTTCCTGGAAAAGGTTTATGAATTGAGATCATATTAATGTCTGTATACCTTAAATTCCTCAATTGGGTGTTTGCTAATAATTCTAAAGAATGTGAAAGAGGAAGGCATGACCTACTGGATATATTGCAGTAGAAAGTCAATGTACAATGTACATCTGCCCAGTGTTATTTTAGTCTGTCCTGTGATTTCTGCAAATTAATATTCTGGAATAGTCACGTAGTTTCAGATGTTTCAGGCTGTTAACACACAAATAAGCCAGAGGAGTTCTAAATTTGTTGCTTTGTTGGCATGCAAAAATCATGCATTCATCCAATATATGAACAAGAAAAATAATAATATGTTGTCACTTCAAAATCTAGAGAACCCACCTTACCGGACAAATATCACTTTAGGACAGTTAGAGCCTAGCTCAAGTGGTAAATAATGCTGAACAAAGAACCTGACAAGTGATAGACATTGGGGAACAGTGCACTTGGGTGGAGCTTTTCACAAAATACATAACCCAGTTATGGGAATGGCAAGCTCTACACAAACACATGTATGTATTCATAACAAATATTGTATGGCATCATTCTCACATCACATTATACTTCATGGACTGAATCATTAAACTTAGAAAGAAAAGAAAACTAGAGCACAATAGAGTTGTTGCCCATAGTGACTAATAAGAAGTTTCATTGTCTCATAAAATGAAATGTAAAACCTGATTAGAAACTACAGACAACAGTTGAAATATGTGTTAGTTCAAGGAGTCTTATCAGCCCTGCCCTACTCTCCGGGTGAAGTAATGAACCCCAGTTAGGTTATTGATCTGGAAAGACAAAGAGGAGGTGTTTTTGGTCCTAACATGTCTTGTCCTAGAGAGACAATTCCGCCTATCCATAGATACAGCGCAGTAATTAAGGCTATATTCACATGGTACGCTGGTGCGAATGATAGTTACAGGAATCTGCTGATTCCTGCAGCTGTTTCTGACACCTGTGAGTGGCTAGCTGTGTCCGCTGATCCCTGTACACTTCAATGAAAGGTCGGCAGTGACCTCAGCCGGTATTTTTTTTTAATGTTTTTGCCTTGGTATGCGGGTATGTATAAAATGACAGTGCCCAGCTACCCATGCCCCTTAGAAAAAGAAGGTGAAAATTAGCTTTAAACAAGGCCAGAATCCTTCAAACAATGGAGCAGAGATAGGCTGCCCCTTATTGAGGAGGGTGCAGCTTGGTTAGGGAGAAGATGGTCAGAAGGTTGGAGGAACTTTTAAACTAGGATGTGGGGGGGGGTATTAAGTATACAAGGCAGATTGCAAGGGTCAGAGTATACAGATGGGGGTAAAGTCAGGGGAGAAGGGGATCTTAAACCAAATGACAGGGAAACTAGAGTTTCCAAGGCTAGCAGGCATGCTGAACTGAAAGGGAAGCAAAATGTGTGCAAGGAGAAAATAATATGAGTAAGTACTGTGGGAGATTAGCTTGTGGGGATCCCCTTTCCTGGGAAAAAGGCAGCGTGCAGGAAAACTTTCTCAAAAGGCTGGCAAGTTGCCAGTTTTATTAGTAAAGGCTGCAAGTCAAATAAAGAAACAAAATAGAAAAAACAAACCCTTGCCATCCGGAGCTAAACTATACAGAACAGGAACCTCACTATACGGTGTCAGGCTCATCCCAGACACCACAAAAACAAAAAAAATGCAAACCTTTTTTTGAATCCTTAGAGCAACCAATTCCCAATGTGTAGCTCTCTCAGTGTAGTTTTTCTAGGTCCCAGGCCAGAGCAACACTGTGCTCTCTTCCTGATCATTTAAAGCAGCTGAAGGAGGATTTGAGTGGACCAGAAACTCTGGGCCGGGAACCAGCTCTGCCACGACGGCTGGTAAAAGCCGCGCCGGAGTCTCTCTAGTCCATCCCAAGTGAACGCATGCGAAGCGACAGATATCGACAGTCCACTATCTTGCCTCGCATAATGTCACAGTACAAAATGAAAAGGCATGCACACAAATGATAGAAGTCTGATTAATAAAATGTAAGAACTAGAACTTCTTCTACATGAGGAGGACTTTGACATTGTAAAAATATTAGAAACCTAGCTTGACACCTCACAACTGGCTTGCGACTGTTCAGGGGTACTCCCTGTATTGAAGAGACAGGATAGGTAGAAGAGGGGGAGAGCATTGACATGCTAATAGGGCTAGTGAGGAGGAGGTGGAATCTTTATGGCTAGAGTGTCAAAGGGACAAACAAATGTTAAATTGCTTGTGGTGGTATGCTATAAGCCTCCTAGCAATAAGGAGGAGGAGACCCATCCCCTTTCACAGTTAGAGATAGCAGGGAGACAGAGCAATGTCATAATCATGGGGGATTTCAACTATCATGACATTAATTGGGTAGACGGAACCAATCGCTCAACCAAGGCTTGTCATTGCTTAAACATACTGCAGGACACGTTTATGATTCAAATGGTTGAATCCCCAACCAGAGATAATCCTCTGCTGCACCTACTAATTCCAAACAACACAGAGATGATTACAGATGTTGAAGTGACGTATAATTTAGGTAGCAGTCATCACAGATTATTTACGTATGCCCTAAACTATAAGAAAGTGAAACGCAAGGGTAGGAAAAAAACATTAAGTTTCAACTTTACTAAGCTGTGCTCGATATTACTCAATACTAAATGGTATTAAATGCTTGCACCTAAGAGCGTTGAAGAGAAGTGGGAGTGCTTTAAAGATATACTGTATAATAGACAATGACATTCATCAGTGTATTCCAATGGGCAAAAAATATAAAAAACACAAGTTAAACCTGGGTGGCTAAACACTAAATTAAAAAATAATTATTAAAGAGAAAAATGGTCCTTTTAAAAATATAAGGCTGAAGGGTCACAACTGCTTTTCCACAACTACAAAGAGTGCAATAAAAAATGCAAGAGTAGAATCTGTGCAGCTAAAATCGTTCATGAGTGACATATTGCTGAGGAGATTAAAAAAATCCCAAAGAATGTTTCAAATATATAAATAGTAAAAAGGCTGCGTCAGAACATATTACCCCATAAAAATGATCAGGGGAAGTTGGTCACAAGGGGAGAAGGCAACTGTAGTAAATACATTCTTATCCTCAGTTTATACAAAGGAAAAGAGGGGGGGGGGATATAATAAATAGAGTTGGGCAAACGGTTCAGCCCTGTTCGGGGAACACCCATATTTGCAGGGTGTTTGGCAGGTGTTCGTCCCATGGAACACCCTGCAATGCACTACGCATTGCACAGTGTATTCTGCTCCTGATTGGGCAAAGCTGTGAGCTTTGAGCCCAGTAAAAGCTGGTTGTTAAAGAGCAGGGCCGGGAAGCTGGCCGCAGCGCCCTTAACTACCGAGGAGTCATCAGTTGTCAATGGTCTTCCCTGCTGACAGCTGAATAAAAAAAATTGTAAAAAAAGAAAAATGGAGTTGAGCCCCCCCCCCCCCTCCAGTCCATGGATTTTAAGGGGAGCCCCACGCCAAAATAAAAAAAAAGGCGTGGGGTCCCCCCAAAATCCATACCAGGCCCTTATCCGAGCATGCAGCCTTGCAGGTCAGGAAAGGGGGGGTGGACAAGCCCTCCTGAACCATACCAGGCCACATGCCCTCAACATGGGAGGTGGATGCTTTGGGGTAAGGGGGGCTCAAGGGTTTCTTCCCCACAACCCTGGGCTGTGGTTGTGAGAGTATGCAGGCAGGGGGCTTATCGGAATCTGGAAGCCACCTTTAAGAAGGGGGCCTCCAGATCCCACCCCCCATGTGAATGATTATGGGGTACGTAGTACCCCTACCCATTCACCAAAAAAGTGTTAATAAGTAATAAAAACACAGAAACAGTTTTTGACAATTCCTTTATTAAAAAATAAAAAAACAGTGTTCCCCAATGTAAATCCACTGTCAATCACGTTGCCCGCTACACCAAAAAAAGAAAAAAGAAACGCTTGCGCCATCCATGAAGGCCGTGCGCCTACTGCAGGCTCTGCCATTTAACAGTTCTTATATAGGTAAGTGCAACGTCACCTGGTGGCACTGCCTTCTTCTGATGTCAATAACCCAGAATGCACTGGTCCGTGATGTCACAAGGGGGGCAGTGCCACCAGGTGATGTCGCCAGGTGGCCCTGCCCTTACCTATATAAGAACTGTCAGATGGCGGAGGAGGCAGTAGGTGGTCGGGAGCATTTTTTTTTCTTTTTCGGGTGTGGCGGGCGTCGTGATTGATGATAGATTTACATTGGGGGGACACTGATTTTTTTATTTATTAACCACTTGCAGACCAGTCGCCGCTGTTTTACTGTGGCAGGTTGGCTCAGCTGCACAAATCAGCATCATTGTACATCGGGTGCGTATGCAGCGATCTGGGGGAGAGCACATGCCCATTCGCTAGTGGGGGAGCCAACCAGTGGGTCCGGTGGACTCAGTGTCCGCTGGCCATCCTTGATCGCTCCAGAGAGAGGCAGAATGGGGATCTGCCAGTGTAAATCCCCATTCTGTCCAGGGAGTAGAGTTTGATCGTCTGTTTATAGTGATTAGGAACAGCTATCTCTCTTCTCCACCAGTCAACCCAGCCCCCATACAGTTAGAAACACCTCCCGGGGGAACACATTTAACCCCTTGATCACCACTAGTGTTAACCCCTTTCATGCCAGTGTCATTTATACAGTAATCAGTGCATTTTTATAGGACTGATAGCTGTATAAATGTCACTGGTGTCAAATCTGCATGCCACAATGCTGCAGTCCCTCTAAAAATTGCAGATCACTGCCATTACAAGTAAAAAAAAAAAATAATAATAAAAATGGCATAAATCTATGCCCTATTTTGTAGACGCGATAACTTTTGTGCAAACCAATCAATATACGCTAATTGAGATTTTTCTTACCAAAAATATGTAGAAGAATACATATTACCCTAAACTGAGGAAGAAATTTTTTTTTTTTTTTTTTTTTTTGGATATTTATTATAGCAAAAAGTAAAAAATATATACTGTATGTTTTGCTTTTTTTGTTTATAGCACAAAAAATAAACACCGCACAGTGGTGTAGTGGATAGCACAGACCACTACACTACCTGCCTGGAGTTTGCATGTTCTCCCTGTGCCTGCATGGGTTTCCTCCAGGTACTCCGGTTTCCTCCCACACTTCAAAGATATTCTGGTTGGTTAATTAGATCCTGTCTAAAATTGCCCCTAGTATGTGTATGTATGCATGTGAGTTAGGGACGTTAGATTGTAAGCTCCTTGAGGGTAGGGACTGATGTGAGTGCACAATGTATATGTAAAGCGCTGAGTAAATTGACAGAGATATATAAGTACCTAAAATAAATAAACTTCACAAAAATATGGAAACTGTACAAGAAGACCTCAATAAAATAGTAGGGTGGGCAGCTATATGGCATATGAGGTTCAATGTGGAAAATGTAAAATAAAGCACTTAGGAGCTAAAAATGAGAATGGAAGTTACTCACTAGGGGGTAAATCTCTAGGGGAATTGAGGATGGAAAGGGATCTGGGAGCCCTAGTAGGTGACAAACTCAGCAATTAACAAGCAATGCCAAGCTGCAGCAAGCAAGGCGAGAATACTATTAGCTTGTATTAAAAAGCAGATTACCATTTTACAAAACTCTGGTTCAGCCACATCTTGAGTATGCAATCCAGTTCTGGTCACCAATCCCTTGAAATATGCGCTGGAACGCAGAGAAGGGAAACAAAGATAATATGGGGACTGGAGGACCTCAGCTATGAGAAATGAATACAAACATTCAAGCTTTTCTCCCTTGAAATGCTTGAGAGGCTATATGATCACAATATACAAATATCTAGATGGTGATTCTAGCATAGGAATTAAACTATTTAATCTTAGGTCCTTAAAGAAAACATGCGGCCACACAATGAAGCTAAACATGAAGGGGTTCAATGTTAACTACCTCCCACCCGCGGTATAGCCGAAAGACAGCTACAGTACAGGCCTTAATTGCCAGGAGGGCGTCCATGTACATTCTCCCGAGCATGCACTGTCTGCGCACCCCCTGTGGGCACGTGTGGTACGCTCTGTGATCTGCGAGTCAATGAGACCGATCCTGGCCCCTTACCACATGATCAGCTGTCAGCCAATGACAACTGATCACGTGATGTAAAGAGAAGATCGTAATCTACTTTTTTTCCTCATGCGGACGCTTTTGTCAGAGGGACGTCGGTCTCGAACAGGGAGAGCAACTGCTGCTATGCAGTGCCCACCAGTGCCACCCAACAGTGCCACCTACCAGTGCATATCAGTGCTACCTATCAGTGCCCACCAGTGCCACCTACCAGCACCCACCACGGCCACCTATCAATGCCCGCCAGTGCCACCTATCAGTGCTGCCAATCAGTGCCCATCAGTGCCACCTATCCGTGCTGCCTATCAGTGTCGTCTACCAGTGCCTATGAGTGCCCATCAGTGGCACCCATCACTGCCACCTATGAGTGCCCTTCAGTGCTGCCCATCAGTGCTACCTATCAGTGCCCATTAGGGATGGGCCAAACACCCCCGGTTCGATTCTCACCAGAACACGAGAACAGGCAAAAAGTTCTAGCGAACATGCCAACCCTATTTAAGTCTATGGGGCACGAACATGAAAGATCAAAAGTGGTAATTTCAAAGGCTTTTATGCAAGTTATTGCCATAAAAAGTGTATGGGGACCCGGGTGCTGTGCTAGGGGACATGTATCAATGCAAAAAGAAGTTTTTACAACAATCAGTTTTTTCAGGAGCAGTGATTTTAATAATGCTTAAAGTGAAACAATAGAAATTAAATATTCCTTTAAATATCGTGCCTGGGGGGTCTCCTTGGTCTGCCTGTAAAGTGGCGCATCTGTACGATGTGTAGAACATGCCACAGCAATAATGACATTTCTAAAGGAAAAAAAGTCATATAAAATTGCAGTGTATGGCGTATGGTCTGAGCACTGACAGGCTGACTCCCCCCACCCCTTCAACCTCTGCAGCAATGCTGGTAGCGCTCATACATCTATTTCCCAAAGACAACCTCTGGATATGATGCTGAGCACGTGCACTCAACTGCTTTGGTCAACCATGACAAGGCCTGTTCTTAGTGGAACCTGTCCTTTTAAACCGCTGTATGGTTTTGGCCACTGTGCTGCAGCTCAGTTTAAGGGTCTTGGCAATCTTCTTATAGCCTAGGCCATCTTTATGTAAAGCAACAATTCTTTTTTTCAGATCCTCAGAGAGTTATTTGCCATGAGGTGTCATGTTGAACTTCCAGTGATCAGTATGAGAGAGTGAGAGCGATAACACCAAATTTAACACACCAGCTCTCCATTCACACCTGAGACCTTGTAACACTAATGAGTCACATGACACCAGGGAGGGAAAATGGCTAATTGGGCCCAATTTAGACATTTTCACTTAGGGGTGTATTCACTTTTGTTGTCAGTGCTTTAGACATTAATGGCTGTGTGTTGAGTTATTTTGAGGGGACAGCAAATTGACACTGTTATACAAGCTGCACACTCACTGCTTTACATTGGAGCAGAGTGTAATTTCTTCACTATTGTCACATTAAAAGATATAATAAAATATTTACAAAAATGTGAGGGTTGTACTCACTTTTGGCAGATACTGTATATACTAAACTGCCTGCACACCACTAACTAACCTGCCTAATCTAGCTCAAGTTCTCTCAATCTCCACGTTATCACACTACATAAGGCTGCAGTGTAAGCAGTCTTATATAGTGAAAAAAGTGAAGAAGGAATAAAATAAAAAAACTTTTCTATACAGTATATGGCAAAAAGGTGTATATTCACAATGCAACAAAAACGAAAAATAGTGGAAAAATCTGTGATGAGCAGAGAAAAAGGTTCTAGATGTGATCTTTATATCCAAGATGCATTCACCATAGACGTGCAGATATCAGCCTTATGATCTCCCAAGAGTATCACCGTCACCAATTAAGCATGCACACCTCGTGGTACAATGGAAAGGGGTACTCTTAACGGAGTTAGTTGACTCACTATCCCTAGTGGGTCAAATAAAGCAAGCAGCTATACCCGCTGCAAGGTCTAGTTGGAATACTCTCGTTTTCCTGAATTAGATCTTGATAAGCAGTGCGAGGTATGAAGTCTGTGTCCCACCTCTCCAATCGTTAATGTCATAAGGGAAGAAGGGAACGCCAATAGTGTAATTCCGTATAATGAAATTTATTAAAACTAAAGATGGGTAATTACAAACAAACAAACAGTAAAAACAGCACGAAGTATAAAAGTCGGCATCCAAACTGTACAGCATATACGATCGCCCGTCCTTCCGGGTGTATGGCGTGGTGACGTCGGCACGTAGCTCCGCCCTCCGCCCTTATACGGAATTACACTATTGGCGTTCCCTTCTTCCCTTATGACATTAACGTTTGGAGAGGTGGGACGCAGACTTCATACCTCGCACTGCTTATCAAGATTTAATTCAGGAAAACGAGAGTGTTCCAACTAGACCTTGAAGCGGGTATAGCTGCCTGCTTTATTTGACCCACTAGGGATAGCGAGTCAACTAACTCCGGTAAGAGTACCCCTTCCCATTGTACCACGAGGTGTGCATGCTTAATTGGTGACGGTGATACTCTTGGGAGATCATAAGGCTGATATCTGCACGTCTATGGCGAATGCATCTTGGATATAAAGATCACATCTAGAACCTTTTTCTCTGCTCATCACAGATTTTTCCACTATTTTTCGTTTTTGTTGCATTGTGAATATACACCTTTTTGCCACTTACTATGGGAAATTGACTGTTTACTATATGGACTAAATATACTGTATAGAAAAGTTTTTTTCTTTTATTCCGTCTTCACTTTTTTCACCTTATTTTTGTTAGCGCGACTGTTTTTGTTAAAGATTTGTGTCATTTCCAGGCAATATCACGTGGAGCACAGTTGCTGCTATAAGTGTCACTTATTATTATTGTTTAATTTACTTTAGCGCGATACTACTTATTATTTAATAGTCTTATATAGTGTGGGGCGTGGACTTAGCCCCCTGAGCCATAATTGGCTAAAGGTACCCTGCCTTTGGCCAATCATGGCTCTCACAGCAGATCGCGCTGTGATTGCACCTGACTTGCATGCTTTGGCCAATCAGCAGCCATCAATGCATTGTGCAGTGCATTATGGGGCACTCCACAGCATTCAAATTTGCCGCCAATGCCGCATATGTTCGTTTGTTCTGAGAACAAACAAACACCCGATGTTCGGGTCAAACTTATGTTTGACTCAAACATGGGGACCATCCCTAGTGCCCATCAGTGGCACCCATAAGTGCCACCTCTCAGTGCCCATCAGTGCCACCTATTAGTGCCCACCAGTGCCACCTCATCAGTGCCCACCAGTGCCACCTATCAGTGCCCATCAGTGCCTCCTTATCAATGTCTATCAGTGCAGTCTATCAGTGCCCATCGGTGCAGCGTATCAGTCAGCCTCATCAGCGCACATCAATGAAGAAGAAAAACTACATGTTTTCAAGTATTATAACAAACTATGAAACTGTTTTTTTTTTCAACGTTTTCAATATTTTTTAGTATTTTTTTTAGCTCTATTTGTGTGAAAAAAAATTATAAAAATTTAATTTGGGCCCAGTGTTGCATGACTGCGCTATTTTCATTCAAAGAGTGACAGCGCTGAAAGCTGAAAATTGGCCTGGGCAGGAAGAGGGTTTAAGTGCCCAGTAATTTGTTGGATGTGTTGCTTAGCGAAGGGATATGGAAAAATGTATTTACATCCCATGCACACAAACACACACCACACACTTAGGATGAACTGGATGGACTGGTGTCTTTATTCAACCTTACCAACTATGTAACACTTTCATGTATAAACCTACACATTTATAACAGATTTATTCAATATTCATATTCTTGTATAAGCTTCTTTTACGTACATACCCTTTTATAAGATTTATGAAAGATACAATGCTTTTGTTGTTTGTCTCCAACCATATGACCATCTTTTTTGCCAAGTTTTTATTCACTTTATTGATTAAATTTTAGGACTGTATGCTAATCATTTATGTTATTTTTTCTCTTTTTGATGAAAAGGCATTCCTAGATTTGATTACCATAGACTTGTGGCTTGTATTGTCATTAGTCCAGTGAATTCCTTTTTTTTTTGCTTTCTTATTCAGTTTTTTTTTGCTGCCATTTAATCATAAACGTAAATGTGACAATAAACAATACAAAGGCTAAAATCCCTCCAGAAATGCTATTTATCTGTCTGTCGTGCTGTTCCTCTGCCTTTGTAATTCACTGACTGGGAACAATAATGTAGATTGCAAGTTTAGATTTCGACTTTCTTGGCAGAATACTTGTTCCAGGTCTTTGAAATGTAACCTATTGAGATCGGAGGATCAGAAAGACAGCTAGGTAACTTGCATTTTTCATGACAATGACATATCAGGGTTTTTTGTATTATTTTAAACTGAACTCCCGGCAGATTTTTTTTTTACTTTGTAAAAAAACAAGCTGGGTAAGTACCCACATTCCATTTGGTATCAGCCTCTTGCATATGCATATAGGAGTACAAGAGTACTGAACGATTAGCCCACATTATAGAACAAATAAACCATAATCCAGATGCACAGAAAGAATTCAATTTCTCCCCCTTTGTGAGGACCTGGTCCATGACACTTCACTTGATAGGAAAGACTAGATTCATACCAATGTAACATACTGTAATACTATTGTATTAATATCCATGGATTGCACAACTAGATGTCAAAATCAGCAAGTGCCAACCAGTGGCAAGATTGTGATACAGGACGGATGTCTGCAATTCTGCAAGAAAAAGTAGAGTCAAAGTCCAGGTTCTTTAAGATCCATTTAAAGTCAAATTGTCATAAACCTGAGTAGTTCAAACTGACTATATGATAGAGAATACAGAAGTAGTGGGTACCTAAATTGCAAATCAAAAAGTCCATTAAAATTCCATTATCCAGATAAATGGAAAGCTAAACTTACTTCCCCCTTTAGTTTTCATGTAAAGGATAAGCTTGGTCTTGCCCCATCACCTACTATATTGATCATTTAATGTTAGATGAAGGCTCAAACACTATAAAAAAAAAGTTGAAAATGGCATACAGCTGAAGCTGCCCATTTCTCTCAATCTATTGATCATTTAGATCTGTAGTTTTATTTAAGGTGAACCCTTTCTTCATCATATACTCAATCTGCTTTGTGTGACAGATTTACTTTAAATATCAAGCTAACTAGTGTTGGAGAAAAAAAGAACCCTTGTGTAGCACTGAAAAGCAGGAAATGCCACCTCAACCTCCGCAACATCTCCAAGATACACCCCTACCTAGCCAATGACACTACAAAGCTTTCAATCCACTCCTTGGCCATCTCTTGCCTCAAATACTGCAACTCCCTCCTCATTGGCTTACCTTTAAATAGGCTATCCCCACTTCAGTCCATCATGAACAATGCTGCCAGGCTGATCCACCTTACAAACTGCTCGGCGTCTGCTACACCCCTATGTCAATCGCTCCATTGGCCGCCACTCAACCAACAAATTAAATCCAAGATACTAACAATAACTCACAAAGCCATCCACAAACCGCCCCCCAACTACATCACTAAACTTAAAACACCAACCAAATCATTCTCTTTTCTCCTCCCAAGACCTCCTGCTCCCTATCTCTCCCTTATCACCTCATCCCATGTTCGCCTCCAGGGCTTCTCCTGAGCTTCTCCCATCCTATGGAATGCTCTACCCCAATCTGTCCAACTATCTCCTACTTTGTCCATTTTCAGATGATCCCTGAAAACTCATCTCTTCAGAGAAGTCTATCTGACCCCCACCTAACAACTGTACTTTTATCTCCTCCATCAGCACAGTCGAGCCGAAACACTTATGTGAATATCTAAAAACATTGAAAAACAATTAAAGAGTTAAATCAAGGTTTTATCTTAGATAACCAGTGTTATACATCTTACACAGGCAGTTGTAACTAAGGATGGGGTGTATTTGAGGTATTACTAGTCTTCATAATTTATTACAAGACCCCAGTGCCTCTAATTTCACACTGCTAAACACTTACTTTTTGTTGCACAAAGCTGGCAAACCTAGGAAAAAGTTCAAACTGTTGCATAGGTTTATTAGGTTAGGTCTCTATGTACTCTGCTTTAGGTGGATTTCCTCAGCAAGCTCCTGTACCTCAGAGAAAAAAAAATCTACATAGCATTAAATAATTTTAGTAAATACACCTGAATATTTCTCCTGCCCATAGGTAGGCACTTTAATCATTATTTGGGCCTATGTGTTGAATTTTGCTAAATGGAGTAAACTTTTTTTTTTAAAAAGGGCAAATAACGGGGAAGGGAAACCCATGTTGTTACTGTATAATATGCAAACAGCCCTGGTGTATTAGCAGCTTCTTGAGGCGACATTAACACTTTGAGGCTCTTTAGTGGGTATGTGTCAGCATAATGCAGTGAATTTATTGCTCACAAGAACCTTGGCATTAAACGAAAGGCCTCTTTTCCTGGCTATACTCTATGGCTTAAATGATACAAACACAAGAGGCGCCAAACACAGAGCCTCCAGGCATGTTGAAACCTAAGAATTAGGCATTTTTATTATTATTACTATACAGGATTTATATAGCACCAACAGTTTGTTCAGTGCTTTACAAAATGGAGGCAGATATTACAGTTACAATACAATTTGGTACAAGAGGAATCAGAGGGCCCTACAGTCCAAATGCACAAAATTAGCAGCGGCTAGAAAATAAAATGCAGAATAACAGTAATAGAGCCGCGCTTAAAGAAAGTCCTCCAATATCTCGGATGTTCAAAATTGTTCAAAAAACACCCCGTGCTCAGCACACCATAAGTGAATCCACCACCGTATATTGGGGGGGCTTACCAGACTCAGCTGGGAGCCCAGCTTGTAATTGTAGTCAGGTCTCACTCTCTCCTCCACTGAATCCTCACAGAGACAGCACTGGCCAGACAGGGGAGAAATCCCAGCAACCTTACACCACGGGGCAGATTAACTCACAGGCAGGTATCCCATGCACATATCCGAGCACCAAGGGAGAAAGGACTCAACATAGTGAAGTACCGCAGAGAGTATTTTAATAGAATAATAGTAAAATATTGTAC
>BLSH010072018.1:2160013-2170769 GCA_018402905.1 Glandirana rugosa | reverse complement strand
CGTTGTGTACACTGTATGCATAATGCTTCCACAGGTTGCCATATTGCATTGCATTTTACAGAAAATTACAGTGCTGCAGACTCAAAAGAAAAGGCAATTTTCTTTTAATATTAATAATGTTATATTACAATATGACTTGTCCCAATATTAAATGCTATATTATTTTTTTTATTTGCATTTTTTTTCCCCATGAAAATGGACTTAACTTTTAAAACCTTCTCTGTCTGCTTTTTTGTGATCTTAATGGCTACCATTGTGTTTTACCAACTGGGGAACAACTTACAACCTATAAATGAATCCCATTCCACAAATGTGATATTATTTACTATTATATTAGATTGCAGCATCACTCAACACGCCATTTCTATAGGGCTAATAGGCTCAGTTATCTTTCCCTATACATCAGGCTGAATATGTGATCTTTCCAGACATCACAGACTTGGTACACTGTACACGTGGTAAGCAATGTGCACTGAAGGAAAAAGATATTGTTGCCCACATCAGCCAATCAATTTCTTTTTTTTAAATTGAACTGTAAAAATAATAATTGTAAGCTGACTGGTTACTGTTGGTGAAAAGAATGTAGCAGGCTAAGTATCTCATAGGCACTCTTCACCATGGGCCACGTGTTGGCTGCCACAATGTAAATACTACATTTGTCTTGTTAAGTTGCAGGACTGTTCCCCATGTGGGTGCTTCATTTTAAAAAAAACAAAAATCAAAATATACATTATGATCTCTGGCCTGCATGACTGTGTTGGACATTTCAGGGAGATCATAATTATAATGGTGATTTTTACAGGGCTGTATATCAAACATTTGTGATTTAATTGTGGCTTAGCTTAATTTCAATCTATTTCAGCAAATATGCAAAAAAATAATGTGAAGAAAACCAGGGTTTTTTTCAGCCGAAACATGGCAGAACTCCATTCCACCATCTCCAGCAGGCCTGTCCTCTCCAACCGGTCACTTAACACAGATGGTGGGAGAGGAAGTTCTCTGCCATACTTAAATCCTCTACCAGCTTCTGCATGCTAGCAGGTGCCCCAGGTCCCGATGCCGCAGCCATTATTGTGGGGATTCGAGAGGTGGCTTCTGTTTCCACCTGCCGCCTGTCAGACCTGTGATCTGTGCATAGGTGAGAGCTGGGAAGGGGGAGGGAGATTTGTGCATAGGTGAGAGCTGAAAAGGGGAGGGTTGTGCATAGGTGACAACTGTGGAGGGGGGGGGGAGTTGTGCAGAAGATAGCGCTATGGAGGGCAGGAACCAGGTTATGCAGAGGTGAGAGCTGGGGGGGAGGTTGTGCAGAGGCGAGAGCTGGGAAGGAGGGTGGGATTTGTGCAGAGGTGAGCTGTTGGGATAGGCTGTGGATGGGGGTGCAGGAGTATGTTGTGGACAGGGGGTGTAAGCTGTAAACGGATATACTATATAACTTAACCAGGAAGATTATTTTTCCTGATTCGGTTAAGCAACTTCCTATGCAAGGTTACCATGGACCATTAATCTACAGGGTGGGCCATTTATATGGATACACCTTAATAAAATGGGAATGGTTGGTGATATTAACTTCCCGTTTGTGGCACATTAGTATATGTGAGGGGGGAAACTTTTCAAGATGGCTGGTGACCATGGTGGCCATTTTGAATCCAACTTTTGTTTTTTTCAATGGGAAGAGGGTCATGTGACACATCAAACTTATTGGGATTTTCACAAGACAAAACAATGGTGTGCTTGGTTTTAACGTAACTTTATTCTTTCATGAGTTATTTACAAGTTACTGACCACTTATAAAATGTGTTCAATGTGCTGCCCATTGTGTTGGATTGTCAATGCAACCCTCTTCTCCCACTCTTCACACACTGATCGAAACACCGCAGGAGAAATGCTAGCACATGCTTCCAGTATCCATAGTTTCAGGTGCTGCACATCTCGTATCTTCACAGCATAGACAATTGCCTTCAGATGACCCCAAAGATAAAAGTCTAAGGGGGTCAGATCGGGAGACCTTGTGGGCCATTCAACTGGCCCACGACGACCAATCCACTTTCCAGGAAACTGTTCATCTAGGAATTCTCGGACCTGACACCCATAATGTGGTGGTGCACCATCTTGCTGGAAAAACTCAGGGAACGTGCCAGCTTCAGTGCATAAAGAGGGAAACACATCATCATGTAGCAATTTCGCATATCCAGTGGCCTTGAGGTTTCCATTGATGAAGAATGGCCCCACTATCTTTGTACCCCATATACCACACCATACCATCAATTTTTTGGTTCCAACAGTCTTGGAGGGATCTATCCAATGTGGGTTAGTGTCAGACCAATAGCGGTGGTTTTGTTTGTTAACTTCACCATTCACATAAAAGTTTGCCTCATCACTGAGTAAACTGAGGGTCCTGTTCCAATTTTTGTTTTGCCCATTCTGCAAATTCAGTGCGCCGATCTGGGTCATTCTCGTTGAGATGCTGCAGTAGCTGGAGTTTGTAAGGGTGCCATTTGTGAGTAGCTAATATCCGCCGAAGGGATGTTCGACTAATGCCACTCTCCAGTGACATGAGGCGAGTGCTACACTGTGGGCTCTTGCTGAATGAAGCTAGGACAGCTACTGATGTTTCTTCATTAGTGACAGATTTCATGCATCCACATTTTGGCAAATCCAACACTGAACCAGTTTCACAAAACTTAGAAAGCAGTTTGCTAACTGTAGCATGGGAGATGGGTGGTCTCGTAGGCTGTCTTGCATTGAAATCTGCTGCAATGACCCGGTTACTGCGTTCATCAGACATCAACACAATTTCTATCCGCTCCGCACGTGTTAACTTCGGCGACATGTCAATGGCTGTAAACAAAGAGAAACGTATAAATAACTCATGAAAGAATAAAGTTACGTTAAAACCAAGCACACCATTGTTTTTCTTGTGAAATTCCCAATAAGTTTGATGTGTCACATGACCCTCTTCCTATTGAAAAAACAAAAGTTGGATTCAAAATGGCCGACTTCAAAATGGCTGCCATGGTCACCACCCATCTTGAAAAGTTTCCCCCCTCACATATACTAATGTGCCACAAACAGGAAGTTAATATCACCAACCATTCCCATTTTATTAAGGTGTATCCATATAAATGGCCCACCCTGTAGTACGGTTTTACACTACTGTTTTATGCATATGCATCTTGGGCTAAATTTGTAAAGGAACTGACTGAGAGTCTGAATGCTAGAGAGGAGCTGAGCAAGCTGGTTTACATACACATACTTACCATGATCACTCGATATCAGAGGGCCATGGAGTTTTGGAAAGCCTTCATTCACTTGGGTGAACAGTGGCACTTTGCACAGTGGAAGAATATGGTGTAAATGCATGGAACAGTGGAGCATGGTGAATTAGAAGTTATATTCCTAACACTGGACTTTTTGTGGTGTTTTGGGACTTTTTTACACACAGAGATGCATACCTGTTGGATTTAAAGGCATATGGACTTTATTTTTATACTATATTTCTTTATGGTATTCACTTTTTGATTTAGAGTGTTATATGATCACATATTGTTATTTACTTTATGGATAATATTTGTACATTAGCAAAGCAAGTGAGAGTCAGTGCTGCCTCTTAAATTCCACATTTTTAAAAAAAAAAATTCCTCTGCTATTTTTTAACCTAAAAACGCCTGCGTCAAAAACACTGGTTAACGCCGGTACGGCGTTAGTGAGCATTTGCCACATTAGCGTCAAAAACGCTACAGCCTCAGAACGCACTGGCCCCGCATTCTAAATACAGATCACTAACGCCGACGCCCTCTACAGCTCAAAAATGTCTGCGTTTTTATGGGCCCATTGAATAACATGGAGAGCTGTAAAAAACGCCCAAAAATGTGGCGTTAAAAACGCCCGTGTGTATGATGGCTTAGGGTTGATAATTTCCTCAAAGAATTCCTGGTCTCCTGAATACTTCAGGTGATCTCTCTTCCTTGTGCTTTCCTGCCCATTGCCATAGTCAGCTAGGATGAGCTGCGTCATCAGATATGTCACATAGGAAAGCATGACTATAGTCACTTTCTCAGCGCAGTATACAGTAGCTGGATGCTCCCATTTAGAGCTGTCCAGAACATTAATCAGTCATAATTATTATTATTATTATACAGGATTTATATAGTGCCAACAGTTTGCGCAGCACTTTACAATAAAGAAGGGACACAGTACAATTACAATACAGTTCAATACAGAAGGAATAGGAGGGCCCTGCTCGTAGAGCTTACAATCTAAAGGGAGGGGGAGGTGGTACAAAAGGTAATGGCTGCAGGGGATGATCTGATAGAGGTGGCTCATAATGTTTCACATCACAATCACAGCATGCACTGAGGACGCCTTGTTATCACTCATCATTGTCATGCTTATATCAGTCATGGTGCATTTGTTAAATTGCAGTGTTTACCATTGCAGCGCGTCAGTAATTCTATCCATCATAGCGTTTCACATCGCAATCATAGCATGCACCAGGGGAGTCTCGTTCACACTCATCGTTGTCATTTTCACAGTCATGGTGCATTTGTTAAATTGCAGTGTTTACTATAGCAACTTGTCACTCTTTTTTTGTCATTTCTCATTCAGTGTCATAAACATACAGTGACAGTGTTCACTACATTTTGTTACTAACTTTTTCTCACTTTTTCTCAGTGGAACAGGTTTAGTGAAATCTGCAATCTAACACACAGAGGGGTTGATTTACTAAAGGCAAATAGACTTTTCACTTTGCAAAGTGCAGTTGCACTCTGCAAGAGCAGTTGCTCCAGAGGTAAAGCTTCACTTTGCAAAGAATACCCAATCGTATGCTTGGAAAATAAAAATAATAGCAGCATTTTTGCTTGCAACATAATTGGATGATTGAAGTCAATAGAGCTTCTGCTCATTTGCTAAGCCCTGGAGCAATTGCTCATGTAGAGTGCAAAGTGCACAGTGTATTTGCCTTTAGTAAATCAACCCCTGTGTGTCTGGTTTCATGGCAGGGTCAGTTAGGGAATGGAAGTCACAGGAAAGAAAATAAAAGTCGCAGGGGGAAGCATTAGTAAATACTGGGCTTGTTTGTTACTTGTCTTCTGCATGGATCAACCATCCCATGCATTAATCCATCATCCATATATTTCTTTTTCTCAAAAAGTTGCTAACTGCTATTTTTGTCCAACAAACCTATACTTTACATTGAAGCCTGGTGCAAAACTTATTTAAAAAATCAGCAATTGCTGTGACAAAACACACTTTGTCAATAATTTGTTTGCTCTATAATATGGTGGATCCTTCTGCTGGAATTATTTAGTGCTAGACTGTTACTTTTAAGCACAGGGAATCCTGGCTCAAGAGAGGTGAGTTGTGTAGCGCTGCCCTTGTGAGGGTCGCAAGAAATATCAATACCTCTGGGGTTACCCTGGCCCTGTGAGTCCTCTGCCACCTCTGACACACTGGGTTCACTCATTGTGTTAGTGTACCTTCAAGTAATGACACAGTAATGGAACACAACAGATTGAATTGAATCAGTATTATTTACTCAATGAATATACCAAGGGAAAGACCTTTACCCCACAGGGTATGGTTAAACACAGAAAAGTGGTTTTGTTATAACTGAATAAATGTCACACGTTAACACATAATACTTAATGTAGATTACTTTTGTTTAAACTCAACCAGTATACATATATATATATATATATATATATATATGCTGCACATGTGAGTGGGGAATAGGAGGGCAGAGGAATGACCTCTCTCTACTGCTTGCTCACACAAGAGCAGCCAGGCAGCAGATAAAAAAACACCAGAAACTGTAATTATAGCAATATTACACCCACTCTTAGAGAGAGTTCTTCGGTGAATGCAAAAAAAAAAAAACTTTAGCAGAGCAAAACCCAAGTGGGGGTAAAAAAGAGGAGTAGATGTAATCCAGTGTCCCCTTGCTTGGCAGTTCAATTGGTCTTCAGCTAGCTCTCTGTTGTTTTAATGGTATGAGACAAGTAATGGCTAATCCAAGGAAATGAAGTATGATCAGAACAGCACTCTTTCTGTATAGGAACAGTATAAGCTTCATAGTGATCACTAACTTGTTAGATTAAACTTGGTAGAATTACAAGCAGCAGCAGACTAATGCAGAATATGGATGTCTATGTACAGTGTCCACGCTCTAGGTGTATTAATAAACCTCCTTTTATATCAAAGATGTTACTAGCTGCAGAGAAGAAATGCTGTCTATACACAGTGTCTGTTAAGAAGGGTTTTCACCCGTTCACCATACAGGAACAGAAGATGTAGCTGCTGTAGATAACAGGGATGAGGATGAGGATGATGATGATCTCTCCGGTCTGTTGCTCCTGGAATGGTCTCCAGCCATCACCGCCTCACACCATGTGGCTCTCCCAGATCTGTCGCTCCTGCGGGGTGTATGGAACAGGAACAGGCCCCGACTGTAGTAAGGCAGGATACTCAAGCTACTAGCTGCTGTCCTTCAGGGTATCTGGGTTGTTGAGTCTGTAAAAGCAAGCCGCGACTCCACCGCTTCTTGCACAGATTCCCTGCATACTGATCCAGGCCAGTCCAGAGAGAGCGCTCCAGACCTAAAGCTTCTGTTCTTATAGTCTCTCTCATGAGGCTCCTCTTCTCCCAAAAATCCCCTCGCCTTCGTCCCATCAGCCTGCTGGGAGCTGTAGTTTCTTCCCAACACAGCCAGGGGGGAAATCCTTGCAAGTGAACTACATGTCCCAGAATGCATTGTTCACTATCTGAGTCACAAGTCAGTCAAACTGGAACACTAGGGGAAAAAGCTGCATTATGATTAATGGTAAACAATGTCTTCTTGATGCCGGGGATGGGAATACTCAGCTCCTGGCTACACTTGTAATGTTTACATTATGTTTACATTAAATTGCACCCTCTCTCATTACATAAACCTGTTCTCTTTTGGTTCTTCCCCTTCCCTATTACGGAACTGGAAAATGTTTTATGTTTATTGGTAATGTATAGTACAGCTCTTCCTTTGCCTCCTGGCATTGTCTTGTCACACATTTTGAATAAGCAGGCCAAGTATCTCCTCGTCTTGAGAATCTGCGCATCTGCACACACGGCATGGAACTCTGCCAAATATTTGGGACCTAGAAGACACTGGCGACATGTCTTGCATACACTATGGATTCTTGCGCTTGCGCACAGATGCTGCAGGTCTTAGCCATGTCCCAAACAATGAAAATTAGCAGCATCTGTATGCATGCGTGAGAATCTCTGGTGCTTGTGCAGACATGCAGTGGGTCTCTGCCAAGTTCTGAATACTTGGCAGACATATGCAAGTACTAGATTTTTTAAAAAGGGCAGCATGGAAGTTCAGCAAGGGGTGGGTAATAAAGTGGGGGTGACGTTCCACTTTAAGGATGATTAAGGTTCCAGGAAGAGTTTGTTTAACCACTTCAGCTCCAGAAAGTTTATCCCCCTTCATGGCCAGGCCATTTTTGTGATATGGCACTACGTTACCTTAACTGACAATTGCCCGGTTATGCGACACTATACCCAAATAAAGTTGATGTCCTTTTTGTTCCAAAGATAGAGCCTTTTTTGGTGGTATTTGATCACTTCTGTGGTTATTTTTTGTGCTATAATCACAAAAAGGCCAACAATTTTGAGAAATAAACAATATTTTTTACTTTCTGCTATAAAACATATCCAGTAAAAAAAAATTTAAAAACCTTATTTCTTCATCAATTTAGGCTATATGTATTCTACTATATATTTTTGATATTTTTGATTGCACTAATGTTATAGCGTTTACAAACTATGGGATATATTTTGGAATTTTTATTTATTTATTTTTTACTAGTAATGGCAGCGATCAGCGGGACTGCGATATTGTGGTGAACAAATTGGACACCTAACCGACACTTTTGACATTTTTTGGGGACCAGTGACACTAAAACAGTGATCAGTGCTAAAAATATGCACTGTCACTGTACTAGTGACACTGACAGGGAAGTGATTAACATCAGGAGCGATCAAAGGGTTAAATGTGTTCCTAGGGCATGCTTGCTAACTGTGTGGGGGTGCTTGTACTGTGGGAAGGCAGGGAAATGTGTTTCTGCACAGCAGAAACACAAGATCACTGCCTTCCCTTGTCACAGAATGGCGACCTGCTTTGTTTAAATAGGCCTGTGCCTCGAACAATCGGCAGGTTCCATTGGATATAACGTCCGTTGGTTTAGATGATTGACTCCCACTGTGTCCAATCACAGCAGGAGCAGGTCGCCGGCGACGTGCGTGCGCACCCCAGACCTAGAAGTGCAGAATCACGTGTCTGTACATGAATCTGCACAGAGTGGTCGCCCTGCCGCAGTAAATGTGTGTGGGGCAGTCAGCATCTGATTAAGGATTAGTGCTACGGGGGGGGGGGTTATTCTGAGGGCTAATGTCAGGTTTTTTGTTAGGGATCCGGGCACAGTTAGTGTTATTTGGGAAAGGGAAAATGTAGTGTTACTTTTTGCAACAGGGAAGGTTCTTGGGAGGGTTAGTGTTACAGGTAGTGTTAATGTTATGGGGAAGATTAGAGTTAGCATGTACAGGGAGAGTTAAGGCCATCCATGTATGGCTCAAATTTTATGATTCCTGCTGAAATTCAAGCCATGGGTGGCCCTGTAAGCACCACCAAGCTCAACAAAAGTCAATTTCAAAATTTACTGAACTGGATGGAAATATTATCTGTTCAGCAAAAGTGTAACACCGCTCAAGCAACGAATATTACTGCAGGTGCTCACCCTGGCTCACCACCGTCAATAGCCAATATGAAGAGGCAGAAGATGGCCACACACCACAACGAGATGAATGCTGTTCAAATATTCTTCAATAAACACGAACTGCTTATGTGAAACGCATCAACAATGTTCTTGTGATATTCATCTAGCATGGTGACAATAAAATATATTTGAACAGCATCCATCTTGTTGTGGTGAGCGGCCATCCTCTTTCTCTTCATATTGGAAATACTATCTGTCAGACAGATTATGGCTTCATGCACAGGGGCATCAGGCATTTTTTTCCTGCCTCCAAACTCCCCTGTATGATAACCAATGCCCCAGGCACACATAGGCTTTCAGCAGCTTTTAGTGGCAGAGGTTTTTAGAGGCAGGAGAAAAAACCCACTGCCAGTGCGTCCAGGAGCAGCAGAGTTTTGGCAGAAAAAACGCTTGACGCTGCTAATCTCATTTAAACGTGTTTTAACGCTAGGTGCATTTAGCACTTGAGCGTTAATTAATTTCAATGGCCAGAATAAATTATTATTCTGGCCAATGAAACAAATTAACGTGTAGGCGTGTGCATCTTCGTGTGCCCGTGCCAGCAGCAGGGACACCCACAGGGCCATGTCTGCGAGTGAGCTGCGCTATGGCCAAGCCGTTAATTACATGTTGTTAGCATAGATGGGGGAAAAGATTGATATTAGTTACAGAGAGGGTTAGCATGAGGAAAGTCTTGAGGCAGGGCTGGATTAACATAGGGGCTATTGGAGCTGCAGCTCAAGGCCCCTACCTTAAGGTAGGCCCAGCCCAGTGAGTCATTGATGCTGCCCAGCCCTGCTCTGTGTGTGTAAACATGATTCATATGTAAATCATGGGCCCACCAAATTCCTCAGCACCAGGCCCATGATGCTCATAATCCGGCCCTGTCTTGAGGTAGTATGAAAATGGCCCTGGCTTCTGCCATCTGTATATTGCTCTTTACCTTATAAAATAAGGCCACTTGTAATGAATCAATCATTATATTTTGCTTAACTTACCTTGTTTCCCACGCATTTAAAATTGAGATTACAGTTTTATTAAAGAATAGGCATAGAATATTATTAAAAGCAGATCAATTAACAATGTATGAGGTTGCTTTTCCAGTTCCTTATTTATCCCATCTGGAATCCTTGCACAGAAGTGATAGAGTCAAAAGGTTTGCATACCATCAGAGATGTTTGCTTTGGAAATTATTTTTGCCAGATATCCAATGATATAAAATGATATAAGATAAGGCCCTTCAGAATATTTTGTTAGGCAAACATAGATATTTAGAAAGGAAAAAAGACACAAAAGGGGAGTTTGTTGCCATTAGCAAACAAACTACATCCCATCCTGCTTAAGAACCAGTATGTGAAATCAGATAGACATAACTACAGAGGGGTGCCCAAATAGACATAAAGATTGAGATAAAGCATTAGCTTCATGATGCAACATGAAGGGGGGTACAACCTTCCTAAAACTTAGTTTGATTTGTAGGACGAATCCTGTGAAGGCCGCTCATTCAATAATTTCCTCCCATTACTGCACAAGCAGCTGCAGCTTATTTGGAATCAGAGTAGTAAGCACAGAAGGGGACAACGCTAGAAATAATAGTGTTGGGTTTTTATATTTAATTACACATACACATGTGGCTTTACCAACATCTCCTGTCTATACCATAAAATAATATGTCTAAATCAGATATTATGTGTCATCTTCAAACACTGTTGCAGCAAATTTACCTATTTTTAAATTTTACTACATTTTTCTAAATTTTACTGATTGGCAGATTAAATCTGAAACAAAAAATGTGAATGTTCCATTTTCAAAGTATATATATATACAGTTGTACTCATAAGTTTACATACCCTGGCAGAATTTATGATTTCTTGGCCAATTTTCAGAGAATATGAATGATAACACAAAAACATTTCTTTCACTCATGGTTAGTATTTGGCTGAAGCCATTTATTATCAATCAAC
>BLSH010072018.1:2139468-2159118 GCA_018402905.1 Glandirana rugosa | reverse complement strand
TGAACATGTCCGACATTTATAAAGACATTTATTAAATAAGTTTACTATCCTTTAGATAACATCATAAACAATTAAAACCTTAAAAAAACGCGAACGACCTTTCGAAAAGAGTCTCATTTGTTATGTCTATTTCCTCTTTTCCTCGTGGGATATAATATTTTCGGTGTCACAGTAAGAGACGTAAACCAGTGTGTCATTTTGACGGTTCCTCTGTGTTCTCCAGTAATATGAAACTCGGCCTGGAAAACCAAAAGACCATTCGACGGAAACTGAAGTAGACATTCTGTAAGTTCGGTTTCCATGTTCAGAAACAGGGAACTTCTTCATTGCTTCTTTAGCAAGAGGAAAGGGACAAAGACTTGTACCTTTGGCTTGAATGTCTTACAGATGAAGTCAAAGGCAGCTTACCAGAAAACCAAAAGGTCCGGCTCAAAGTATAATGACCTCTTGTGTCTCCTTGGCAGTTTTACTGTGTGACCAAATGCAGAGAATGACACTGTGGCTTTTATAATATAGGGTGCTCCTTTTCTCCTTTATCTGTATTGTTTACTCTGAGAAAAGCTTTCCAGCAAGCGCAAAAAAATTCCAAAATTAACAAATACTACAATAGATTTCCTATCATTTGAATAAATTATTTACAGAAATATTTACAGCCTGTACAAGTGAATGTGTATTTTTTTAAGTAGAGGAACTACCAAAAGTGTTTTTGAGTTCCAGGCTTAATTCCAGTAAAAGCAAATTAAACTGTTCAAACTTGACAGCTTAAAGAGTGCAGAGAATGACTAATGAGGTAGCTGGGCCGACCAGTGGTGAGGAACAACAAAAACAAAACAGTGTGGAGCTAATTTACCGGTAAACACACTTAAAGAATATTAAAAGGAAGTTGTAGATCAACATGATTGATACATATTGATGATTCAACATACTGTGTTCGGTAGCTGTACAAATTTGCAATATGTATACACACAAACGCACACACTCATATACTTTTACTAGCACATTTTCCATCTGTTGTGTTTGTATTTTTTACCATAGAGGTAACAAATACACAGGAAGCCAGTCTTGAGATACCTCTGCCCCACTGCATAGACAGGTAGGTGACTTCCTGGTGCAACACTTCGGCTTCTTTTGTCACCTCTCTATCGCTTGTTCAGTAGTGTACAATGAGCAGCAAGGAGATGCAAAAAGCAATAAGGATGAACTAGTAAGTGATAAGGCTAGGTTAATACTATTGTGGTTTCCCATTTGAAAGGCAGGGAAAAGTCCCTGCACCTTTTCTAAATTCGCAGCCACAGGGAAACTGCATAGCGCTATGTGTTTTCCAGCACAGGAATGTGTGGGAGTGCCACTAAGAAGTGTGCTTTTGCTATGGGTGCAGGAAATTATGCGATTTACACACTTTCCCACACCCACATAGGTGTGAATCTAGCCCAAGAGATAGCACAGCAATCCTCCTGGGTGTGAAGTGTGCCAGATGTGTGTAAATTATAAGATATGTTGAAGCCTTTGGTAAATAAAACAGTTGATAAATGTGTATTTAAATTAGGTGTATAGATTAACTATATGACATTTTGCTAATGCACCTTATATGATAAACAATTGCTATAATTTTTCTCTAAGAAAATGCTATTTTTACCTTTTGAATCCTTTTGCGCATATTGGTGATGCTCATCTCCTCCAGCTTCTTTATAGTTTTAAAAAGACTGAAAATTATTTTTGAAATTACATTAGCATTGTAAAGAGTATATGTTTTTTTTGTAATTGAGCTACATCTATTGTAACTGTGTCTTTAGCTGTTTGCCTAGAGTTCTACTTTAACATACACAGGCTTGCACCGCATATTGTACAGTAGCATTTTCACCCTATAACTCCCATTGCACGACCAAAGTCAGTTCCAGACAGTAACTTCCTCTTCTTCTCTGTCTTCCTCTTCTTTATTAAAATAATAAAAATAGTTACCAAGCTACGTGAGAAATGTTACAGCAGCAACACTGTCACTGTAATTACAAGGTAGGCATAATAAATTGGCCATCATTTATAGTGAAGAAAAAGAATCCCTGATTCATCAGTTTTCCATTATTCTGAATATTGCCATGTAGATCTCTCCTGTATAAGGGGGGCACAGTTAATTTGGGAGCACCTTCATGGGGTTGCCTTCGCCTTTTCTCCCTGGTTTTTGGAAGCAATGGCAGTATTTTAAATGTAATACAATTTCAGTGATGCTGGCCCTTTAAATATTCTTGCTCACCTGTGAGCAGGTAGGAATGGTCCAATAGAATTATTTGGAATGTTCTGGAAGCGGTTCATTATATAAGGGGCCCACCACCTCATGGTTATCGCGTGCACTTTATGTGGTATGTCACCCTTGCATCAAAGGGGGGCTTTGTTATAAAGCTGATTTATAAAGTTATTTGCTTGAGTCATTTAGGCTCCGTTCACATCTGAGCAATGCGATTTGTAGGCGGAATCTGCTCGATTCTGCCCGCGACTTGCAATAGCAGGAAATCGCGTGATGCCTGGGCGTTACTCGTTGATTCAAATGACACCCTATACTCAGCATGCATTTCCCGCGATCCATCTGCCGACAATCGCAGTAAAAATGCCAGATCAGAATCGCGGGACGCCTGTTGCCCAAAAAAAAAGTACATGAGCTTCTTTTGGGCGACGGGCGTCCCGCGATTCTGGTTGGGCGTTTTTACCGCAATTGTCGCGGGAAAAGCGTGACGCGTATGGGGTGCTATTTGAAACAATGAGCAACACTCCGGGAACGCCTGGGCATCCCGCGATTTCCTGCTATTGCGAGTCGCAGACAGAATTGAGCCGATTCCGCCCACAACTCACATCGCTCAGATGTGAACGGATTTTAAGAAATTTTGTGACTGATAAATAAATTTGATATTAAGTTATAATATGGTTATGAAAATTGTATTTTTTGATAAAACCAATAAAAGTGCCGCAGCCAATTTATGCCAATATTAGAGTGTGGTGTTTTATTATTTAATGGTTTAGAGTTGGGATAAATGGTGTGGAGTGCAATTCCTTGTCTGTGGAGAATCACAAAAATTATGAATCCTGGCATCGTCAATTCTCTGAAGAGTGCAGAAAGCTACATGTGTTTAGTAGAATGAAATTCAATAATTCATACCTTTTTGACATTAAATTGTATATGAATAAACAACCTAAAATATGGCGAAGTGGGGGCAATAGCCACAATAAGAAATTGTTATCAGCATTTATTTTATACCAGAATAACAATACTCCATGCATACCTCCCAACATTAGAAGTTGAGAAAGAGGGACAACCCGGAAAGTTGAAAACAGTGGATTTGGATTGGATTTGACCTAAAGGAACATTGCTAAATATTGTCTAAGCCTATAGAATGCACTTGTTTCTGTCAGAAAATGTTGTAAATAAGTATTTTTTTCTCATTTACTGATGTGCACTGATGGTCACTGATAGGCTGCACTGATGGACACTAATGAGGCAGCATTGATGGGCACTGAAGACCACTGATGGGGTGGCACTGATGAGGCAGCACTGATATGCAGCACTGATGGGCACTGATAGGTGGCATTGATATGCACCATTGATTAACACTGATAGGTGGCACTGATGGGCACTGATGGGTGGCACTAATGGGCAGGCACTGATGGGCACTGAAAGGCAGCACTGATTGGCATCACTGATGGGCACAAATTGGCCTCACTGATGGGCACAAATGTGCATCACTGATGGGCACAGACTGGTGTCGCTGATAAGTACAGGTTGGCATCACAGATGGGCACAGAGTGGATCACTGATGGGCACTGTTGGGGCTGCACTGTAATCAGGGCACTGTTGGTCAGTGCCCTGATTACCTATACAGGTCTCCCCTTTGAGGAGATGGCTCTGATAGGCTCTCCTCTCCTCTTACTCAGCGTGACCGCAATCATGGCGAGGCTGGGCGACGTCATATGACGTTGGCCCAGAACAAGAGGGGATCCCGCCCACCGCCATTAGCCTATACAGTGGGCAGAAGGCAGTTAAAAAACAAGAGAGTACATACACAGAGAGCTAACATTTTGTCTGAGCTCACCTCAAAGAATAGCTTCATTAAAATAGCCGTAAGTTGCTGTTAAGACAACAAATCTTTTGGTCAGGAGTATGAAATGTACAGTGCTAAGTACTGTTATAACACAATGTAAAGAGTGCAGTGGTCAGCAAGTGTCATAGTCCCCTTTATGTTGCTGGTCAGCAGGAGGAAAAGATGGCTGGTTATTTTAAATCAACAAAAACAAAAATAGCCAGTGTTGGTGGTCAGTGGGATAAAAAAAATGCCTGGAGTTGATGGTCAGGGAGAGAAAATATACCTGCCATCAGTGAAAAAATGCCCAGTGTTGGTGGGCAGAAAAATGCCTAGTGTCTGTGGTTAGCAGACCAGTGACGGTGGTTAGTGAAAGGAAAAATGCCTGGCATATGACCAGTGGACCAATAAGGCTTGGGTGGACACTTCCACAGTCAGTGATGGTAGACTCCTCTTCTATTGGGCGACCCCTCCACCGTACTCCGGATCAAACAGGACTCCTCTGCTGCCACTTCCAGTAGTGTATTCTCTCTACTTCCTCCTGAGCAGAGGAGTCCTGTTTGTTCCAGAGTACGGTGGAGGGGTCGCCCAATAGAAGAGGAGTCTACCATCACTGACTATGGAAGTGTCCACCCAAGCCTGGGTATCGGTCCACTGGTCGTATGTGTACCCAACTTTTCCGGTAAGAGTCCATCTTATTTTCTGTTTAATGGAAGAAATTATCCAGAATTTGCATTGATTCCCTTAACCATTGGGATTGGAGCTTCTGGTGTTCATTGTTATTGTAAAACACGCTTTTGGACTTGATTTCAGCTTATCCATGTGCACTGTTTAAGTTTCATTATGGCACAGTAATCATTTGGACTACTTTGGACTTTATTTTGTGTGTTTCACAACACCATGATTATTATCACAAGTTATTAATGATCACAAGTTATCATTTGTGTTATATTTATTTGTTTTATTTTTTGTTTGCTTTGGCACTTTACCCTATTCATATATCACTTTCAGCTCAACACTTTTTCTTTGTATATTCCAAACTGGCATTATGGTCCGATGCTGTGTTTGCTGCTGCTGTTTACCATTTGCGCAATATTCTCCCATTTTCCTTGACCGTAAAGATTAGTACTAGATTTTTTTTGTTTTTGTTTTTAAAGGGGGAGTGAGGAATTTTTCATTTTCTGTCCCCTGACTGCTGCACTCTTTTTTTTAGTACACCTGACCCCTACTGAGGATTATGTACCCATGATCCCAGCTCTTTGTGTGTTATGTACCCCTAAACTTGTCACTGACTGAAGCACTCTGTGGCCCTTGGACTCTGCCTTACAGATTCCTACATTATATACACTATATTGTGCTGTTGCTTCTCACCAAAGTGTCCATTTTCTCAACAGTTGTTGGTTGCTAAGCAGACCCTGACTATTTTAATAGCTCTTTATTTTCATTGTGCACAAAAGCATATGTAATGGCAGCATTTTATTTTATTTTTTTTCTATTATTGAGCTGAGCTGTATATATGTCTGTAGGTCTCTTACTTGCGGCACAGCTATCAAAGCATATTTTATAGGTACGGGGGCAATGTGTACAGTAGGTGAGATAATGTAATTGTGTTTATTTGTTGTTTCTTATCAGAACACTGTATTAAGTTACACCCAATATTCAGCTTTACTTTAACCACACCTACTTTTTGCTCTGAGCACCACAGGGTAATGGCTTCCTTAAGTGTCCCTCATTCTCAAGTTAGAAAAATGGGAGGTATGTATTACTTACCTGCTCACAGTCATGTTGCCGCCCTCTGCTGGAACTATAGTGCTTGTGTCAGTCAGGAGCAGGAGATCACTACATCCAACAGTGCATCAAAGGAGCCAAACCTGGTTGTAGGAATGTTCCAGAACCCAGACAGAAGCAGAACACAACCCAGATCTGTGGGATGCCGGGATTTTGTTAAAATCCCTGGAGAGTCTCAAGGAATTCAATAATGTTGAGCGGTACAAACTATACAGCCCATTCTGCAATCATGCTTCCCTCTTCTCTGCATTCCCTCCCTCTCCTAAAATTCTTTGCCCTCTTACCTCCTCTATACCTAATACCTGCTGATGGAGCTACTTTGATATTTCCCACCACCTGGCACTGCTGAAGGCCAGTGCATGTTTCATCTTCAATAGTAACTTATATTGGTGAGGCAGGCAAATTGCTGACAGAATATGAAGCACAGACAAACCTAAATTTTACACAGCAGCCCACTGGTTCTGCATATGGATGCAGTGACCTCCAATATTCTCTCTTTGGTCAGTGTGCAGAAGTTCAGATACCAAATAACTCTACATAGCTGCCGCTAGCTCACGGAACAAAGATAAGTAACCGCACCTAGTTTGGGTAGTGCTTAGACAGCAAGGACCTGCTGCCCATAGTTATAGTAACAAGCAGGGCTTTTTTTTCAAAAGGAACTCAGTTCCGGCACCTTCAGAACTGAATGTATGCAATGGCAAGGGGTGCTGGGGTGTGATGGAGGGTCTACTGATGCTGGCTGCTAGGATATCGATTGTTGCTGGAGGGGATCTAATTTTGCGTGGCAATCTATTGTTGCTGGTGGAGAATCTTTTGTTACTGGGGGGGGTAATTATTGTTGGAAGGGATTTACTGTTTAGGGAGGGGTCTACTGTTGCTGGCTGCTGGAGAATATATTGGTGCTGGCTGGTGGGAGATCTCGTGTTGCTGCTTGGGGTCTATTGTTTCTGCATCAGTCTATTGATGCTGGCTGTGGGGGATCTATTTTATTGGTTTTCTTATTATCTTTATCAAATTCCATCCATATTATTTAGCACTACAAAATGATACTTGCCTCTATATCCTCTAAAAGGGCCGTACTGGGAGCTGGGTTGGAACCAAGAGTAGGTGCTCAGAGGTGGGTAGGAGTGGAACCAAGGGTCAGTGCTCGGAGGTGGGCCGGGGTGGAACCAAGGGTGGGTGCTCAGAGGTGGGTGGGGGTGGAACCAAGGCTCAGTGCTCGGAGTAGGGTAGGGGCAGAACCAAGGGTCAGTGCTCAGAATAGGGTAGGGGTGGAGACATGAAGTGACTTCAAAGGGGGGAGTTCCTGCACCTATTCTCTGAGAAAAAAAAACACTGGCCCTGCATAATACAGGGCTGTCAGGAGGTATGTACATATAATCACCCTGTAATAGCCATGCTGAAGGAGACATACTACAATTTGATTTTATATCTGTTCTTTAGAAAGATGATGATCTTATTTTTGCCAGTAAATGGATGTGGACATTCTCATTCATATTTTAAACAAGCAAAATAAATCCTAGGAAAAACTTTATGACAGCGTATACAATTAAATTAGAGCCGTGATTTATATGGTACAGCATAGCGACAGCAAGCTAAGCTCACAAATGTGTTTTTTCTCTTTTCTGTGTCCAGTCACAGATTAAGGGAGGGGAAGACACATGAATAGAGAGAAATAAAAATATTTTGGCAGGTAAAACAGCTCACACAAGTATATTTTGTTCGTATATTTTATCTGTTTGCTTGGAGTTCAGCTGTAAAACATGAAAGCTGACACCGTATTGGTTGTTCTAAGCAACAATCTGATTTTATTTTTTTCCATTCTCTAAATTTAAATGGCCCCTATTATCTGCTTGCCAGCCTGCAGTTTCATGATTTCCTTTAATTATGCATATGTGTGTGCACATTACATGGTTTTGGCTGCTGCTTTGAATAGTTGCCTTTCTTATTGCACTGGATTCTGCCCGAGAACATAAAGTTTTTATATATTTACCAACAGAGATCTATCATATGCAGTTCAACAGTAACTAAGGCCTTGTTAAAATGTTATATTTATAATACAACAACAATAAGCCGTCTGCCCCATATTAAAGATGTCTCAGAGATGACTTTGGAAAACTTCACAGTAGCTCTTCGGATATGGATCTTCAGAGTATAACACAACATCCTTTTATTTCTCTTGCTGTTTTACAACCCTAATCGTGCCGAGTTTATTTGCACTTTTGATTAAATAATATTCCCTTTGGCATTCCTGTGGGCTTTGGCTTAAAAAAAGCACATTAACCCTTCTGAGCGTCTTTCCCGTCAAAACTGTAGACGAAGGATATTCCATTATCTTCTTTTATAGTGTTTAAAGGACCTAAAAAAACATCATTTATGAGTTGGCTTATGTAAAACAGTTTAATAATATTCACAGACAAAAAAGTAAATTTCCCGAGAGTTTATAGAACTGTGTCTATTTGAAAAGAATGGAAGCTGGTGTTTTTATGTGTTTGCATGCGGAGGGGATATTTTACAACCCCTCGCTGCTGATCAGTAGCAGTCTCCTTGCTTGGCACCTTAGCTGATCAGATGTTGACAACTCCAAGGCTACCATTGCTCCTTGAGGTGCTCTGTATACTTTAGCATCATGCAGCCCAGAAAAATATAACTAGTTCTGAGAGGAGCTTGGCAGTGCCGTTAATGAGCGTCTGTCTGAATGGAATGGTGCCCACATAAAGAGTAACTCCCCCCATCACTTTTTTCCCTACCTTCTTACCTATATTTCTGGGTACTCTCCAGAAAACATATTCACCTGCCCAGCAAAATACAGTGGTGTCTTGCTATGATCATAAAAACAGGGCCACCATCTTCTTCTCTTACACAATCGGGAGATAGCTGTCTATTCCAGGTTCTACAGCTGGCCCCCAATGACTAGTGGTAGGACTTGACCGCTGTGAGTCCTGCTCCTGCAGTCTTCTGGAATATGTGACAAGGATATTCCAGAAGGCTGCAGGAGCAGGGATATATCATCCTTGCCTGGGCTCACCAAAATAAGTAAACCAACAAAAAAAGAAAGAAATCCTTGTTTTATCTTGTGGTAATGGGGGAGTGCAATAGGCTAAAGTGGATTTGGGGACTGAAAGCTGGCTTTAGGCTCCCTTTAAACTCGAATAGCAGTTATGAAGAAACACCAAAGTAACTTTCTAGTTTAATGGAAGTGGCCCTTTAAAAGGGAACAATGGTGTAATTTTAGATACCCATATCAAATAGCCCAACTTAATATAAACAAATCTGTAATTGTTAATGTATTTTTTTTTTTAAATACTTGTTTCTGTGTATATTTTGTAATTATCTATGTTCATGGGGGCAGCCATTATGAGTATCATATATCACCACTGATTGAAAACAGTAGACTCTGTGCTGTAATGTCTAAACATAGAAAAGGCCACAGTTGCTAAGATGATGGCAGAACTCAGTCCCTAAAATATATGAGAACCCAGGAAGAATTTTTGTCCATCAGACTTTCATGAGTTGTGCCAAATAAAATCGATACCAAAATGTAAAAAAGATACAAAATGTATTAAATGTTAAAAAGTTAAAATCAGACATATTAAGCTTTGTGTATATCAAAGTACAAAAGACAAAATATACACGTGTTCCTGTTGGGTTGCATATATACAAAATTTCAAAAGCACTTGAATTGATGCATATTCAGACTGTAATCTCTACGTGTTTCGTGGAGTAATGCCCACTTCCTCAGGAGACAGCCAAGATTTGGTTTGTGTACATCTGTAGAGAGACCATGTCGTAAGCAATTCTATATAAAATAAAATAAGCTGGTGCATATGTAGATGAAACCTCCAAAGGCAGTAAAAATGAATCTGCATAAAAGTATTTAAAAGATCACAGCCAAATGAAATCAGGTTCCTTGGATATGCTCTGTCCGGGAACTGACAGAGGGGCAGACAGAGACCAGGTGATGGGGCTGCAAGCTGGGAAAACAGCTCTTTTATTCATAGGAAGAAAGAGTTACTTTTTTCTTAAAGTAATAAAATGATTTGGTAATGATGACATGTGTTATCTGATTGATTGATTGAGTCACTTTTAATGATTAGGCCACTTTAAATAAAATACTAGTGAGAAAAGCTTCAAAATTCGATCTTCAAATTCTCTGGCTCCCAGGCTACATTCTAGTTATTGGTCAGTGGTGTTACTCACAGTGAAGCTTAAAAGATTCAGCTTCACTACAAAAAAAGAATATATGGCCCAGGACAGAGAATTACAGCTGCTGGCTGAAGCTGCCTACACAAGTATTCAGATTCTTAACAGATTCCCTTTAACTAGTCATTGGTTTTATGTGAAAAAGGAAAATAATAATATGCAATTGCAATCAATTAAAAGTCCTTGCTCCAACTGCAAAACTGTTAAAAAAAATCTGATTTATTAACTTGCCTCCATTAGTGTTCTATATAATTATATACTGTAAATGTTTAGATGGATACATATAATGGTCTGGTGTGCTGTTTCCTGATATTACAGATGTTAAGCATGTGAACAAGATTTTCTTTTTCAAATATAAACATTTTCATAGGAATGTGCTTAATCTTGATTCATTTTATAATAACTTATATATATAAAATAGAAAATATATAAATTGTATAAAAATATTACTGGAGTGTAAGATTTGGCATCTATTGCTTAAATGTTGTGGGGGAGAACAATTCAGCAACAGCTGCAACGTTAAAGGTTGCCCATTTCTGACAAAAAAATATTTTGCAAACATTCCAAAAAGAAAATGCTGTGAGTTACATCATTTTTATTGACTTTATTATAAAGCAGTGAATACAACAGAAATTTCATCCATGATGACACCTAGAAATAACAATGTTAAACAAACCATAAATTATTATTATTATTATTTATTTATATAGCGCCAACAGTTTAAGCAGCACTTTAGAATATTAGGGCAGACAGTACAATTACAATATAATTCAATACAGGAGGAATCAGAGGGCCCTGCTCGTTAGAGCTTACAATCTAGGAATAACACATAAAATAAAATCATAGTGTTGCCGTACTGAATGGAACAACATGGAATCATGAGGTCTTGCTGCTTTAATAATAATTTGGAATATCTAAAGTTCTGCCACGTTCCATTTAAATCTCCGACTTTATGACAAGTTACACTGCAAGTTACCAATGCTGCTTTGTACCTGGACACTGAAAATCAGTTTTGAAAATGGCTGCAGCCACAATTATTTGAGTTATTTGCACAACATTAAATACACAACATTGACTGGTTGGATGCAGAGATATTAGTTTCTAGTGGACCTATCATTAAAATCACATTTAATAAGCAGGACACTTATTAGATTTACCAAATCAAATTTGTTTATTTAAAAAGAAAAAAAAAAAAATATATATATATATATATATATATATATATATGTGTGTGTATATATATACTGTACACATATATATACTGTGCATATATATATACTGTACATATATATATATATATTGGTTTTTTTTTCTTGCCATTAATGAAAATCAAATGCCTTAATTTAATAAACTGAGTTACAATGCAGTTCAGTTATTCATTCATGTGAAAGGCAAATTTCTCTTTATTTAATCTGCACAAAAGGTATTTGTAGTGAACAAACAATATTTTTTTTTGTGTAAAGATCAGGGCTGGTGCTACCACTAGGCAAACTAGGTAGCCGCCTAGGGCGCACTGCTGCTTAGGGGTGCCCGGCCGCTGGTTTCCCTCTGCGACTGCATGCTCTGCAGGCTCCAGCGTGTAACTAACTCAGTCTCAGGCAGCTGCTCCGTCCGACCGGTAGTGTAATTAGAGGCGCAGCACTGGAGCCAGCGCCATAGGAAGCAGAACCGGTGCTTCCTGTGTAGCGCCACCTCCTATCACATGGGCAGGGCAAAGGGGTGGAGTCAGGGGTGGAGCCAATGGGGTGGCAAAATTAGGTTTTGCATAGGGTGTCAAAAATCCTCGCACCTGCCCTGGTAAAGATTCTCAACTCTAGTAAATCAGCTTCGGAGTGATGTATTTCACCTCACTTGAGAATGCAGATTCTATTGTTTTCAGTCACATTTGTGCAGAAGACTTGCAGTGAAATAAGAGAATCAGTTAGGTTGAAAGAGGAAGCAGAACCTGCACATGTAATGAAAAAATAAGATTACCTACCTGCACATATGCAACAACATACTACACAAAGAAACAAGGTTTTTAAACCATTAGCAAACACTGATAATGTTATTTCTATGAAATGGATCCCTTAATGTATATATCTATAAAAAATGATTATGTTTTTATTGTAAATGCAGGTATTCCTCAAAGTGTATGCACACCCTGACTATGAATTTCTCCTATTGGCTTTGTTTCTAGTCTGTTAAATATTGAAATGGTTTTGTTGTATCTGTTTGATAAATGCAAAAAAAAATACCTGTTGATTTTGCCAGAAATTGTAATAGCTGATAACTTTCTTTTTTCTTTGCCTGCGCAGCCATCTTATCAATTAGGTTGTTCTGATGACTTCAGAACTCTTCCCTTGTATGCTATGATGAAGAGGAGAGCAGAAGGTTGCAGTAGTCTGGTCCGGTTCCTGTTTCCTTGATGCAGTAGAGTGAGTGAGCATTGTTACCCAAGGACAGCAAGCGTGTTACTGGCAGAATCACCAGGTAAAAATAAACAGAAAACAGGCTGAAAAATGCAGCCATCACATCTTACAACTCGTAAGCTGCTATATATGATATTTATTGGCTCTTTAGATATGCTTTATTTCAGTGTGGGATACAGGCCACTGGGGGCACTCACCTTCACTGCAGGTGGGACACTTCAGGGGTTGGGATTTTAGAGCAGAGCTGGCTTTAAAAGAAAATTATTTAAAAATTATGCTATTTAAGATTGGCAGATATGCTGAAATAGTTTGCCAAGGCTCCTATGTGTTCCAGTGGATTTTTTGCAAAAGACAATATGGTTAATTTACTAACTGCGAAGAGGTTGGTCAATAAGCAAAGTGAATGCTCAATATGCAAGTTGATGTTCACCGAGCTTAGCAAATAGGGTGAAGCTGTGTCCGCTTTACCATCCAATCATGTGCAAGAGAAATCCAGTTTTAATCCTGTTTAGGTTGTAAAATATCAGGGCCTGTTCACACCTAGGCAATCCGACATCAGAGGCAACTTTGCTAGGCGATTTGAACGCGTCTTCAAGGCGACTTCAGTGCAACTTTGGGCGACTTACAACGCGACCTGAAGCGACCTCCATGCCATGCGACTTTGCCTGTAGCCAATCAGAGAAGGTGGGGGGTTTTCTTTTTCCTGTAAAGTCGTGTCTTTATAGACGGTGATCCGACTTGAAAGCGACTTCCATTGAATTCTATGGGCTCAAATCGCCTAGAAGTCACATTGAAGTAGTACATGAACCTTTTCTGAAAACGCCTTGAAGTAGCGTATATTAAGGCGGCTCCCATTCATTTCAATGGGATTTCTTGTGTCAAACGACTTGGGGAGACACAAGTTGCATCACAAGTCGCCTAGGTGTGAACCGGCCCTTACAAACAGGGCCCTTGTATTCCTTTTGTCTTATATAATATTGTAACGGTCTCCCTTTATTTTGTGATGTTAAGTACAAACTGTCGGCACTATATAAATCCTGAAAAATAATAATAATTTCCCTTTTATATGATTGGGTATTCACAGCAAACTCAGCTTCATCTCATTTAAAAATTTGAGCACTATCTACTTCTTTAGGTTGATTTACTAAAGTGGAAGAAAATGTTCACTTAGCAGAAGGTAATGAACACAATTAATTTATTGGTTAAAATACACATTTTTGCAAAGTTTTCATGACCTAGTTGAGTGTTCTTCAGTCTTTATTTCATCAGGAATGGCTTGTCAAATCTGTTTTATAGGGATAATATTAAAGCTGCATTATATATGTTTAATAATATTCCTAGGAATGAAGAAAAGAAGAATTTCATAAAATACTATCCAGTAATATAAAACTTTTGTATGAGTATATTTGTAATAGAATAGCAAAAATGGGAGTTAATCAGGGGTCTGTACATTTTCCTGATATGCTGATATTCCTGATAAGGTGCTGTCTTAGGATGCCTGTGATTGTTTGTCAAGAGCTGTAATGATATCACTTATATTGCATTTTCTTGTGTAGAGATACACACCTGATGTCGTATCTATATATCTTTATGGCATGTGCTTGACATAATTGGCTGATTTATTAAATAATTACAAAATATTTGAAAATTGAAACTGTGTTCACTATAATCATTCAGTCATGTGCCAGGCAAAAAATGCTGCACATTTATTAAAATTGAATACATCTTTATTTCATTCACTAAGGGCATTCTCTACTCCTTTGATAAATCGGCTATAATGACTGTGGAGCCTTCCAAAGAATCACTGTCTGACACTAAAAATATGAAATATAACTTTAAATTCAATCCCATAGTCATTTCCAATACTGCATGCTGTATTTATACTCTGTTTTAAACATTTCAATGGCTTCATAAATATTGTTTGCAAATGTTCTTTATTATGTTGCAGCAGTGATATTTGTATTAATAGATATCGATAACACAAATAAAAATGAGAAATATTGTATAGGAGAGATAAATATTTATATATATATATATATATATATATATATATATATATATATTAATTATATAAATATATAATAATCTATTACTTCTAAAGGAAAATAAATAAATACATTCACAAAACTAGAGTATAATACATAATCTACTCTATGCTAAATATTTAGATCAATGTCACAATTTATATTGCAGGGCACTCTGCATATCACAACTAGAATTTTGCTGCTAAATGATAAAATAATATAAATATATATAAATGTCTGGTGTCAGTTAAACTACATGGATAGAATCATTATTGAATCAAAATACTTCTTGGAAATATTCTGCACTAATGGTGTAGGTACATACCTAAACTATATTTTGCCCAATAGCTTATTTGTAATTGCTACATACATATTGTTTTTGGATAATGTTTTATATTTTTTTTTTTTTTTTTTTTTTTAGTAAAAGGAAAAGTTGTTTCTTTACCAGGTGGTAAAAGTGCATGAGGGGGATTAACCTGACTTGCAGGTCTTGTTTTGACATATTATCATACTAAATCCCTTGAATATCCCAAACTGTCTGCAAGTGTACTCATTGCTGACAGTGTATCTATTAATGCTGCCACCTGGCCAGTAATTTATCAGTTTGACCAGCAGAAGTGTGACTTGACACCAGTCACAGTAATAGAACACAAATATAACACTGGACTGTAGTCGCTACCTATTTATGAATATTTATTTCCTTATTTTGGTAGAGGAAGCTGGCAACTGTAAGCTAATAAAGTGTAGCTAGTGCAGTTATACAGAGACATGCAAAATATTTGTCAACAGAATCAATACAGTCTGGCAGTTTACTGCATTTAACTTGTAGCTTTACTTAAAATAAAATCCTCGCACTAATATTTTTTTACATAAATACCTCATTTTGAATATATTTTGTGCTTACATAATTTAAATGACATATACTTAGGCACCAGTTAAAATTTCCGTTTATTTAGTTATCGTGTAGGCAGGGTTGGAATAAAAGAAAAAAAATCTCAGCTTTTTACTAAGGCTTATGTGACTTGCACCATAGTTGACCATTCGTGTCTGGCTGATACAATAAGCTTAGGTTGAATTAAGAAATTTTTTGATGCAGGGGTTGCATTTGTCAACAAATCACAGATCCCAAAAACAATCAACAACGTTATAAAAATGAGGCAGGGCCAGTAGGACAGGGAAATAAAGAGCTGTGCAAAGAGAAAGGAAACATAATTAATAATTGATTATATAAAGAACACACAAAAATATATTAAGTCATAAGGAGACATATAATAACATTAAAGCCCAACTCCAGGTTTCTTGCGACTTGGTCCTTAAAAACTATTTATACTCACAAGAACCCTGAAGTTAAGCAGGTCATACATTACATTAATCAGTTTTTTTTTATCAACCACCAGACAAAAAAAAAAAGATATGATTCCCCGTCCACACATTGAGGCTGGGTTCACATATGAACTGCATGCGGCTCACAGCAGGGGTCCGATGTGTCCCCGTTCACCATTTCAGGTCCAATTTCAGCCCAAATTTTGGGCTGAATTCAGACCTGAAAAGGACCACAAGATGCACAGCATTTTTGTGCAAATCGCACTGCACCCGCTGTGGAGATATGTGAACCGGCTCTATAGGAACTCGCATCCAATTCGAAATGGTGTGAACCCAGCCTTAAGGTGGATGGAAGAATCGCTCCTGCTGTGTTATTATGTTCTGATGACAGGGAGAACATTGATTGGTGTTGCCGACTATAGCTGGCAAAACTGATCATTCGGTAAAAACCAGGCTGGTTGTACAGAAGTCAGTCGGCAAATTGACTTCTGTACAACCAGCCTCTCCATACATGGAATGAAATTTGGCTGGTCCCTGCTGAACCAGCCAAGTTTCAGTCCATGTATGCCCACCTTTAGGCTTTGAAGCCCAACTCCAGGAATTGTGGAAGTTCTACCCTTTAATGTCCATTAAGTCTAGTCAAGATTAAAAGGCTGTAACCCTTACCTTGCTCCTGTTGGATCTAGCACTCTCTTCCTTTCACTCAAGCAATCCGGACTGTAGGTGGTCCCTCAATGTCATCACGTACAATGCAGAGCTATTAGGCAACCATGGCCAGGAGTGCCTTAGAGAAGAGGTTTCCCTGAAGGGCATTTGCTGGAGTGAGGAATGAGGTAAGTATTACTCCTTATCCTTGCACCCCAAGTTAGCACCTGCAGTGTAGGGGGCTCCACTGCAAGTGTAGATTTCATCTAATTCCTGGAGTTAGGCTTTAAACTTGTTATTTTCAGGCCCATGCTACATCATTTCTTACAGTCACATCTTAATGATATAGCACAGTTCTATACAATTGTCCCATTATAGAATTCACCTTTTACAGGCAAAGGCAGGTCTATGCCAACTGTGCAATTAAATATGTATTACTGTGCTCAGCAGTGCAGTGTGTGCCTTACAGCCTACATTTACTAAAGAGGTAAATAAAGGCTGTATACATTTGACATATTACATGGGCATTTAAAGTAAACATTTCATAAGAGATATATGGTTGCCATTGCTTCTGAAAACTCCAGCGGCCTAGCTGTTATCTTAATAATTTATTAGTCACAACCCCCAGATTTCTTAACACCCTTGTTCCAGTAGACTAATGAAAGGAAAAAAACGTGTATTGATAGAGTTACCTTTCCTGAAGTAAACTGTGTGCCAGGTTTCCAACTGCAGCAGTCATATGACCAGCACCATGGCATTAGTCACATGCTCTCTTTTGATGCTCGGTAAGCTGACATTCAGACATAGCCAACCAATCGAAAGCCCTGCCTATACACTGATCCTCCATTAGGACTGATCTGCATAACCATTTACATTCCCAACATCTTAATGTATACTGTATAACCTTATTATAGCCCCTGTATCTCTTTCAGAACAGAAGAAAAAATTGACTATATAGGCAGCCGTGATAATAACACATAAGCCTGGGTGCAAGGCCTTTAAGTCAAAACCACATTACATTATGGGGTTGATTTACTAAAGGCAAACAGACTGTGCACTTGGCAAAGTGCAGTGGCTCCAGAGCTTAGTAAATGAGGTAAGATTTACGTTGCAAAGAATACCCAATCACGTGAAAGAAAAATAAAAAAAACAGCATCTTTGCTTGCATATGATTGGATGATGGAAGTCGGCATTTACTAATCTCTGGAGAAACTGCACTTTGCAAAGTGCATAGTCTATTTGCCTTTAATAAATCAGCCCCTTTATGTCAGCTTTTTCATGGTCTGTTCTTAAGGTAATCAAATTAAACTAAACTCAAGCAACAATATATTCCTGAAAATAAAGTGATTTTTCATCAAAATGCTTTTTTTCAAATAGCCCAGTTAGCCCAGCATCGACTATAGTTATTTAAAATGTTCCTAATAGAAGTTAAACTGACAACAAAGTATGTTGTCTACATTTTTACATTCAAATTTGACAAAATACAGATTTTTTATTAACCAGTATTCAACAAATGTTTATTTCTACTCTGTTGCTACTAAAGTATCTGTACTTTGGGGATAGGGGAGTGTCACATTAAGAAAGTGTGGTAGCAAACTGGAACATTTTTTCTCAAATCAACAAGTTTTACTATGTAATGTGGCCATGCCCGAAGTCACACAGCATTTCCTTGAAAAGCATCCTCATTGTGTCTTAGTTAGCCTACATATGTGGGAAGCAGCTACATCCTTTCCTATGGGGAGCTGTATTCAAGGCGGCCTCAAGCAGTTCTTTAGAGCATTGCTCTCCCCATAAGAATGAAGGGAGTCATGGCACACATGCATAGCATGAAGAAAACACAATAGGGATGTTTTCTAAAGCAAGGCTGCTTGGCCCTGTCCCAAAGATTGGTGGATTGAAGGCATTCAGCCTATAGAGAATATGTTACCCCGACATTTCATATTCCTGATATGTGTCTTTTGTACTTGTGATACAAAATGATCCTGTTCTCTTTTGCATTGCTTCCTTTGTGTGAAGTACCTGGTGATCCTGTCCAGTCCCCCTGCTTTCCTATTTCAAACTGAGAACGTCAGGGCTTGAGAGCACATCCATCCCGGTGTGGTCAGTTTCTGGCTGTGCTGGGAGAACAGCCTGCCTGTCCTTCAAAGATCAGACTTATGCTGACAACCCCCCCCCCTTCGCAGCACAACAATTCACCAGGAAGATTAGTGCACTGCTGTTTCTCTACCCTCAGCTCTCTAGACCTATTATGCAGCTGAGAACAGAAAATATGTGATCACTTATAAAAAATAAAAAAAAAATATTTATAATGATTTTATATACAGGTATATACTTTACACAAATGTTTTGCCTTTTATTTTTATTTTAACTTCTTATCGCCGAGTGCACGCAAATATGCGGCTTCTCAGAGCTTGGGCCTTGGCGCAGAGTGCCCGCATATTTGCATGCAATCGCGCCTTTAGAGCTGTGCCAAGAGCGTGCGGCTTGCGCTATCCTGGTACAGTTACCTGTGGCTAACTGAAAGCTCCCATTCACATCTTGCGATCTGGAGCTTTCCGGTCATGTGACCGCTGTGACAGCGAATCACATCACCGTAAGTCCCTCCCCGCCTCCTTGCAAACTAAACCCCATAAAGGGCTGGCAAGTGCCAGCTCTAAGGGGTTAAATGGAATTGGGTTGTTTTTCAAGGCTAGGATTCACATTTACCTTAATGTGTGTCTATGAGAATCTCACCCATAGCACAGGAATTAACCTCCCTGGCGTTATGATTCTGTCTGGAATTTTGTACCAAAAGCGTTGCAATTGTTTTGTAAGGAAATGTGGTGTTATGTATTATAGGCCTGCAATTCTTAGTAAGTACTTACTTAAACCTGACCAAACAAGACTCTAGTAGACATCCCAGATGTAATAAAAGATGAAACACAAAATCATGAATTATAATCTAATAACTAATATTTTATTTAATAATGTAATAAAGAATAATGAATTTAGTCAAACAAAGAAAATTCAGTACACATCTTGAGTATGATACACTTTGAAGCAGGGGACCGCACAAAGTCCGACATCGCAGTCAGGACAATAGTATCTTGTCTCTTTTCGGACTTTTTTCCCCTTGCTATCTCTTTTTGAGCAGCACACTACGCACATTCTGGCAGGTGCTGCCTTTTTTGCAGTTGGTGGGATATAATCCAA
>BLSH010072018.1:2118400-2130821 GCA_018402905.1 Glandirana rugosa | reverse complement strand
ATCTTTTTTTTAAACCTGTCAAATTATGTTAATGTAGTCGGATGTAGATTTATTTTTTTCGTTTATTAAATTTAGGATATGTAAGTGAAATTTCGACTTGAGACCTTGAATTTATCCAAGATGGAAACGTTACGGGGGGAAACGTGACGTTACCAACTTTTAATCAAATCACTCCCCGTTTACTTATTCCCTATTCCTGCGTCGGGGCCTTATTTCTCCCGAGTCTCTCTAAAAGTAACCAGTCGTAAACGATTCACGAGTCTGGTCACCGCATCGCACCCAACAGTCGTGGGCCCCGTTCCGTTCATTAAACGCGGGGGATTGGACGCCTGAAAATCGTGAGTCAGGACTATTGTAGAAAGGGACTCGGGGAGTGCTAAAAGTCCGCAGGTTAGGGGGCGCAAATTACTTGCCTTGCCCCGGGTGCTGACAACCCACGCTACGCCACTGGTCTGAGCACTTAGCAAATGCTGACCAATGAAAATCTCTCTGAGCCCTCTTTATTCCGGGGCTGCGTCCTTATCCCTTATTCATTTGCCCCTCACTAAACTAATTTTCAACCATTGCAGTGCAAAGGGGGGCATTGCAAAGGTAGAACCTATTTAAGTTCCAGAGTTCAGCTTTAAAGTGAATGTATAGGATTTAAATTATTTGCTTTTTTTATTTAGATGTAGGCTGATGTAATTGTATTAAACTGTCCAAATTTTTTTTCTAAACCTTTTTTAATGAATAGATTGTAGTATATTATTTATGTAAATAAGGGCAGCCATATTTGCTAGTTACTTTATTTTTGCAGTCCTTCAAAATGGAGGATCTTTACACTCTCAATCCTTCCAACGGAAAGCACTGTAGGGAATTGTAGTGCAAGATACAGGGGTTGATTTACTAAAGACAAATAGACAGTGCACTTTTGCAATAGCAGTTGCTCCAGAGCTTAGTAAATGAGGTAAAGCTTCACTTTGCAAAGAATACCCAATCACATGCAAGGAAAATTAAAAAAAAAAAGAAAACGTAATTTTCGCTTGCCCATGATTGGGTGATGGAATACAGCAGAGCTCCTATTCAAGTTCTGGAGCAACTGCACTTGCAAAAGTGCACAGTCTATTTGCCTTTAGTAAATCAACCCCATAGTAATTAGTTAGATCATTTCAGAGGGCAAAAATATGCGTATATCTGAATTACAGGTTCCTGCTCAGCATAAACTGCCAGGGAGTAAATCAGGAACGTTATATACCGGCAAGCTGTTCATATTATTTGTCTTACCAGTGAAAGCATATAACTTTCCCGACTGACCCTTATCATACCTTGCCATTATTGGGATGCTTCTGTTCTATCACCAGTTTTAGCAAGTACATCAGGTGCCCCAGTTTTAAATGCAATCTTTTTTGCCTTTAAAGTAAATATAAGAAGAGAACAAAAATGTCTAATTTCTTACAACAGAAGACCAAAATTATGTGAATTAGCAGGTCTTTGACAAGCAAAATTAAAAAAAAAAACAATGACAATTGAAATGGCAAGTACATGAGACACCATAAAAACAATATAATGGAACTTGGCTATTTGATCACTTATCTGACCTAAAATACTGGTAAGATAGTTATTTAAAAAATACTTGCCCTAGCCATGTTCTAAAAATGCTAGCTACTTGGTTCTATCTAGATTAAATACTGTGTCGCTCACCTAGAATAAGCATGCCACAAACGAGTTGGAGGAAAATCAGACTTCCATAAACTAATTTCCATTAAAAATGTAAGGTTCACTTATTTACCAAGGGCCCGTACTCCCCTTGTGAATATGCTGAATTACAAAAAAAAAAAAAAAAAAAAACTGTGATTAAAAAAATATACTTACCTTACCCCCACTATTGGCAACTGTGCCTAAGCTAGGGTCACCATCCTTCTGGGCAGAGCCTGTGGAACATTAAGTAGCCCAAATCTCATGTGAATATGCTGCTGCACTGTGCTGGGGTGACATCTCTTGAGATTTGGGCTATTCAACATTCCCTAGGATCTTGTCAGAAGAATGGTGACGTTATCCTTTGTAGTATAGAAGCTGGGGGCTTAGTAAGTATATTAACTAAATTAATTAACTTTTTTTGCCCACAGTTTTTATTTTAACTGTACTGCAGCATTGTGGCATGGAGAAGGGGCCCTAAGTAAATAAGCACACCTTGGTTGTAATATAAGACCCATTTTAATTAGTTTTGCTGTAGGTTTCTAAATCAGAATGTATTGAAGCCAAAGTAACAGCATGTCAGTAAAGCAACTAGCATTTTCAAAAGCAATGGTCAGCCATGGTTGATTACATATTTCTGTCATCACTGCATTTCTTTAAGAGACCCTGTCATGTAGCAAAACACCTGTATGATAAGGTTCTGATGGCAGAAGCAATTTTCCAAACGTAAGAGTCATGCATATATTTTGTGAGCCTACATATCTGAATATTCTGCCAGTTATACTGACTTTGCCTCATGCTTTAATATAATGAATAGAAATAAATGGATTGTAAGTTTACATAGAAAGGCATGGGCACTTCTTGACATCATTAACCCCTTCCCACCCACCTCAGCCATTTCACTGGGTCTTAAGGCAGGGGGCGGGATGAATTTCCTGATCATGTGACCACTGTGATTAACTGTCACAGTAGTCAAACCATCAGAAGCCTGTCCTTCCAGTACCACAACATTACTAGAAATGGGGAGCTGTTGGTGACTGGGAGCATGCATTGATCGCACTCTCAGTACAGGCACCTCCAACCTTCATGCCGCCACCCATATGTGTTACATAGTCGGCAAAAGGTTAAAACATTCTGTACCTGATGTATAAAAACACTTTAAAAGCCAGACGTATTGTTTGTTATAGCATACATTCATCATCTTTTATTGCTTTTTAAACTTCATTATATAAATGACTGTTGGAAGCTGATTAAAAGCAGGCATTTAAAAATCCTGCAACTGAAGGTCGGAAGTAGATTTGTTAAAATCACAAACAATGATTGTTAGTGGCTTATTTAATCTTTATTAAATCTGTAACTTACAATATAAGTGCTTACATTTCAAAATTGTAAAACATGCAAATGTATAAATGTGAAAAAGTCCTTCTTTGGGCCAGAGGGCCAGTAGTGCAACATCATCACAATCTTGCAGACATTGGTTAGATGGAACCTGTGGTTTCAGAAAGATGGAGTTTGAAGGAAAGCAAGGAATTTTCCCCTAGATTAGTTAAAAAGGTGAAGCCCTGCTGACTTCCATCCTCCAATTATGTGCAATCCCTTGTATTCCTTGCACGATTGGGCACTCTTTGTAAAGTGAATTTCCACCACATTCACTAAAGGTCCATTTCATTACAAAGTGCATATTCCCTTGCAAAGTGAACAGCCTACTTGCCTTTAGTTGTTGATTTGCTAAAATAGTGGAGACATTTCAATTAACTGCTTAATAAATGAAGCTGTGCACATTTCAGTCACGCAGTAATGTGTAGGTAAGTGTCCTTTCACACTTTATTGCACATAAAAGCTCACCACAACACATTGAAAATGCATTAAAAATGCATTTTCATGTGCACTGTGTACAAAATGTGCAATGTTATGCGCATTGGCATTTTCTTATCAGTGATAGATCCCTGGAAGGGTCAAAATACTAACAATTTATTTATTTATTTTACCTTTAGGGCCGGTTCACACTTGAGCGGCGCGACTTGCCAGGGCGAAGCAAGTCGCCCCACTCGAGGCGATCTCAATGCGGCGTGTAAGGAGACTTCTATCATAGAAGTCAATGCAAGCCGCGCTGAGATTGCCCTGAAAATAGTGCTGGAACTATTTTTCTAAGTCGGAGTGAAGCGATTCGCTCCTATTAGAATGGTTCCATTGCACAGCATTGAGACGACTTGTCAGGCGACTCAAGTCATCTGACAAGTCGCCTAGATGTGAACGGGCCGCGAAGTCGCGCCGCTCAAGTGTGAACCAGCCCTTAGATGCATTGCATTGTGTTACATTTACATGTGTTCTTGTGTCTTGTGTTAAAATGCAGGCAGAAAAACTTCACATGGTGTGAATGAACAATTTTTTTACTTGCTTTAACCTAATTTTATTTACAAGATTATGTCTTCAGAGTGAGCAAAGCTTCACCTTATTTACCAAGCTCCAACACACACTTTCTAAGTGAAAATTCATATCACTAAGTGAACAGTCTCTGTCCGTTTAGTAAATCATCCCCAGAGTAGTTAATGTACTAAAGTAGTAGGGAATGTACTTTTGGCAGAGTGAATGATCACTTACCTCAGTGACTAGGATAAAGCTGTATTCACTACAATCCACTCATATGCATGCAAAAATCCTATTTGTTTTATAACCTTTGCATGCAGATGGGTATTCAGAGTGAGCACAGCATTAGCTTATACACTAAACTAAAGTGAAAATTCACTTATCAAATGAACATTCTTTATTCCTTTATTAAATCAGTTCCTATATATTGTTGTTTTTTTAGCCAGGGAAGAAAGCAATTACAACTTTTGCAAAAGTTTAATGAATCACAACTTGCTCGCTCTACCCTTTTTTTTTCAGTGTTGATTGTTTGTGGTCAGTTAGGATCTTATTGGATAGGATCTTATTATCTCTTTGTAGGTATTAATGCTTTATCATCAATCACACAAATGAGATCAAGTGGCAGGTAAATATGCAATGCTATGTTCTGGTGTATATCATGAATCAGGACCCATACACTTTGTTTAAAAAAAATTGTTGGTTAACTGGCACTTCATTTTCCCTTTTGGGTGCACAGAATGGAAAGTACCCTGCAAGCTCCAAAGGGGCAAGGACATCTGTGGCTTGCTTAATGTCCCTCTGCTATACAGCAGCATAGTAGATTGACTCTGGATAATGATAGTAATGATAATGAAGAATATTATCCAAAGCTTATGTGAAGTATTATCATGAAATACTTAGGGATTATACATATATTAATTACAATAGATGAGTGCCATGTGGTGTCGACTAGCAAATCTAAAACAGAATATTGTGACTAGGATATATGCTTTCTTTTATTATTGATGAACTGCTACATGCTTACACCAATATGAGACATTGACAGACTTCCCAAAATTTGCTCCACTGCCAGTCTGTGCCTTCAGAATTGGTGACAAACATTGCTCCTCTGGGATCTGGCTATTCATTGGCTAAGTCAAAGGGGCTAAGTTACTAAAGTAGTAGATACTTTTCAATGTACAAAATGAATGTTCACTTAAATGGGTGAATAGGGTAAAGCTGTATTCATTTTATTGTCCTATCACTTGTGAGTAAAAACTCTGTTTTTGCAATATTCCTCTCACATGTTTGGGTTATCAACGTGAATATAGCTTCATTGCAAAAGAAGAAAGGTCCCAAAAGCCACACATCACAACAAAACCCTATGTGTGGAAAGTTAAAACCGCCTCAGCCCAGACTCTGTCCAGGCCACACACCTGCCAACGTGTTTCACCCCACCCATGGGGCTTAATCATGAGGATCCCCATGATTAGGCCTCATGAGTGGGGGGAAACATGTTGGGGTGTGGCCTGGATGAAACCCTGTCTGAGGCTGTTTTCACTTTGAACATATAAGGTTTTGATGTGGTGTGTGTCTTTTGGGACCTTTCCTTTTCTGCAATGAAGCTATATTCAACTCAAACATGTGAAAGGAATATTGAAAAAAACTATTTTTTTTACTCACAAGTAATAGGACAATTAAAATGAATACAGCTTTACTCTATCCACTACCCTTTACCCTATGCTTGAACTCCCAGTGGCTGATAGCAGATGAGGACCTGTCGGAGCCCTGAGCCACACCCGTAGCTTTAGTAATAGGTTCACAATGAATATAGCTTTGTGTTATCCGCAAAGCTAAGTGAACATCCACTTTGCAAAGTGAACAGTCAATGGAGCATATTTATGAAACAGTAAATGTTCCATACACCAAACACGTAGGTTAATTAACCTGTTGTTGACCGTGTAGTGCATATATGCAAGAAAGGTAGGCTTCAACACCCAACCGCTGCACGTTTCCAGTACACAAACTGAGCTGTCACCAACAGCTCTCAGTCAAAGCTTCCAATCACAAGCTAGACAGGTTTGTGATAATGTGACCATTGTTAGAGTCAATCACTTCCATCACATTACGCAGACGTTAGGGTTTTAATCACTGTCATTTAAAACACTTCCAATAGAAAGACTTACCTGCACTGAATGTTTGGTGAAAGCTACATTCACTGCTTTAATAATATGGCCCATGTGTCTTTAGTAAACCAACCCCATTGTGTGATGATTAGAAAGCTTTTCATTCTCAAAGTCGGAAGACGTAAGTGAGATATTAGTTCACTGAGACTGGAGTGTTCTTCTTTAACTGGCAAATTTCACTTTGAGGGATACATCTGGTAAAGATATAAAGATGACCCAACCAGGTTATTGCCTGGATTTTTTTTTTATTTGGTGCTTCAAAAACAAAATGGAAAAAACATCATGATGTTACCTCTAAGTCCACTAAAAGGCAGTTAAACTGAAAATTGCATTTAATGCAGACTACTATTCATCAATAAATCACTGGCTCTATTAATCATAGTAAACCTGCAATGAGAGATACATGGAGTTTGCCATTGCTTACTTCTGCTTATGAAAAAGCTAGGTGCCTGGCTCTTACTGACTAACTGTACTCATTACTTTTTGAGTCCCTAACCAAAACAAGTGCGCAAATCAGTAGTTATAACTGCACTTGACCAACGGTACAAGCAAATGGCAACAGCCCTACACTATAACTAACTTCACTTGAGTTTTCCTTTCTGCATACTTGTTCAAAATCAGGGATTAGAAGCATTAAAGTCAGCAACAACCAGGCAACCAGCCTTTTCAAATAAAGTTAGCAACGGTAGCCATAGTTTTTTCAAATAATGCCAACAATGACAGCCTCTGTGTTATTCTCATTACAGGTTTTCATTATGACATATGCTATGATTTAATTTCCATTCTTAGTTTTCCACACATCAGTTGTAATATAAATTGAAGCAGGGTAACTAATACCCCAGAACCACCTGACTTCTCTGGGGCTAAGCAGTAAAAAGGCCATGGAAATGCTGGGATGCATAGTCATTTATTAAGGCAGCATAGTAAATAGGATTGACACAATAACAGTATATAGTTCATGTACCCCTATCAGATTGCTTTGCAAGGGAATACATCTGTGATGTTGTTAGTTACTGTTTTAGAAAGGCATGGGTAATAGTAGTGGTAGTAATTTTATTTACGATGGAGGTTAGAATGACTTATGACTTTGCTATTAGTCCCCACCATATCTAGCTATGCTACTGATAAAGATCCTCTAAGCACACTGCTATAAAGTATAGAGATCCCATTCAGCAAATGCTGATATATTTAATCTAATATAAACTGTTTGACATCATGGGTGTAAAACGTGTGACATAACTGCAACCATCTGACACATGATGATTGATTTACAAAAAAAGTGGGGAAAGTTCAGTCTGCAGAGTGAATGCTCACTTAGCTTATTGAATAAGGCAAAGCTGCATTCACGTCAATCATTCTGTCATGTTGGACAAATCTTGACTTTTTTTTTCCTATTCACATAACAAGGTATTCAGAGTGAACACAACTTTACCTTATTCACTAAACTAAGTGAACATTCACAGCCAAGTAGACAAACTCTACTCCTTTATTCAATCAACCCTTTGGGATTTTGCCTCATTTCATTTGTAATTCTTTTGCAAGAAGAACCGTTTTCATGAAACAACATTATACTTTCTAGCTTTATTGATGGCGTATCCAATAAATACTTATGTGGCAGAGGATAACAGGCAACAAGAAAGAAGAATTCAACATCTTTTAGTGGTGCAGCTGTAATAACCGCCAGGTTCTATAGTTCTAGCTAGCTCACAAAATCACTGCTACCTAAAAATTTGGGGCTGGTTTACTAAAGTGAAGCTAACTTGTGTTTGCATCAAGCATCCAGGAATTTGCAGAGGTTAAATTCCCTGCACTGACTGAACATTTGAAAGGACCACAAGTTTACATCATTAATTCCGTCACTTTGTGCAGTATGCAAAGCTAACAAGCTGCAGCCTATAAATTAAGTGTAATTGCATTATTGCTATATGCGGCATTGCATCTTTGAAATACCCATTGTCATGTCTAATGACAAAACAATGTGGTGGAATCATGTCACAATGCATGGGATGGTGCCCACATAAACACCGGTGTCCCATTTGTGATTATGGGGGATATTTACCAAAACTGGTGCACACAAAATCTGGTGCAGCTCTGCATAATAACCTCTTTCTAAGGGCCCTTTCACATGTGCTTTCCATGTGAAGGGTCCGTTTTTGCTCAGCGGGGATCGATCCACCGATCTCCGCTGAGCCGACGGATGACAGAGCAGAGATGGAACTACTGTCAGAGCACTGCTCTCCTCTATGGAGATCGGATGAAAACGGACCGCCTGTCCGTTGTCATCTGATCCGCTCTGATCCGATTCTACAGACGGATAGAAAATAGGTTTCCATCCGTCTGTATTTCATGGACAGGATCGGATCAGAGAGCAGTGGATGTCAGCGGACATGTCACCGCTGACATCCGTCGCTCCGTAGGGCTGAATGGAGAGTCTGTTCAGGTCCACCTGAAAAATGGACATGAGGACCTGAATGGAAAGCCTGGATGAAAGGGCCCTAAGTTTTAGGCCTCATACACACGGGCGTTTTGCACGCCGGCGTTTGTAGGCGTTTTTTGCAGCTCTCCATGTTATTCAATGGCCTTCTAAAAACGCCGGCGTTTGTGAGCAGTAGAGGGCGTCGGCGTTAGTGAGCTGTTTTTAGAACGCGGGACCATCGCGTTCTGTAGCTGTAGCGTTTTGGCGTTTTTTGACGCCAATTGGCAAAACGCTCACTAACGCTTGCTAACGCCGTACCGGCGTTAACAAGCGTTTTTTGACGCCGGCGTTTTTAGGTTGAAAAATAGCAGAGGACTGATTTTTTTTAAAAAAACGCCTATTGACGCTGACACTCACTAACGCTTGCTAACGCCGATGCAAAACGCTGCAAAAAACGCCGATTTTTTAAAAAACGTCGGACCTGGCGTTTTGCTTATTTATTATAAAACGCCCGTGTGTATGAGGCCTTATTGGTAAACCTTAATTGAACAAGCTGGAGTTAGAAGCTGATTGGTTACTATGCACAGCTGCACCAGATTCTGTGTGCTCCAGTTTTAGGAAATAATCCCTTCTCAGTGTTAACACATTTCTGTGACTCTATTCTATTCTATTTATTTCATATACAGACACAGAATTACTTACCTAAATAATGTCAACCAGTATTATTGCTACACTCAAACTAGTCAATGGCATATAAGAGCCATTTTTTTGATTGCTTGATATAAACTGCTGATGTTATATAAATCCCTGCATAATAATAATTGTAGAATAAGTATCAACCAAGTATTCACATGTACAAGTGTTATATGCAGATAAATACTAGTAGTAAAATGTGCTTTATCTGTATTTCCGCACTAGACCAAAGGTGCATACAGTAGGTATCCGCTTATGAAACTGTGATCAGCGGTGATCCCAAGGATCGCCGCTGATCACAGTTCATTTTCGGTTTATGAAACAGACATAATTGGGGGAGAACATGTTCTCCCTGATCATCTCCACACATAGTGAAGCTGTCACTGACTGACACAGAAACGGCCAGTTTATGAAGCTGCGATCTCCGAGGTTCACTGGCGATCTGGGTCAGAATTCACACTCCCCGATTCTCCAACTCAGAGGTGGTGAATCAGGGAGTGAAGAGAGAATCCCGGGGGAAGGAGGAAGATTGCTGACTTCCTTCTTCCTCGGTCAGACCACCCAACACAGTAACCATGTCCCCCTGCTATGTTTAAGTGTATATATATATATGTATACATAGATATAATGTGTGTGTGCGTATATATATATATATATATATATATATATAAATATATATATTTAAAACATATATATATAAATATATATATATATATATATATATATATATATATATATATATATAATGTGTGTGTGTGTTTATATATACATTTTGTGTAGGGGGACTAATTATTTTATTAACGATGTGGGCGGTCTCTTCCGAATGTCGGTTACTGAGCAGTGATAATTTATCACTGATTAATAAACCAACATCTCTGAGTTTCTGTGAATTTCTGGTGCCGTAATCTCACTATGTCTCAGGAGATTCCAGTATCAGGGGGCGTTCTCCACTGTTGAAAGCGTTTGTAGATCGCTTCACTTCACAAAAGGTGAAGCGATCTACACCGCTTTATAAACTGGCACATAGGAGAACGATCTCTTCTGTGAATGCCGGAGAAGTCAGCATTGGATTTTTTCCACTGTTTCATAAACAGACACCATAGAATGAAACAAGGGAACTCCTTTCATATTCATTCACTTAGCAATGCATTTGAATATTTCTGGAAGTGTGTCCTGCAAGCATGCTGAATTTACTCTGCAAAGCCATGTGTGTGTGCAAGGCAACAGAAATGACACAAATCCAATTATAATATCACTGTATGACTGAAAAAGAAAATGACTTAACATGAAGCTAATAAACAGCTACTAATAGCCACCCCCACAATTCTTAGACAGTGCACAAGCAAGATATGATAAGAGACATAAAGTTCAGATAATAAGGCAAAGAAAGCATGATCATCTCTGTTTGGCCATTATGGCCCCTGTGTCTAAATTTACCAAAGTGCGTTGTCTGCAAAGCATGTCTATTACAGTAACAGGACATGATGCAAAGCAGAGTACTAAAACACAGAAAAGGCAGCATGCTTAGCATAGCTAACCTATCTTAAATTCCTGCGTTATGTTATAGCATGAATCTCAACAATAGAAATACTGTAATAAGGTTCAAAATAGACATATTTGCTCTTCAAGATGTTTGTGCCTAGATGTGTATGTATAGGAGGCATGTACATGCAGAAAAATGAGTGTCGATGACAGATACAAATAAACGTCTAAGGAGGAGTCTGCTTGGATCTTCAGTGATTTATTCTAGCACCTTACAAAATTCCTCACAAATTATACATTTTAAAAATATTATTAGGACATATTTATGTCAATACATAGACTTAAGTTAACCTGAAAGTGTATCCAAACTCAAAATCAACAATGTAATATTTTCGAGCTGATCATTCCTTAGATGTGGTGGATGCATTCGTATTCATTTTTCAGGCTTTTTTCCTATTATTTTCAACTGCTGATCCAAACACTTCAGGGTTGGTTTACTAAAAGCATAAAATAGACTGTTCATTTGCAAGGGAAGTTGCACTTTGCAAGGGAATTGTCCCCAGAACTTAAAGAATGAGGTTAAGTGCTGCTGGCTTCCATCATGCAATAATGGGAAATTGCACTTTGCAAGGGAGTTTTCCACAAAGCTTGGTGAATGAGGTGAAGTGATGCTGGCTTCCCTCATGCAATAATGGGAAGTTGCACTTTGCAAGGGAGTTTTCCCCAAAGCTTGGTGAATGAGGTGAAGTGCTGCTGACTTCCATCATGCAATAATGGGAAGTTGCACTTTGCAAGGGAGTTTTCCCCAAAGCTTGGTGAATGAGGTGAAGTGATGCTGGCTTCCCTCATGCAATAATGGGAAGTTGCACTTTGCAAGGGAGTTTTCCCACAAAGCTTGGTGAATGAGGTGAAGTGCTGCTTGACTTCCATCATACAATAATGGGAAGTTGCACTTTGCAAGGGAGTTTTCCCCAAAGCTTGGTGAATGAGGTGAAGTGATGCTGACTTCCCTCATGCAATAATGGGAAGTTGCACTTTGCGAGCGAATTTTCCACAAAGCTTGGTGAATGAGGTGAAGTGCTGCTGACTTCCATCATGCAATAATGGGAAGTTGCACTTTGCTAGGGAGTTTTCCCACAAAGCTTGGTGAATGAGGTGAAGTGCTGCTTGACTTCCATCATACAATAATGGGAAAATCAAATGAAGAGGACCGCACTTCAAAAATCCAAGGCAAAAACTGTAGATTTATTGTGAACCCATAATACAGTTAGGCAGACAGAACAATTGGCTGTGAAGGGGTTGTTTAGGTGTCCTTTTAGTTTACTTCTCCTGGCGTGAAGTTTTTAGGTTCCGTTTTTGACATCTAAATAACACTTGGGTATTATGTCAATCCGTCTGTTCCCCAATTGCGTAAAGTGCCTGGAGTTCAGGCGAATTAGTATTGAATACTATTTCGCCTGAACTCCAGGCACTTTGCGCAATTGGGGAAGTGTCGGTTAACAAGACAGACGGATTGACATAATACCCAAGTGTTATTTAGATGTCAAAAACGGAACCTAAAAACTTCACGCCAGGAGAAGTAAACTAAAAGGGTAATAACATACTACCTTCAGTTCGTCGTGAA
>BLSH010072018.1:2077252-2096928 GCA_018402905.1 Glandirana rugosa | reverse complement strand
CTAAATGATTTCGAACTTTCACGTTTTAAACCACGTCAAGGTGTGTCTTTAGTTAGTCGAAGTTCCAAAATCCGACCCAAGTGTGATAGGCTGTTTTTTTGCCGGGCTGAAACTAGGATGAAACGACATGCTAAACGCCAGGATGTATCCCAGTTTCAGGCTGGCAAACAGACACTTGTCCCTAGGCTGAAACTAGGGCTGTTACGGTCCGTGAAACACGAGACCCCTAGAACTTCCCCTTGAGGTGCGGTTTAAAAGTTTCTTTTTTGACCGTACCCCAGGCAGTTTTTTCTTTGAAAATTTGGCGTGGAGTTCCCCTTCAAGATCCCCAGAGCACAAAGTGCCTGGCATTGTCGGGATCAAAGTCGGATCCCTGTTCACAGACAAACGGTCGGACTTTGACCCTATGTAGGACCGCAAATCGTACAGCAAAGTAGGATCAAAGTCGGGCCGTTTTTTTGTCGGATAGTGTGAACCCAGCCTAAAACCTTGAAGCTGATTGATTTCTGTGTGGAACTGCACCAAATTTTGCACTTTCAAGCTTTAGTAAATCAACCCCTATATGTCTGAGTATTCAGAGCATGCGGTCCTCTTTTTACATTCATAATGAAACAAACATTACACGAGTGATATCACACATCCCACTCTGCTTTCTAATCTCCACTGCTTCCATTAGAAAGATCTGCCACCTACACTTTCTCTGAGGCTTTGTAGATACCCATCACCGAAACCATAGCAAGCTTTTTCGTATCTATAGCTAACTGTGCAGATATGAATGATTGGTGGTGGTGTTAGATAGTTTAAGTTTTTGTCAGTTTCTGATGAATCTTTTTTGGGCTACCATACACCTAACAAAGCAATTTTATGTCTGCCGCTATCAATATTCAATACACCATTCCGTTATCATTGTGTGTCATCCAGTTTGCAGCCCCATAGTTGTGGTCCAGTCTATATAAATGTATCTTTTTATATGTTGAGGTCCCAATTAAGTATTGCATTGAGCATATTTGAAGTGAACATGATTTAAAGGGCTTTAGGCACACGTGAGGCAAGGTCACTATGCGGTAGTAAAGGTTAAGAAAATGCCAAGTAAGCAGCAGTGAAAAATATATTGTTAGATAAATATCTAATACGGCAGAGAGAAACCTATTGGCTGAATGGGATTTGCCACTCTGGATACTACAGAGCACTCACCAGCTTTGTGTTGTACGGAATAAAGTTATTACATTAAATATAATAACGCAGAATGAAAGGGGTCCTCCCCTAGTTTTATTTCTGGCTCTGGAGCTTAGTATTTATTTCAGGCAAGAGAAAACTGAGCAGAGCTCTTCAGTCTATAACATCTGAGTTCTTGTATCGCCATCTGCTGGTAGATTGGTTAATTCCTCTAAAAGACTGGCTTGATTTACTGTTGCATTCTAATAATGTATTATATATTTTTCATAGACTAAGAGTGGATTTACTAAAACTGGAGAGTGCAAGATCTGGTGCAGCTGTGCATGGTAGCCAATCAGCTTCTAACTTCAGCTTGTTCTATTAAGCATTCACAATTAGGCTTCATGCACACTGGATGTTATTACAGCTGCTGTTTTTGGCTTCAGGTGTTTTATTCTGCAGCCAATATGTTATCCTATGTGTCCATGCACACATATACTGTTATCAGCCTTTTGTGGCTGTAAAAAAAAACAGAATTAGTGGGTTTTAAGCTGATAAAAGCTTAAGAAAGCTGAAAATGTGGCTATTTGGCATTCATCAACGCTTTTGTGGGAATATAGTTTTGCTAAAAAAAAAAAAAAAACACTACAGCTAAAAAATGCTAAACACTACTGCAAAAACACTGAAAAACTCATTCTACAGCTAAAGCTTCCTACATATAACGCTACTGGCATTTTTATAATGTCCTGTGTGCATGAGGCCTAAAACCTGGAAGCTGATTGGTTTCTATGCAGCGCTGCACCAGATTTTGCACACTCCAGTTTTAGTAAATCAACTCCTAAGTGTTTACTATGTGTACTGCACTGGTCTGGACAAAAAGCTGAGTGAAACCTGTACTAACCATGGGGGGTCAAGTAGAATCACCTTTTACTAACCTGCTTATTGTTAAGTGGAACTCCAGCCAGAATATGTTTTACCTTTTGGAGTGGTGAACGTTTATAGCTTCAGTAAGGCTTTTATTGTTGCCTGTGTTCCCTTTGGGGAGATTTCCCCTTACTTCCTCTTTTTTTAACTTCAACCTTCCTCAATCAGTGGAAGTGAAGAGGAAAAATCGCAGTACAATACAAAATTGATAGACGCTATTAAAACTTTCCCACTCTTTTCAAAACTACAAAAAAGCTAGAGTTACAGTTTAAGCATCTGGTTGCTTCAAACATACATATCATCGTCCTCATTCATCATCATTCTGCATTACTTAACCTAATGAGCTGCGTTGAGCTCCATTCATCCAATGTGCAGACCCAAACATAGTGACATAGTCTGGTTGAAAAAAGACACAAGTTCAATCTAGTCCAACCAATAACATTCAGTTAGACTCATCCTGCAGCAGGTTATTTTCTAAATTGTTCACATGGGTTACTGCAATTGAGAATAGGAACCCTGCCGAATGCATTGGAGCCTGTGAAGGGTTGATATACAGTATGTATACGTATGCAGACTGTGGGAAGCTTGTCCTAGGTTGGCTTTCCTGGAAAGTTTACTCTAGCAGAGTTGGGTGGATGAAGTAATCCCGGTCTGAGTCAAATATTTCCCAGAATAATATGGCTGGAATGCCCACCCCTTTTCCTCTGCTGAAACAATGTTAATGTATAGCATCTGTGGGCAGGTGATGTGTAGTGGTAAAATGGGATGCATATCAGTTAATACTCAACCAGCAAACCCATGTGCACAGGAGACTGCTGTCAGCCTCTAATGTGTCAGGTAATGTGATTTAGGTTATTTCTTATACCTACAATTTTTTTTTTTTACAGTTAAAATTAGGATGCTTGTTGACTGCATTAGAAAGGGTTAATGTCTCGATGGAGAAAATTGAACGTAGTGCTATGACTTCAAATGCATCTCCCTCACTTAACATGTTTGTTTGAAAAGTTAGGCTGCCAAAGAAGTGAGTGAAACCATGGGGGCGTATTTTTATTTCTATGGAAAAGAAGTGTGACGGTAGTTTTGTTGTGTCATGAGTACAGTTTCTTTCTCAGTTTGTTAACTCCCCGGAGATACTGAGGCTGGTGGCATTGGCTTTTTTTTTTTTATAGCAGTTTACCATAGTAAGAAAACAGTTTGTTACATGAGGAACTGAAGTTTTTGATTTGGACAGGTATTCTATATTAAAATAAACAACATGTTCCTATAGACATATAGTTTTGACCTTTCATTCATTTTTTTTAATTCCTATTATTTTTATTAAATAAATTGTGTTTATTATTTAAATCTCCACTGAACAGCTTGGTTTATGCACTGAGCATCTCAAAAAAAAAAAAAAAATATATATTTATTTATATATATATATATATATATATATATATATATATATATATATATAATTAGCAGATGGTCTGGACCTTCTTTAAGGCACAGCGAGACTCTTGTATAGGATGACAAAATCACCCAAACTTGGACCCTTTTACAAGGAATTTGTGAAGCACTAGTGGTGTGCTTACAGTTATACAGTACATGGTGCAATGCTAAAGGAATATATTCTGCATCCATTGCAACAGCGTTTTTGTAACCTGCCAGGGAGCCTTGCATCAGCTTCAGAATTCAGTTGAAAGTACATTTTTTTTGCACACATCTTCTATATCCATTTGTGTTGTGGGGTATGTGAAGGTGTGTGTTCAGGAAAAAAGAAGAAACCACAGCATGGGGAAATGCTTAGTTTCAAAGTTCCAAAGAAGAACAAGATTAACGATTTACACCTCCACTTTAGGTCACATTTTCGTGTTAACCCATATAAGGTTGACCCCCCTCCTGTTCAGGACCATGGCTTAATCTCTATACTAAGTAGGCTGCAGTTCTTCTTTAGCTTTTCAGTGTTATCCTGAACAGTAGGTAGCCTTCGTGTATAGATTGTTACCAATTATATTTATAATTCGACAGAAATCCTATATCTTCAGTAGACAGGCATGGCAGATTGGCAGTTTTCATTTGCATAATATATTTAGACCCCTCTTTAGGAGGACAATACTGGGCTTTATTGGCCTTAGAGATCAATTGTTGCTGTTATTTAAAGTTTTTGTCCATTTTTTTTTTTACTAGCATACTCAATATATATATATTTTTTTTCTTTTAGCCATCAAAGAAGAGAAATTTGAATTTTGAAGCGAAAATTGGGGTAAGTGTCTGTTTTTGCCTTTTTTTTTGTCTGAGCAGTGGGAGTTGCACCTGCACATTTCATCACTTTCATAACTGCTGAAGATTCACTGATCCACAAATAACACAAACCGCTAAAAGTGGAAGTTGAAACTTGTTTGAAATACAGAACAAGTGCCAAAGCATTCTCCTAAGTGCGTTAACTTGAAAAAGTTTCCAGGTATTATATATTCTGCCCTTAAATGCAACGTCTTTTTTTTTTTTTTTAATGTTTTAGGATAGGGGTAAAAATGACGTCGGCAACTGACAGCTGTATTCAGTTCACTCGACATGCCAGTGATGTTCTCCTGAACCTGAACCGTCTCCGAAGTAGGGACATTCTGACAGATGTGATCATCGTTGTGAACAGGGAGCACTTTCGAGCTCACAAGACAGTCCTTATGGCTTGCAGGTAAAAATGGAGCTTGTCAAATTTCAGCATGACAGTTATTAGGTTTTAAGATGCATTTCACTATAATCTTACTCTGTTTTTGTGCCTAATTATACTCCCTTTATAGTACAAATACTTTTTTCCACTTGTAGTGTTTATGGAGAGCCATTTACCCAAACGACTTCAAATTCTAATACCCTACCACAGACACACTATAAAGTCAGTTCGGGTGAAAGCCAATTAGACTACTAGTATGTTTTTATAGGAGAAAACACTTGCAGGGAAATTTGTCTCCATAAACTTCAAAAAGCAGTTGTGGTGGGATAATACACTTTAGACTTGTGAACTGACCTTTTTCTTAACAGTAAAAGAAATGTGAAATACCTTAGATGTGAACACGTTTTCAGATCCCTCTCATGACCACTCAGGACGCAAAGGGGGAGATTTACTAAAACTGGTGCACTCAGAATCTGGTGCAGCTGTGCATGGTAGCCAATCAGCTTCTGACTTCAGCTTGTTCAATTAAGCTTTGGCAATAAAACCTAGAAGCTGATTGGTTTCTATGCAGAGCTGCACCAGATTTTGCACCGTGCAGTTTTAGTAAATAACCCCCAAAGTAGCCTACAGGCAAAAAAAGTGCAAGCTGAGTTTAGGATACCTTGAGCTTTTAAACTGTTTACCCTATGTCTGCACTGCAGCTCAGTAACAGGAAACATAGCAGAATAAATGTGTAAGCAGTGTATTCTGTTTTCTGAAAAGATTGTAAATTTCAAAAATGTTATCTTTCACAGTGGGCTGTTTTATACAATCTTCACTGACCAGATGAAGTGCAACATGAGCATCATAAACCTTGATCCAGAAATCAGTGCAGAGGGTTTCCGAGTCCTGCTGGAGTTCATGTACACTTCTCGGCTTAGTTTAAGGGACAGCAGCATCATGGCGGTTATGAGCACTGCACTTTACCTACAAATGGAACATGTTGTAGACACCTGTCAAAGGTTCATCAAGTCCAGGTAACTTGTATTTTCTTTTGTTTAACTGATCTCTGTTTTTGTTCTTCCACTTGAAGTACATTTTTAAAGAAGCCAGTCCCCGCCCCAGCTGAAATTTTCAATTTATTTGGTAGACCTCAGATGCTTAAAGCAGAACTTTACCCATAACAATTTGATAAAAAATAATGTTCTCTAGCAAGGAACATACATTCCACATTAATAATTATGTTACCAAAATTAGTGTGTGCTGTAAATTGCTTCCAGAATTGCCCCTGTATCTTCTTGCCGGAGGCTGTCATTTTGCAGAAGTCCAGAGCCCCTAAGCAGCAGTAAATCTTTAGGCTACCATTAGTGGAGCTGCTAAGAGATGAAAAGCGATTGACCAGTACAAACTTATAAGACTACCTATAAGCAAAGTCTCCTATGTATAGACTGCCTCTTTAAGGTAAAAAAAGCAAATTGTTGTTCTATGTAATTCTGTGAAAGTCTAAGGACTTGTGTATTATTTTTTTCAGTGAGGATATTGTGAGTTCTGTGAAGCCATCCAGAGGAGAGGAATTCTTGCAAGGCAGGACAATGTTACCTCCAGATGTTATGGCCTACAGAAACTGTGAGATGCCAGAAAATACTGTATCGGTTCGTAACACAACCATTTGTGATGGAAGGTCCTACATTCCCAACATTTACAGTGGATCTCCATCCTCCTACCCCCTGTACAGTCACATTCCAGTGCATGGGTTCTTATTTCCAGAGGATGAGTCAAGAGATGTGCAAATGACTGACATGCAAAGACCTAGCAGGTATCCCAAGGACAGTGTGTTACCTGGAGAAAATTCAAGGACTGTGCTAGGAGAATACAGGAAAGGTGTCTTGGATATATCTGTAAATATGTGCCACAATGTCTACTCTCCAAAGGAGGCAGCACTGGAAGACCCTCATAGTGACTCTCACTATAATGTTCTGGCAGGCTCTCGATCTGCTGGCCCCTCTGTTAGAAGCAGTCCATACTACAGCTGTGACAAAGGGAAAGAGGAGGAGCGGACATCCTCAGAGGATGAAATCACTCAGCACTTTAAACCAACAAACTCTCCTGTCAGTCGTAAGGGTCTTGTAAGCCCTCAAAGCCCTCAAAAGTCCGATTGCCAGCCTAATTCTCCTACAGAATCCAGCAGCAGTAAAAATGCCCGCATTTCACAAGAATCTGGTTCTCCAGTGTCCAAAGCCTTTACTGACCCAAAAGCTTGTAACTGGAAAAAATACAAGTTGCTTAATTCCCTCAACCAGAATGAAAAAGGATGTGCCACTCAAAGTGAAATGGAAAACCTGTCTCCACAGTTCTACACATCTCAATCATCCTGTCAGCAGCCAGTCAAGTCTGAAAACCTGGACATCCTGACGTCATCTAAGCTTAATGGGAACACTGATGACTCGGCAGTATCACAAGCTAGCAAACTCAATGGCATTGTTAACAGGTAACCATATGGGCCTACTTAACACGACTATGCAACACACAACTGATTTCCAGCTTTTTCTATTTTACGGTATTTATAACAGTAAATAATGACTGTGGATGACTATTGCTAGTTAGTTTTCATATTCTTCCTGAAATTGAAACTCAGCCAAAACATTTTTTTGTTCTAGATAGGTTGGGGACAAGGTAGACCATGTTTTTTTAACTGCTGAGTGTATTCCCTGCTGGAAAGATTTTCTCCTCCCTTCCTGTCCCAAAGCTGTAATTTGGACACAAAGTGAGGGTAAATATCTCCAAGAGAGGTGCTACAGCAATGAAAATTGTCAGGATGTGTGCCAAAATGAAGATTTACACTGATCTGGCAGAAGAAGGGGAAATCTCCAAGGGCCACAGATGAAAATAAAAAGTAACATAATCCTTCCCTATTCTGCCCATAAAAAAAAAAGTTTTGGCTGGAGTTACCCTTTAAAAGTATACTCTCTTAGTAGATGTTAAGTTTGACAGTTAATAGTCAGTGTCTGTACATTCTCCCTCTAAACCTGTTATATGGCTTGTTTCCACAGGACAATGGAAGGATCACCCCTAAGCAGTGAAGGACATTCCCCTCTCTACATCCACACATCTAAGTTCAGCATGTTTTCATCACAGTCCCCTCCTGAAATGTGTCCTCACACCCCTGGCTCTAACTTCGGAGAAGAGATAACTGAGACTCGATCAGAATATTCTGATTCAAGCTGTGGTATGTGTCCATTTATTCAATTGTTTAATAATAATGTATGAAAATGGTACTTCTTCCCATTGCTCTATTTTGGGATATACTTTATATTTTTTTATTGTCCCCATCTATAGACTGATTGTACAAAAACTCAAACTAAACATACCACCTTGCTCTGTGAATTCCACAGACTTGGGTACTTTGATACTTGGATAAATCTTTACAGTATTGGAACAAAGAATACCTCTATGTGCAGTTGATAATAGTATAGTTACAGTTTACTGAAAATTTACCCATATCTATTCAGTTTATTCGTCTCTGCATTGGTGGCAAATTTACATTAATTCATTGCTTGCCTGCTTTATAAAAAAGAAAGCGCTTAACTGAATTAGAGAGAGAATTAAAATTGTGGCTCATAATGTCAATGCAGTGAGTTCTGAGTTTATGCACAAAAAACGCACATCTGACCTTTTTATAAGCTTATTTAGTAAAGCAATGAAAGTACAGTAACCTATGGCAAACAGATTTCAATTGCTGAATTTTGGTTGGTAAGGGTCAAAACACTTTTGACTTTAAATCCCATTTTTGGTATTTCTAATGTGGTGTGTGTGTTTTTTTTCCATTTCCCTCTAAAGAAAATGGTACATTCTTCTGCAATGAATGTGACTCTCGTTTCTCTGAAGAGGGTTCCTTGAAAAGACACACTCTACAAATGCACAGTGACAAGCCCTACAAGTGTGACCGCTGCCAAGCATCATTCCGCTACAAGGGGAACCTGGCCAGTCACAAGACAGTTCATACTGGTGTGTTGCTGATAACTTTGCCCATTTGCACTTAGCCAAGTACAGCTTTAAACAGCTAAATGTGGGGGAAAATTGTATTTTTTATTTTTTTTAAGCATTGTGGCTACATCTTTTTCACTGGTTTGAAGCTGGGAAGACATCCTCTGATTAGTTACCATCATGTCCTACAAGCAGTTTTTTAGGGAAGAGCAATGGAAGGACATTTGGCATACATGACTGCCCAGGGCACAACCACTTTAATGCAGTCACTCCTTGGGGGGTATGAGTGGGTGGTGTTTCTGTGCACACATCACTTAAAGTCTGCTGAGTGATGATACTGCTTCCCAGTGCCTATAGTGTAGCAAGTTGCTATAGGGATGTACAGTTTAGGCTGACATTTGTATGTCAGACAGGTGCCCAGTCTTTCAATTGAAAGTGACTGTAAAGGCTTGATTTTTTTTCTGTCCTAAAATAAAAAAAGATGTTTATACTTACTTGCTCTGCACAGTGATGTAGCACAGAGTGGCCCCTAACCTCCTCTTCTGGGGTCCCTCGCCAGGACTCTCCATTCTGCCTTCTCTGCATGTGCCACCATAGCAAGCTGCTTTCTATGGTGGAATACATGAGGGCATGCTCCTGGGCTGGGATTTTGGGGCCATAGACACACACAGCGTTGCCTGTCCCCAATCCCTTTCACACAGAATTTGATTGACACCAATCCTGTGAGAAAAGGAACAGAGACTAACGCTGCTGCAGACGGGCACAGTGCTCAATCTCGAGAGAGGGCTGAGGTAGGTATTTAGGGAGGAGAGGGGTAAGCAACGGGTAGTGGGACATTTTTTTCATCTTAATGCAGAGAATGCATTAAGGTAAAAAATGATTAGGCTTTTCTAACCAAGGGAAAATAGTGAGAAACATGCAATGCAGCACCATTACATACCTAGAACATACTTTCTGCCTTGTGTTCCATGTTAAGTTGCCTATAGGTATAGATATATTAAAAAGTGCTACAATAAATCGTTTTTATTCCTTTAAACCTATGATTTGTATTTTAATGAATCTTGTCTTCTGTCAATTAGGTGAGAAGCCATATCGCTGTAGTATCTGTGGTGCACAGTTCAACCGACCTGCAAATCTAAAGACCCACACAAGAATTCATTCTGGAGAAAAACCATACAAGTGTGAGACCTGCGGAGCCCGCTTTGTACAGGTACAATTCCTAGAGTGCGTCTTTATCAGAATATTGTTAGGATTCATTTAGCATTTAAATAGAATTGACCAATATTTATTTACTGGAAACAATCTAAACTCAAACTTTTTATTCTAAATAGCTAAAATATATTATCTTACATTCGGGGCCCTGTGAATTAAGCAAAACCATCCACAAAGTGTTCTGGGTGGATTGGGAAGCTGGTGGGTAATATGTAAAATTGATTCCCACATTACTATTGTACCCTATTGTCCCAATGCACCAAGCAGTAAGCCTTCTGGCATTCTGGCCCACAGTTTTCTGAGTGCCAAATGTGAAGAGACATTTCCTACTCTTTGTGTTGCATTTCAGTTCAGTATTTAACTAATTAACATGTATCCATATCATCTATAATGACACTATGTCTATTTTAGAGAAATCATGTGTTCATATAATTGTTGCTTTATGCTCACAGGTTGCCCATCTCCGTGCACATGTGTTGATTCATACTGGAGAAAAGCCCTACCCATGTGAGATCTGCGGCACTAGATTCAGACACTTGCAGACGTTAAAGAGCCATCTCCGTATTCATACTGGAGAGAAGCCCTACCATGTAAGTCACTTTTTCAGTCCAATATGTTTGAATCAGAAAAGCAGTATTAAATGCTCCAAGTTTATTAGGTAATGCATTAAAAAAAATTGTATACCCAATTCCCAGTAACTTCCCAGTTCATAATTTGACATCTACGTGGGCACAAACATTAAAGTGGTTGTCAACTCATGACAACCACTTTAAACTACAGGTTAACCTACAGTAAGGCTTACCTGCAGGTCCCAGGAATATCTTCTAAACCTGTACGGTTTAGGAGATATTCCCTGTATCAGCATGTGCCGACGTCATTGGCACATGCGCACTGAAGAATTGGCACCCGGGGTAGCCCCGGGTGCCATTTCTTCTGTTGACGTGCCGTAATGATGGCTCCCGTGTGCATGCGTGGGAGTGACGTCAGAGCGGCTCCGCCAATCACATCGCTGGAGCTCACGCTGTGATTGGACGGAGCCACAGACCCGGAAGAAGCATGTCGCCTGCACTTCATTTCAGACTGTTTAAACAACGTTTTTCCCTATATCACGGACACTGATCTGTCCCAAGGAATTTTGCACCAATGTTATGTTTATTGTCATATTTTCAGGTTTAATATATTTTTTCACTTGTTCTATTTTCACATCATTGTGATTCTAGCCTATTCACCACCAACCACTGGGGGAAAGCTTTCATCCCTCCACTGGTTATCCACCTTTCTTTAAGTGTCCACACCAGGTTGTAGACTGGCATAAGTTGTACAAGCTTCACTAGCTATACCAGGTCCCTAGTGGACAGTTAAGGGTATATACACTCACTAGGAGCTACCATATTTGCATATTTATTTATTTATTTATTTATTTTAATACTTATTTTGAATATATAAGTCCCCCACACTTTGAGGGGTAATACTCTACCTATAAGGTTGAGCGCTATAATCTCTACTTCTATTATTATATGATTTGTTTGGTCGGTGTATGGCAGCTCACCTTACCTTCTAGTACTTTGTGTTTAGCGCGGTTTGTCCTAAATATAGTATAACAAGCATGCTTTACTGCATATACAGATTGGCCCTGTGCTGATATCATGCACCCTCCCAAAATAAAAAAAAAAACCTCTTTAGCAATACACATCTAACTGCGCATGTGCAGAGTGCCTCCAAGGCTTTTTTCTATGAGGAGATGGATCGGGGAAAGTAAAAGAAGGGGAGGATCAGAACAGACATCATCAAAAAGCCTTTTTACACAATGCAGAGGATTAACCCCGTAGTTCCACAGTGATTATAACAAGCATGCATTAGTGCATATATAGACTGAATTTTCTCTTGAGGGTTTAGTAACACTTTAAACATTAGAATGCAGCATCTATTATAAGTCACTTCACCTGAATTTGAAATAGCTGAAAAATAGATTTTAATATCACTTTAAATTTTGTAATAAGTAGAGAAACATACTTTCCAACACTTACTGCATTCCATGCATTCACATTCTTCAGTCTCAGTGGAGGGGATTCCACTAAGACATCCAATCTGTTCTAATACAGAGGTACTTATCGGGGTTTTATTAGGGCAGAACAAATACATGACATTAAATAGGGGTTGTCTATCTTAAAAAGAAATCTAGAATAGTGAAGAAATGCTGCCTTTTTTTCTGCATTAGATCAGTATTGGGCATTTAGTTTTGTTTATATCATACTTTGATTTTTTAACACTAAACTGGTTCCTAACCACCTTCTTCCATTTGAAAAGTAAGAATTTCTAGTTTACTCATTGCAACAAAAGACAAAGTACAGTAACCCATGAAACTAACAGGAATTGGGCTTTTAATGACCTGTCAGGAGACTGCAGTCTGTTATGGGCTACTGTACTTAACAGTATTTGTTCTTTCTTTTAGCTTTTTCAATAAATCTTTATATAGATAATGGTAAAGGACTAGCCATCACTTTCTAGCTATACAAGCCCCCATTTCAATATTTAGCATTGGTGATAGCAATAAAAATAAGTTCAGATGCACTGTGTTCCATTTAACTTATCTTTACCAGTTTTAAAGTGCATTGATCACCTTCCGCTTGTAAATATGTTAACATTCATCTCTGTTTATTTCTAGTGTGAAAAGTGCAACCTCCATTTCCGCCACAAGAGCCAACTGAGACTTCATTTACGTCAAAAACATGGAGCAATCACTAACACAAAAGTCCAGTATCGCGTGTCCCCCACAGAGCTTCCAGTGGAACTCCCTAAGTCTTGCTGAGCCCTGCCCACACCGATTCTGGAGTGCCTCTCTTTGACCTGTTAGTGCAGATGGGTGAAACAAAACGGGTTTAGCTATTTTTATTTTATTTTTGTCCTGGTCATGTGAAATGTGCACCCTTTAGTGTAAAGAAACTAATATATATAAATATATATATATATAAATATATAAAATATATTTTTCCTATATTCATATGGTGTAGTATCCATGCACTCTTTTATCATTTCATCCTTGTAATTCTCAGCACAAGAGAACCTGAGTGATATGGTAATGACTGAATTTGGAGAGCGGCTGGTGATGCAAAGGGCAGGTTTACAGCCAACTATGCTGACCCAGCTTCTAATGCACTGGTGCTCCCCTGTGGGGCAGTTTATAATGTCTGAAGCATCAGCCATATGAATGGATGAAATGCAGTCTATATGTAAAACGGCTCAGTAAGGCCTTCTTGCTTGAGAAGATGGTTAGCATGTTGGAAAACATCTGTTGCTGAAGTATAAGTGCCAGCTTTAAATTTAAGGTTCTTCTACTTCAACAATGATTGGAGGATCAAAGTGTTTGAAGCCTATATTAAGGCATTATAACTTGCTTACTTTGCTAATATTTGCCAAGAAATCCTGCAGAAAGCACCTTTTTAGTGGCTTATAGTGTGTTATTTGGTAGAATGGTATTCGAACCAAAACCACAATGTTTTTTGACTGAAAGAAAAATGGTACAAAATGGGAATACCAGTCATTTAGACATGAATCCTTAGAACAATGTTACAAAATTGAATCCCTATACTGGGGGAGATGTATTCTATTGATGCAACAAAGCCTAAGCACTTGAACTAAGCACCTTGTCTATAACTAACTCTTGAACCCATAATTCAACCCCTACAGATATTTGATGTGATACAGATATTTTGATGTGATGTTTGGGACCTTCAAAGACAATAGTTACTAACATAATCTTAAGAACAGGGCTTTCAATGCTAGCACTTTTTAAGCACAATGCAGGTGGAAATCTTTTTGAAGCACTAAGGCTCCATTTACATGGGATGCTATTTCATCCTCCCCTGACCGTTTTATCTTGACAGCTAGAAACCGGCATCTAAAATGTCCATTTTGCTGCGTTTTGCATGCCGCGTTCATGTCTGGGAGCATTTTTAAAAAAAAAATGGAAACGCCTGTAAACGAAACGCTCCTAGACGTGAGTTATCACAAGCTGTTTGGCGTTTCAAATGCCTCTGAACTGGCATCTGAACCAATTTTTTTAGTTTAAAAAAAGCCTCTAAACTCAACTGGCTGGAAACGACCTTAAATGACCCTGTGTATATGTACTGATAAGATAACATAGAGGAAAGTTCAGGGGCAGCTGAAAAAAACGCCCAAATGCCTCTAAAGATCCATTTGCCAGCATCAATGTACATGAGGCCTTAGCGGCGGATAAAACTATCCATGGAAATACTGTTTGTGCTTAAATACTAGCATGGAAAATGCCCATTTGGCACTGCGCTTAATAAACATCTCACAAAGGAGTTGATTTACTAAAGGCAAATAGGTTGTGCACTCTGCAAGTGCACTTGCTCCAGAGTTTAGTAAAAGAGGTAAAGCTTCGCATTGCAAAGAATACCCAATCACGTGCAAAGAAAATATAAAAACAGCATTTGTGCTTGCACATGATTGGATGATAGAAGACAGCAGAACTTCTGATTATTTACTAAGCTTTGGAGCAATTGTTTTTGCAGAGTGCAACTACACTTGGCAAAGTGCTCAGTATATTTGCCTTTAATAAAGCAAACCCAAAGTGTTTTTTTGTAGAGGGCAAAGCGCTGTGTGCTCAAAGTGCACACAGTACTGAATGCACTTTTATCAATTGTATTCGTTAGTGCCACAGGTCTTATGTACTTGGAAATGGGGGGGGGGGGAAATATAAATTAATGTATATTTCTTGGCTGCTAAAAGACCAATGCACCAAGCTTTTGTTCAGTACATGAGTGTGGCTAGGGAATTCCTACCTTGCAGTAAATACTTAGGCGCACTTTGTCACGGATGGTAGAGGCAAGGTTCTAACCTACGTGTTTGTGGCTTTCTGTCTCCTCACCATCCATTGGCTCTGCATTGCCTCGGGTGCTGCTTGTATTAATGATTGTGGGGGAGCATGGATGCATACTCCTTTCTTCAATCCCCAATACCATCTGCTACCAAGGAGCAGGGCAATACAAAGTTAAGACTGGCCTTGGTCAAGGCAGCACTGAGGTAGGAACTTCCCTAGACATGGTAGACTCACTTGACTGCCCTTCTTCAAATGGGATTGATTTTTTTTTTTTTTGCCTGAGCAGTTTGGCGCTTGTCCCACCCCGCCTTAGCCCCTGTCCTGTAAAAGCAATGAGGCTCTCTGGTGTCCAGAAGTAGCCTTGCCTTGTAAATTAGGCTGATGTGACACCCAGAAGGTGCCTTTTTTTGCTATGACTGCAATATTTTACCAGCACTAGGAGGCACCTAAATCCAATATTTTTCTAGTCTCAAACTTTCTTGCACCCTTGAAAATATACAAAAGTATTTAATTTTACGGTATGCAACATGTGCACTCAATATAACGAGTTTAAAAAAAAAAAATAGAACAAAGAATTATTGTGAATGCTTTTTAAGAGAGGGCTTTAACTTTTGTTATAGTTTTAACCAAAGGAAATGGAATTTATGGCAGAGTTGTAAAATATATATATATAAATATACCTATGTAATAAAGATGAAAAACAAAAAGGACAAAAAATGTTTAAAAAAAATATAATAAAGCGCTATAAAAAGAAATCTGAAATACAGCAAACGTTTAGATTGTATCTGCGGGCAGAATCCAATCTGAGATTTGTTTTATTGTGATAGAGCACTTACAAGATATTTTAATGTATTGCACCAGTGTACGTGAGAAGATATTTTGTCTAAACGCAACAGTCTATTTGTATTTTTTTGTTTATTTGTTTTCTGGATGTGAAGGTTTACAGTACGTTTTAAAAAAAAAAAAAACTCAGACACCCTGTCGAAGGATTGTGTAACATTTTTTTTTGTTCTAATTGTATGTTTGTAAATATGTAAATTTTTTTGTCTTTGGTGCCTTTTAACTTCATCAGTGCCAGAGGGATACAGCAACGTGTTGCTCGTCCTCCTGGCAGTGGAGGGGTTAATGAATGTTTGAACCCAATTTTTTTTTTTCCAAGGTACAGCCTAAAGCTAGTCACTAATCTTTAGGAAAGGTCAATCCATTTTTCTCGTTTTTATTCTCCTTTCGTTGACTTCATATGCTTTTTGTCCTGCTTCTGTTAATGATGAACTGCCGGGAAACAGGGTTTGGGCTGTTTCTAAAACTGCATTACTGAAATGTAAACAATAGCTGTACAAGTAGAAAAATAAAATCTTTAACAGCAAGACAGCTGCGTCCGAGTGTTTTCTTGCATTGTGTTAGAAAGGTTTATGTATTGTACATACAAATTTGTAAAGTTTGTATCTAAAATGTTAACACCATTCCCGCCTGGCCTATAGCAGAATGACGGCTGGGCGGTGGATTTACCGCACTGACTGGACATCATATGACGTCATTTGCATTGCGCCACTCGTGCGTACCCCCAGGGGCGCACAGCATGGTGTTTGCTGCTGAACTGTGTCCCTCGGACACAGCGGATCACCGATCAGGGTAAAGAGCCAATGACAGTGGCTCTTTATCATGTGATTAGCTGTGTCCAATTACAGCCGATCACATGTAAACAAATGCCAGTTAACGATATTTCCTTTCCTCAGTGCTGTCAGTGTCTGAGGAAAGGAAAGCCGATAACCAGCTTTCCAGTTACAGTGGACCTTTACACTGATTATCAGTGCCCATCAGTGCACATCAGTGAAGAAGGAAAATGACTTATTTGCAAAATTGTATAACAGAAATGAAGAAAATATACAAATAACAGTTGCGCTAAAATAATACCCAAATAAAGAATGCAAAATCATATAAAGTGTGAGTGATAAAACAAAAATAATCAGGATATAAATGAAAATATCCAAAAAAATATAAAAAAATAAAATAAATAACTGTATAATCAGTGCTAAGTCCAACACCAACAATAGTGCAAATGGCCTTGATCTGAGTGATCCAAAAATTAGTCCAACACCATCAAGTGTGAAAAAATAGCCTGTATTGTGTTCTCTTGTTCAGATTCACCAAAAGGTAAGTGGACCACCACCAGAGACGAGCAAACATCTAAAGTTACTAAGAGGTACCCTTACCAGAGGTCGAGGACTTGTTATCGCTAATAAGTCACATAAGCTGGCAGAAAATAACCCTCTGCGGGGTATCCTTGTATGTGAGTATCCATTTTTATTTCACAATAAATTTACGTTTTATGGAATTACACTATGTGACCCTTCTCCTTTCTATGATGCCGTATTGATGAAGTTGATGTGATTGGTAATCTGGGCCGGAGAGAGGCTGTTTGATGTCCACTTGCCCGACCACTTGGAGGAGAGGATCATACCTGCAAGGATACCCCGCAGAGGGTTATTTTCTGCCAGCTTATGTGAATTGTTAGCGATAACAAATCCTCGACCTCTGGTAAGGGTACCTCTTAGTAACTTTAGAGGTGTGCTCGTCTCCGGTGGTGGTCCACTTACCTTTTGGTGAATCTGAACAAGAGAACACAATGCAGGCTATTTTTTCACACTTGATGGTGTTGGACTAATTTTTGGATCACTCAGATCAAGGCCATTTGCACTATTGTTGGTGTTGGACTTAGCACTGATTATACAGTTATTTATTTTATTTTTTTATATTTTTTTGGATATTTTCATTTATATCCTGATTATTTTTGTTTTATCACTCACACGTTGTATGATTTTGCATTCTTTATTTGGGTATTATTTTAGCACAACTGTTATTTGTATATTTTGTTTTGGTGTTATTATCACACTATATGTTGCTGCTGCACTGAATACTTTTAGCGCAATACTGTTTACCAATTCTTTTAGAAATGAAGAAAAGGCTTTTTTTTTTTTCAAAATTTTCAGTCTTTTTTTGTTTAGCATAAAATAAAAAACCCAGTTTTGATTAAATACCACCAAAAGAAAACTATCTATCTTAAAAAAAAATGATAAGCATTTTATATAGGTACAGAAAGGGGGTGAAAGCGCCCGGTATTGAAGTGGTTAAACTATATCTAAACCCAAAACCAAAAATTTGATGTGTTGCAGCTTACTGGTCCTTGGTGTGGTGGCTACATTCATCTTCATTTTTTCATAGTGTAATCCTGCAAATAACTTGCTTCCTGTTTCTGGGTGGCTACGTAACTCCTCCCCTGTGAGCCATGGTTATCACCCATAGTTTCTTTCCTGATATGGACAACATCCATGCCCATATCTCCATCTCCATTACATAGGAGCTAGGGCAATTGGTAGTTTACCAAATATAGCTAGGAAGGAAGATATCGATCCGTGCTGCTCACAGGAAGTGACAAGGACTCTGCATTTCTGGCAGGATCAACTGGTATTTTCTGAAAATGCTCCTGGGTTAAAAAAAAAAAATAAGTAATGCGACCAATACATCTAAGGACTCTAAGCTGCAATATTGTGCATCTTTGTTCTTTAATTGCCATTACAAGTAATATGTAAACCTAACGGGATGTAATTGGATCACAAGGTATATGCTCTACAAATGTAGAAGAAGACATTCCACTGTACACAGATGATTTCCTGTCTGGTCTGAATATTATACTTCCAAATGTCTCATTTCAGTTTCCTTTCTAATGTGCTAGACACATGACAACATTGAGTAAAATGACAACGAACCCAATCTTACTAATGGAAAATGTACTTTTAATCATTATTTCTTCCTTTTGTCTGAATTTTTGGAATTTGCTACCATGTTCAGTTCAGAATGTTCAATTTTTTGGATGTGCTCAGAACCAGACCAAAACCTTGCCAATTCACAAAGGCATTTGAGGCACTTCAATGTGGATGTGATTTTTTTTAAAAGTCATCCCTACCCTTGTTTTGCTACCTGTTGAGTTACTGGCCTGGAACAAGCATGTATCTAGTAAAGTCTGGAAAATATGAACAGCCATCCAGCATACTTGTTCCATGTATTTGACTTGCTATATAATGAAGTAAGGACCTTTCTCCTACGTTCACTGACAGACGCAGCTCTTCATGACTTTGTGGGGTTTTATGTTCGTCTTACCAGGAGTTAACTAGGCAGGGAAAAGAATTCAGCTGGCCCCTCCCCTGGGGGCCGTCCTCTTTTCCTACATTAAAACCCCCCCTCACAGAGGAGCTCTCCAGTTTCAATGCCTAGTTTGCAAGGAGTTGACCTGGCTTCCCTATGGGAACTGCGGTCCTATTGTGACCATTTTTCTTTTTTATTTTATTTTTTCTATTTTCTGCAATCAAGATGATCTGCTATCAAGAAGCCGGTCGGGGCATCGAGAGTCTTCGTGCTCTGTACTTTCCCCGACCTGGCCAACATGATGCGAAGCCGGCCCCAACACAGGGACCCGCCGCATCTTACCCGTTCCGTGCGGGTGGCCCGGGGTGTGATCCCCCATATTGGTCCCCTTCCCGACTCGTTCGGCAGGGTGACCCTGGGCCTGCAGCGACCCCCCCCCCCGCCAAGGGTGGAAAGTCTGCATCCGGGTGGCTACCGTGGCGTCGGAAGGTAAGTGAGCGCCCTGCCTCCCTCCCCACATGGGGAGTGAGAGGGCCCGACGTCCGCGAATGCAATTTTTTCTCTGCTCCTGTAGCTGTCCAGGGTAGCCACCGGGTGGGGTTCAGCCTCTCATCTTGCCCCCTGCCACCCCCACCCCCCTGCCCAGCGCTGTACCTTCATTCAGCCTTCTCGTCCAGCATCGCCATGCGGTCTTCGGCCGCCATTTTGCGGCGGACCGCCGCCATTTTGCCGTAGGATGCCGTTTTACCACCGCCAGGCGGCGTTTTACCGCCGGCTTCTGGCGTA
>BLSH010072018.1:2056400-2077242 GCA_018402905.1 Glandirana rugosa | reverse complement strand
CTTACCGTAAAATCCTTTTCTCCGAGTTCACTGACAGACGCAGCACCCACCCCTCTGGGCTCTGTTTTGGTACGGCTTGTGTACAAACTGGAGAGCTCCTCTGTGAGGGGGGGTTTTAATGTAGGAAAAGAGGACGGCCCCCAGGGGAGGGGCCAGCTGAATTCTTTTCCCTGCCTAGTTAACTCCTGGTAAGACGAACATAAAACCCCACAAAGTCATGAAGAGCTGCGTCTGTCAGTGAACTCGGAGAAAAGGATTTTACGGTAAGTTTTAATAAAATCCCTTTTTTAAAAACAAGTTCAAATGGAAACTTAATTTATTTTATCATCACTGGTTGTCTTTGAGATCCCAAGCTCCTCATGACAGACCTTTGATACTTTTCCAGTCAACATATTGTGATTTACACAGCTTCACAATTGTTATTATTGCATTCTGCTGATGCGGGAGTGTTGTTTCCTTATCATCGCCTAATTTAATTGACAAAAAATGGCCTAAACTCTGTAGATGGGATTTGTGGCTTTTGAAAAAACATCTAATTTATTTGGAGGAAACAGGCCTCCAATCATAGCTGCCTTCACTTACATCAAGGAAAATGACCATTAATCAACCCTGATTCCAAGGAAATGACTATACACCATTTAAAATTAAGGTCTTGCTGCTTTCTTGCCATAAAGTTTGTAATTCTGCACAGTCATTCCTGTGATTTCATTCACGGAGCATCTGCTACCAGGGCTGGTGCAAGGATTTTTGACACCCTAGGCGAAACCTCATTTTGCCGCCCCCCCTTTGGCTCTGCCCCTGACTCCAGCCCCTTTGCTCCGTCAATGTATACGATGGAGGTGGCGGAGGTAGAGATTTTTTGCAGAGCCTCTCTACCCATTTCTTTAGCCGTGGTCCACAGGCCCGCACCTGTGCCCCTGGATCCGCCTCATTTTACTGCCCTGGGGTGCTGCCAGCCGCGGATCTCCAGTGACATGAGTGATTGATGCTGAGCAGTGACGGATCAACAGCGGATGGGCACCCCTGGTGGTAGTGGCGCCCTAGGCGGCCGCCTACTCCGCCTAGTGGTAGAGCCGGCCCTGTCTGCTACACTGCACACCTAGGCAGGTGAGAACTTCACAGTATTTTCTGGCTTAGCAATGCAGGTTGCTCTCCCCCTTCTGCTTCCAGCCTACTACAAGAAAAAGATTTGTCATCCCAGCTGGCAAAGAAGTAAATCAGGAAATTGTAATATGAAACCAGTTAGTAGCATAGGTGTGCCTGGGCACACCCTAATCACCCCGTGTGGCGCAGATTCCCCCCTGCTGATACCAAAGCCTTCCAACGGGGCTCCTAAAAAAAAAAAGTAAAAAAATAAAATACTACTGACACCAACCTCTGCCCTGCTGACACCATCTACTACACTGTCCATGTTTTAGTAAATTTGGGATGCACACCCTAATGCAATAGGCTGTGCACACCTATGGTTAATAGTAAGGATGGGGGGGGGGGGGGTCAGAGAATAACCATATTTATGACTGCAGTGTATCTGAGGTGTTAAAATCACGGAAAGACAGCAAAAGTATTGATTAGAGTACACGTCAAGTGTCACAAATGTCTTTCAAACAATATTTTATTCAGTCTGGAGTTGTCCCCTGTGGTTAGGGACAGATGTCCAAGCTGGAGTAGGAGTGATTTTTTGTGAGTTATGGTCCTGATCAGTACAGGAGGTGGGTGGGACCTACCCATTTGTGTGCTGACATGGAGCCATTAGATACAGTATCTCACAACAGTGAGTACACCCCTCACTTTCTTGTAAATATTTTATTCTATCTTTTCATGTGACAACACTGAAGAAATTACACTTTGGGGTTGATTTACTAAAGCTTGAGAGTGCAAAAAACGGTGCAGCTGTGCATGACAGCCAATCAGCTTCTAACCTCAGCTTGTTCAATCAAGCTTTGAAAATAAAACCTTGAGGCTGATTGGTTTCTGTGTGGAGCTGCACCAAATTTTGCACTTTCAAGCTTTAGTAAATCCCCCCCTTTGCTACAATGTAAAGAAGTAAGTGTACAGCTTGTATAACAGTGTACATTTGCTGTCCCCTCAAAATAACTCAACACATAGCCATTCATGTCCAAACCGCTGGCAACAAAAGTGAGTACACCCTTAAGTGAAAATGTCCGAATTGGGCCCAAAGTGTCAATATTTTGTGTTGCCACCATTATTTTCCAGCACCGCCTTAATCCTCTTAGGTTTGGAGTTCACCAGAGCTTCACAGTTTGCCACTGGAGTCCTCTTCCACTCTTTCATGACGACATCACGGATCTGGTGGATGTTAGAGACCTTGTGCTCCTCCACCTTCCATTTGAGGATGCCCCACAGATGCTCAATAGAGTTTAGGCCAGTCCACCACCTTTACCCTCAGCTTCTTTAGCAAGGAAGTGGTCGTCTTGGAGGTGTGTTTGGGGTCATTATCATGCTGAAATACTGCCCTGCGGTCCAGTCTCCAAAGGTAGGGGATCATGCTCTGCCTCAGTATGTCACAGTACATGTTGGCATTCATGGTTCCCTCAATGAACTGTAGCTCCCCAGTGCTGGCAGCACCCATGCAGTCCCAGACCATGAAACTTCCACCACCATGCTTGACTGTAGGCAAGACACACTTGTCTTTGTACTCCTCACCTGGTTGCCGCCACACACGCTTGACACCATCTGAACCAAATAAATTTATCTTGGTCTCATCAGACCACAGGACATGGTTTCAGTAATTTATGTCCTTAGTCTGCTTCAGCGGGCTATCTTGTGCATCATCTTTAGAAGAGGCTTCCTTCTGGGACGACAGCCATGCAGGCCAATTTGATGCAGTGTGTGGCGTATGGTCTGAGCACTGACAGGCTGAACCCCCACCCCTTCAACCTCTGCAGCAATGCTGGCAGCACTCATATGTCTATTTTCCAAAGACAACCTCTGGATATGACACTTAGCATGTGCACTCAACTTCTTTGGTTGACCATGTTGAGCCCTGTTCTGAGTAGAACCTGTCCTGTTAAACCACTGTATGGTCTTGGCCACCCTGCTGCAGCTCAGTTTCAGGGTCTTGGTAATCTTCTTAAAGCCTAGGCCAACTTTATGTAGAACAACAGTTCTCTTTTTCAGATCCTCAGAGAGTGCTTTGCCATGTTCTTTGACCTTGTAACACTAATGAGTCACATGACACCAGGGAGGGGAAATGGCTAATTGGGTCCAATTTGGACATTTTCACTTAGAGGTGTACTCACTTTTGTTGCCAGGGGTTTAGACATTAATGTGTTGAGTTATTATGAGGGGACAGCAAATTTACACTGTTATACAAGCTGTACACTCACTACTTTACATTGTAGCAAAGTGTGATTTCTTCAGTGTTGTCACATGAAAAGGTATAATAAAATATTTACAAAAATGTGAGGGGTGTACTCACTTTTGTGAGATACTATGTGTGTATATATATATATTATATTGCCAAAAGTATTGGGACACCTATCCCAGTCTTAAGCCTCATACACACGGGACGGCGATCGTACGTACGATTGTCGCAAATCGTATGTTGGCTGTTGTATGTAGCATACTGACTGCACTACACGATCGTACGAGCACAGAAGAACGTTCAGGTGCATGTAATTAGCATCCGGCCGTTCCTGACTTTGGAGCATGCGTGTTTTGCACAATACAACTTGTTGTACCAACTGCTCTGTACACATGATACAACGGTCGTATGAGCGCTTGTTGGTACAACCAAGTTTTCTAGTCTGCTCATACAACTCCCTTGTATGACCGTCGTATGTTCGACTGTTCTAATCGCGCATACGAATGATCGATATCGCATACAACGGTCGTTAGCATGACCTGTTGTATGCGATCGTCATCCCGTGTGTACGAGGCTTTAGTCTGTAGGGTTCAATATTGAGTTGGCCCACCCTTTGCAGCTATAACAGCTTCAACTCTTCTGGAAAGGCTGTCCACAAGGTTTAGGAGTGTTTGACCATTCTTCCAGAAGCACATTTGTGAGGTCAGGAACTGATGTTGGAGAAAAGGCCTGGCTTGCGGTCTCCGCTCTAATTCATCCCAAAGCAAGATCCATAAAGACATGGATAAGTGAGTTTGGGGTGGAGGAACTTGACTGGCCTGCACAGAGTCCTGACCTCAACCTCAATAGCACAACTTTGGGATGAATTAGAGCGGAGACTGCGAGCCAGGCCTTCTCGTCCAACATCAGTGCCTGACCTCACAAATGTGCTTTCTGGAAGAATGGTCAAACTTTCCCATAGACACACTCCTAAACCTTATGGACAGCCTTCCCAGAAAAGTTGAAGCTGTTACAGCTGCAAAGGGTGGGCCAACTCAATATTGAAACCTACAGACTAAGACTGGGATGCCATTAAAGTTAACCTCCCTGGCGGTAATCCCGAGTGTGGCTCGGGGTGGAATTTCAGTACCATTAGCGGTAACCCCGAGCCACACTCGGGATTGCATCGCTGGATCCAAGGCAGTGTTACTTACTTTGTCCCCTGGATCCAGCGATGTCCTCCTGCGGTGTCAGTGTGTCTGTCCTCTGCCCGATGCCTCTGCGTGCCGGGGCTTCGTTCCCTGTGAGCGTCGCGTCGCACGGGGGCAGAGCCCGGTGGCAAATTCAAAAAGTAAAACACACAGTATACATACAGTACATTGTAATCTGTAAGATTACATTACTGTATGAAATCATTTCACATCCCCTTTGTCCCTAGTGCTTTGTCCAGTGCCCTGCATGCACTTTTATATTATATATGTCATTCTTTCTGCCTGGAAACTTGAGAATGTCCATGGCAACCAAAAAGTGTCCCTTTACGTCAAAAGTGGTTTTTTGATCAGCTAGAAAACACTGATAGTAAATAAGAATCATTTGCAGAATTGAGTGATACTGATTTTTGGGGAAATTTATCATCAGAAACTGAAAGTGGCGACAGCGACAATTCTGCAACTGAGCAAATTTCAGTGTTTTTGGTTTGATTACATTATTGAATACATTTTATTACTATTACGTTATTATTTCTGATAATTATTTATAGTTAGTTATTATATTATAATTTATGATTTCATGTTTCAAACTTTATCATACCCGGGATGTCTACTAGACTTTTGTTTGGACAGATTTAAGTGAGTTATTCCTAAGAATTTCAGGCCTACAATATAAAACGCCAAATTTCCATGCAAAATAATTGTACCGCTTTCAGCACCAAAAACCTGACATAATCATACCGCCAGGGAGGTTAATGTGCGTGTAAAGGCAAGCATCCCAGTACTTTTTTAATATATATATATATATAAAAACAAACACGCACACACACTCGCCGTCCACTTTATTAGGTACACCTTGCTAGTACTGCGTTGGACCCCTTTTGCCTTCAGAACTGCCTTCATTCTTCGTGGCATAGATTCAACAAGGTGTTGGAAACATTCCTCAGGGATTTTGGTCCATATTGACATGATAGCATTATGCAGTTGCTTCAGATTTTTCAGCTGCACATCCATGATGCAAATCTCCCATTCCACCACATCCCAAAGGTGTTCTATTGGATTGAGATCTGATGATTTGGAGGCCATTGGAGTACAGTGACCTCATTGTCATGTCCAAGAAACCGGTGGTGAGATGATTTGAGCTTTGTGACATGGTGCATTATCCTGCTGGAAGTAGCCATCAGAAGATGACTGTAGTCATAAAGGGATGGACATTGTCAGCAGCAATACTCAGGTAGGTCGTGGCATTTAAACGATGCAAGAAAATATCCCCTACACCATTACACCACCACCAGCCTGAACCATTGATACAAGGCAGGATAGATCCATGCTTTCATGCTGTTTATGACAAATTCTGACCCTACCATTTGAATGTTGCCACTGAAATAGAGACTCATCACACCAGGCAACATTTTTGCAAATTCCTATTGTCCAATTTTGGTGAGCCTGTGCGAATTGTAACCTCAGTTTCCTGTCCTTAGCTGATAGGAGTGGCACCCGGTGTGGTCCATATGCTTCAAGGTTCGATGTGTTGTGCATTTAGAGACGGTATTCTGCGTACTGGGTATTTGAGTTAGTGTTGCCTTTCTATCATCTCAAACCAGTCTACCCATTCTCCTCTGACCTCTGACATCAACAAGGCATTTTTGTCCCCACAACTCCCGCTCACTGGATAGTTTCTCCTTTTATGACCATTTTCTGTAAACCCTAAAGATAGCTGTGTGTGAAAATTCCAGAAGATCAGCAGTTCTTGAAATACTCAGACCATGCCATGTTCAATGTCACTTAAATCCCCTTTCTTCCCCATTCTGCTAAACTTCAGCAAGTCTTCTTCACCACGTTTAAATGCTTAAATGCATTGAGTTGCTGCCATGTGATTGGCTGATTAGCAATTTGTGTTACCAAGCAATTGAATCGGTATACCTAATAAAGTGGCCGCTGAGTGCATATATAAATGTATACTAATACTGTATATATGCAAAAGATTGACTTTGACCTCTTTCAATATAAACCCTAATAATGTCACTTGTGAATATGTGAAGAGAACTGAAAAGCAAGCAAAGAGATTTGATGGGGAGTGCTGAATATGTTATTTTTAGGTCACGTACAGGCTGAACCTTGATGGGGTAGAAAGCACCGAAAGGTTCCAAGGGTTTCATTGTTGCCAGTATTCTGATTTTTACATCAATATCTAGACTAGATTGGACATCTCCGATCAATACATGGTTGGAAGGTTTCTGACCCTCCTTTGAAGAAGCTGTGTATCAATAGTATTTTAGCTGCTTCCCGACCACGTTGCGTACATTTACTGCTGCAGAGTGGCTCTGTCCTGCGAATCACTGTCTATAAATGGTGGCTCGCACGTGCTCTGTAGCGGACAGGAACGCGCCACCAGAGGAGCGCTCTCGTGCCCGCCGCACTCTGCAGGAGTGTGGCCGCGGCTTGGGTGGACTCGATCTCCGCCAGAGAGCCGCAATTGCCTAGCAGAGAACAAAAACAGGGAACTGCCGATGTAAATACAGTGGTTCCCTGCTCTGTCAGGGGGCATGTAAGAGATCTACTGATCCCTGTCACTTGGATCAGTTAGATCTCTTATGCCCCTGGCAGCCCAGCCCCCTCACAGTTAGAACACGCCTAGGGAAGACAGTTAACCCCTAGATCTCCCCCTGCCGGTTAACCCCTTCACTGCCAATGGCATTTATACAGTAATCAGTGGATATTTAAATTTCTGATGGCTGTATAAATGTCATTGGTCCCAAAAAAGTGTCAAAAATGTCCGACATGTCCGCTGCAATATCACAGTCCCAATAAAAATTGCAGATCGCTGCCATTACTAGTAAAAAAAAAAAAATTGTAAAAATGCCAGAAATTAATTCTCATGGTTTGTAAACGTGGCAACTTTTGCGCAAACCAATCAATGAACGCCGATTGCGATTTTTTTTTACCAAAAATATGAGGAAGAATATAAATGATGTTTGTTTGTTTGTTTATTTATTTATTTTTGGATATGTATTATAGCAAAAAGTAAGAAATATTGTTTTATTATGCAAAATTGTCACTCTTTTTTTGTTTATAGCGGTGATCAGAAATGACGCAGAGGTGATCAAATACCACCAAAAGAAAGCTCTATTAATACTCAAAAAAGCTCTATTTGTGGGGAAAAAAGAATGCAAATTGTGTTTGGGTACAGCATCGCATGTCCGTGCAATTGTCAGTTAAAGTGATGCAGTGTCGAATCGCAAAAAGTGCTCTGGTCTTAACGTGGGAAATCTTTCCGGGGATGAAGTGGTTAACATACAACTGTACCTTTTGTACAAAATATCCTTTAATGAATGCAGTCTTTCTGCTAAGCTCAGCCCACCTGGTCCAATAGTCACTTATGTCATAAATAAAGCGACCATGAGTCACACAGCCTTGTGTCTGAACATTTCCTTGCCAGGTCCTCCTCAGCTTGTGTGCTAAATCCCCGTTTATTCCTATAGGGATCCATGCTCATGGTAGCCCCCAGTAGGCCTGCACATTATGAATGGGTTCACAGCATGCATGTGCATGCTTAAGATGACCCATTAACCACTTACCAACCGGAATGTTTTCCAGCTTTAGGACCAGAGCACTTTTTGTGATTCGGCGCTGCGTCGCTTTAACTGACAATTGCGCGGTCGTGTGACGTTGTACCCAAACAAAATTTGCGTCCTTTTTTTCCCACAAATAGAGCTTTCTTTTGGTGGTATTTGATCGCCTCTGCATCATTTCTGATCGCCGCTATAAACAAAAGAAGAGCGACCATTTTGCAAAAAAACCCAAATTTCTTACTTTTTGCTAAAATTCTAATCCAAAAAAAAATATAAAAAAACATTTTTTTTCACCGTTTTTGGCCGATTTATATAATTCCTCATATTTGTGATAAAAAAAAAATCGCAATCGGTGTTTATTGATTGGTTTGCGCAAAAGTGGCCACGTTTACGAATGGTGAGAATTCATTTCTGGGGTTTTTTATTTTTTTTTTATTTTTTACTAGTAATGGCGGCGATCTGCGATTTTTACTGCGATATTGGGGCGGACATGTCGGACATTTTTGACACTTTTTTGGGACCAATGACATTTATTCAGTGATCAGAAATTTAAATGTCCACTGATTACTGTATAAATGTAATTGGCAGTGAAGGGGTTAACCTGGGGGGGGGGGGAGCTAGGGGTTAACTGTGTTCCCTGGGTGTGTTCTTACTGTGGAGGGGGGGTTGGGCTACAATGGGCATGAGAGATCTAACTGATCCCAGTGACAGGGATCAGAAGATCACTCATGCCCCTACTAACAGAGCGGGGAACCGCCGTGTTTACATCGGCGGTTCCCCGTTCTTTCCCTGTGGCCACTCTTCGCGGCTCGTCGGCGGACATCGGGTCCGCCCTAGCCGCGGCTACACTCCTCAGGAGTGGATGATTGCAGATTGCCGTCTTTTTACGGCGATTCGCGCTCAGCATCCCGACTGCCGCCGTGAAAACACGGCGCGCGGTCGGGAACTGGTTAAGGACTGTCAGGGGGTACACTTGTCCTTTAAGCTCCATTTACACTTGTACGACTCCAAAGTTGAACCGAATTTGAAATGCAATTTTGACGCAACTTTGGATGAGTGCGACTTGAACACGACTTTGCCTTTGACCGGTGATAATGGAAAACTTTTGCAAAACTGCTGCATTGTATAACATTCAGGTACAACTTTCATGCAACTTTTGAGGGTTAACTCTGAAGTCTATGGCCCTCAAGTTGCATGAAAGTTGGATCAAAGTAGTGCATGAACTTTAAGTCATACATATATAAATGGTTATCATTGGAAAACATGGGGAATGACTTGTCATACGACTTTGTTTTCCAAAGTTGCATAACAAATTGCACAAGTGTGAATGGAGCCTTACTCTTGTCCTGTATGGAAATAATAAAGTTAACCTTTATTGCAACTCTTTTTTTTTTGATGATTGCAAAAATCACTGCAAAATTATTGAGCTTATAAATGCGCTGATACATTATCAGTGAACCAATACTTTGCTCTAGTCTGCTCCAAAGACCCAGGGATTTCCCCATTGGGTGCCTTTTTGGCCAGGCTATCAATCATAGTACCCAGTATAAAAACACCTTCCTGTGCCCTTTCACTGCTCTCTGCATATGTCAGCAGCCAGGAGGGGTGGCTAGAGAAGAAGACGGGGGCTCACTGACTTTTGACAAGTAGTCAAAATTTGCATGTCAGTAACAGAATTGTTTAGCCTGCTTGGGTATATACACATGTACGGGAGACTGAAAAGTTCACTTTATTAATTGAATTATACATAAAAATAACAGACTGTTAAGCAGTAAGAGTCAGAGAAACCAGCCCACAGTAGTTTAGCATATATGTGAAAGAATAATTGTGATTCCCACCTTGTTTTCGTGTGACTAAGAGTTCCTTTGAGGACAGGCAGGGCCTGCAAACAAGTTCATGGTGCAACCACATGGACAAGGCCTTGTAACAGACGATAATAAACATACATTTAGTTTAAACAAAAATGGTAAATGTTTTGAAACCCAGCCAAGAGAGATAAAGTCCACAGACCGTGTGTCCTTATGTGGCATGTCTTAGACTACGTGTTGCACTCATTTTCCCATCTAGATTATGCTGTTCACATTTTTGTACTGAACTAAATGAATGTTCCAAAAGCACAAACTTATAGTACTCCAATGATAGCACTGAGGCTTGAGACATAATGCTTGGCACCAGGCCAACACTACCATTCAGTTTTTCTTCAGATTTTCTAGCTAGAATTTAACTATTTTGAATATTTCAGCCAAGAGATTCTAACGTATGATGGAAATACTGGGGATGTCCATATGAAAAACATACTTCCAGTTTTTGGTGGTAGACTTAAAGCTCAACATAAGCATATTAAACCCCCTAACACCCTTCCCTCCCAACCCCATCTAATTAGCCACAGGTATGAAAAAAATCTATCTCAGTTGCAATGCCTGCATGGTTGAATGCAAAAATGCGATAATTGCCCATTTTTATTAAATGTTTGCCCCATCTTACTAACCACGGCTATGAATAAAAATCTAGCCAAATTCCCATATTACTTACCTGAAGCTGTAGTCACATGATACTGTTAGTTCAGTCCTTTGCCCTTCTCCAATTTACTTCCTGGGGTACTTCTCCCTTTTTTTTCACAATCAAATCTTTATTAAGGCTCCATGCACACTAGCGTTTTTTTTAAGCTAAAAAAAAACGCTGGAAAAAAATCACTGGAAAAAAAAACGCTTGTGATAGCCTTTTGTGGTAACGTTTAGGAGCATTAGCATTTTATTGGCATTTTTGCAGTAAAAGGTAAAACATAGCTCAAAAAATGCTATTAGTAGTGAGCGTTTCTGCTGGAAATATACTCCAGGAAACTCTACAAAACCAATTTTGTTTCTGCTCCTAGGCACTAAAGCTGAAAAAAATGCTAATAGCCTAATGTAGCGTGCATGGACAACACTGTTTAGCTTCTAGAAAAACTGAAAATTTCCTATCAAATACTTACTGTAATTTTCCTTTCCTGATGGACACCATGGCAGCCTACATGTGGGTTAACCCTGCCTCCTCTCCAATGTTATAGGACCCCATTCCCATAAATGTGTGCTTCCAGCCACAAATTGTGTTCTTTAAATAGCCTACTTCCTGATCCATGGGTGGGGACTCCATCTGCCATGGAGTCCATCAGGAAAGGAAAATTATGGTAAGTATTTGATAGGAAGTTTTCAGTTTCAGTGGCAGGCTACGTGTGGGAAATAACTGGCCAAATCACACGGGAGGGTATACTTGAACAAAAAGAATTTAATTTGCCCCGTCAACCGTCAGGATACTTCTTCCGAAGTTTACAGAAGATAAAGAGGCCGGTTCAACACAATAATGTGACATGAAAGTATTGATGGAGGCCCACGAGGCTGCCCTGGCGCTACGTGACGAGCAGCCACCCAAGATGCAACCCCTCTAGTTAATGCAATCGCCTCTAGTCGAATGAGCTGTCACCGCCTCCGGAGGAGCCAACCCCTTAGCCCTGTATGCCTGCTGGATCACCCGGACTATCCAGGCCGCTATTGTCCTGGAAGAGGCCCACTTCCCTTTGTTCTTTCCAGAGTGTAAGACAAAAAGATAGTCCGAGCGTCTAAAGAAAGATGCAACTTGAAGTTATTCCTTCAGTATTTCGCCCACATCCAGCGGGTGAACATCCCCCGTCCCCGGAGTCTGGAACGTGGACAGGACAATCTCCTGATTCTCATGGAATACTGATGTCACTTTTGGGTTTGACTTGAGCATGGGTATGAGCAATACACTATCGGGGAAAAAAGTCAGAAATGGTTCTTTATGGCCGAGGGCACCGATCTCCGAGACCCGTTTGGCCGAGGTGACTGCCACCAGAAAGGCAGCCTTCATCGACAGATCCTTAATAGAAGCTGGCCCAAATGTAATATCAAGTTCTGAGAGTGAATCAAGTACTAGGGCAAGTCCCACTTTGGGAACCTTGGTCTCCTTTGAGGTCTAAGTCTCGCTGCTCATCTAAAGAACTGCAAGTGTGCGAGGCCCACATGGTCCCGGAGAAGGCGGACAGGGCCGAAACTTGAACCCTCAGTGATCCGACTGCCAAGCCTAGGTCTAGATCGGACTGCAGGAACCTCAAGACTGTTTGGACCTCCGGGTTTCTAAATGACCTTACCACAGTGGATCAGAACTCCACAAACTTGGCCCAAATTCTTCCGTACACTCTGTGCTTGCTCTTCTTGAGCTCATGAGAGTGGAGATAACACCTGCTGCGCAGCCAAGGGCTTCCAACCTCCCCCTTTCAAGAACCAGATCATCAGCCTCAGGACAGCCGGTCAGGGGTGTAGGACTGCCCCTTGGGATAGCAGATCCTACCTGAGGTGGTTCCCGAACGCTCAGTTGAGTCAGGAGGGGGAACCACAGGCCTGTTTGGCCAGTAAGGATCTACCATCACTACCTAGACCGCCTCCGCACAGAGTCTCCACAGGAATCTCATGATGACTGGAAATGGGGGAAACTCGTATGTCTGCATGTGGAGGGACCATTCGTTGTTGCCTAGTCGTACCCTCGAAAGAATGTCTGCCTGAACTTTCTGAGCTCCGGGAATGAACACTGCTGAAAGGTCGACTTGGTTCCTCTGGGCCCACGACATGATTGGTTCTACTTATCAGAGCAAGGTGGGTCTCCAAGCCTCCACCTGTCTCTTCACATAGGAGACCACCGTGGTATTGTCCATTCGTAACAGGACTGCCTTCCCTTTCAGGGGATGACTGAAGGCCTGTAGAGCCCGAAAATCTGCCCGAAGCTCCAGAATGTTCGAGCCCGGGACGAGGGCGCAGGGATCCCAACTGCCCTGTGCCAGTTCTGACTCGTAATGAGCTTCCCATCCTACACAGCTGGCATCGGTGGTGACCAAAGCCCATGAGGTACGGGGATGTTAGGGCCCGTGACACCCTCTCTTGGATGATGGGGATTTTCTCTGCTGGCAGGGAGATTGTGCCCTCCACTGTGTCGATCTGAGCCCTTAGGTATATTAAGTGCTGCACTGGTTCCAGCTGGCTGTTCTCTGGATTCAACAGTCAGCCGAACTCGACCAGGGTGGAGATGACTTGAGATTTGTGGACAAGCAGCTGCTCTTTTTCCTGAGAGAGTAGGAGGAGATCGTCGAGATAGTGATACAACTGGATCCCTTTCGTCCTCATGAGTACCACCACAGCCAGAAGAACTTTGGTAAAGGTGTGGGGTGAAGTCGAGAGCCCGAAAGTAATACAGGTAAACTGCAGATGCCTCGGTCCGACTGCAAACCAGAGGAACTTGAGGAATTTTTCCTCCACCGGTACATGGAAATATGCATCTTTTAGATCTATTGAGATCAGCCAGTCGTCAGGCTGTGCGGCTTGCTGAATTGTAGACAGCGTCTCCATCTTGAACCTCTCGTACTTTATGAATTTGTTCAAATAGGCCAAATCTATTACCGGACGCCAGGAGCCATTTTTGTTTAGTACAAGGAAAAAAGGGGAGTAAACCTCCTGGAACTCTTTGTTCTTCGGGACAGGCACCACAGCTCCCTGCTCCACCATTGACTCAACGTAGTTCAAGGGGACCTGCTTTTTTTCTCCTGACCGTGGTAGTAGTGTTTCATCAAATCTGAGGGGAGGAGTAGTGGTGAAGGACCAAGTGTGACCTATTGACATCGTCTTGGTGGTCCAGTAGTCCGAGATCGAGGCCGTCCAGATGTGCCAGAAAAGACATAGACACGCTCCTACCCGACCCGCCTGGATGGGCCCAATCTCAAAACGACTTAGCGGCCTCGCGTCCACCGGACGCTTGGCCCTTAGCAGGCTTCTGGAAGGCCTGCCCCCTTTTCCAATTCTTCCTGAAGTCTCTGCCTGGTCTGTAAGAGCGGGCTTCCCTTGAGCGCTCTGTACTGCGTCTTCTGCGCTCAGGCCTCCTCTGGCCAAACAGGTGCTTGTCCTGAGGCAGGAACCCCGACTTCCCGCCCGGGCTATGGAGCTGTCCAGCTTCTTACCAAATAAGGAGGATCCCTCAAAGGGAATTTTACACCAGGCCTGCTTGGACGCCGGGTCAGCGAGCCAGGGGCGTAACCATAATGCCCTCCTGGCCGTGACCGAGGATAGCATAGTCTTGCCCGCCGTGGCTGGGCCCTGGGTTGCAACGCATTTGACAGTATGCTCGACCTCTCCGGATTGGACGCCATGAAACATAAGTGCATATGTTACAGATCCAAGGATGAGGATAAAAAAGGAACACGGTCTCTGGCTAGAAGCACACATTTATGGGAATGGGGTCCTATAGCATTGGAGAGGAGGCGGGGTTAACCCACACCTAGGCTGCCATGGAGTCTGTCAGGAAAAATGCTAATAACAGCTTCAAGGAGCTTAAAAAAATACTAGTATGTGTGGAGCCTAAAAGTAGAGAAGAATATAACATTATACATGGTAATATATAACTTGTACAGCAAGTGAGTTTAAATTTCCATACAGTGACAGCATATATAAGCACAAGGTAATTGTGGTGGGGTACTGCTCAGTTGCATTGCTCTGCATGGTTGAACGGAAAAATGTAACTAACACCCATTTTTCCTTTATGGTTACATTTATTAAATATTTGCAGATGGTTGGATATGCCTTTAACCACTTGCCGCCAAATCACATACCTGTATGTGATTTGGCTTCAAGTAGTTGTACCGGAGTACCGTTGTTTAGAGCTGATGGTCAGCTCTCTTGTAATAACAACCGGAGGGTCTAAGGAGCCGCCACCCTCTCCTGCTACTTTCTGTCACTCACCTGGGCTCTCTCGTCACACCGGGAGACCCGAGCGACTAGCCGGCATGTCTGTCGGCTGGCCGGAGACTCGAAGAAAGCCAGGATCTGCTTTGATCAAGTCTCAAATGTAGTAACCCGGAAGTGATGTCATGACGTCACTTCCGGTTTACTGGAGTCTTAAATGCGCCAGTTTTAAAAAATCAAAAGTATTCAAAAATGCTGATCTTGGCGTTTTGATTGCTTTCAAGTGCAAAGGAGCGATTTGGGGTCTTACAGACCTCAGATCCATCCATAAAGAGTACCTGTCACATGCCTTTTGTAAACATCCCTTGCGATAACAATACAGCATGACAGGTCCACTTTATGGAGAGATCTGGGGTCTAAAATACCCCAATTCTCTCCTCTACCCTAAAAGCAAAAGATAAAAAAAATGTTTTTATCTTTTGCTATAAGAAAAAAAATATGTTTACATGGCCCGAAAACCGTAAGTAACGTAATGAAGTGAAGTCATGGTGGCAATCTTGCCATCGCTTATCTCCTGGGCTCAGCAATTGGTAACGTAAGCCTGGGAACCACTGCAGGGACTCGCCTAAGGAAAAAGGAAAAAAAAACATCTAGCTCCAGCCATAACCCCGGTATTTATCAACTTCACGCCCTGCCACTGCCCATAAACGGCAGGGTGGGCGCTTCCTCCTTCTGAGTGGATGTTCCTGAACATCTTTCAGAAGGAGCAGGATCTCCCGGACACGCCGCATATCGGATCGACAAGAGGGCTCTGTAATTTGCTCTCCTGATCACATGATGGACATGTGATATAAACACAGCCTGGGGGGACGTCACAAGAAGTGGGATTGTCCGGCCACATGCCCATGCAGTGGCGCGATCCCGATGTGCCTGTGTCCCCCAGAGACAGGGCAACATCACACGACAGCAGGGCTCTGTGATTGGCCCTCCTAATCACATGACAGCTGTATCCAATCACAGCTGTCATGTAATGTAAACAGAGAGCCATTGCCAGGCAATTGGCTCTGCTTCTCCTCACACAGAGACAGTCTTAGTACTCCCTGGCCAATCGTGTCTCAGGACACACTTCTTGGTATTCGGCCGGAAGGAGAACCGGCCCCGGCTCTTCTTTTTCCCTGCCTCCGTGCCTCGCAAGGTAAGGCAGCCTCTGCGGTGACCACTGCTGTGTGTCTCTCACAGGAGGGTGGGGGGTGGTCGCCGCCGCAGGTCTTCCACAGGGGGGGCTTGGTGACAGATCACCGCCGCCTGAGTCTCCCGCGGGTAGGAGGTTGATGGGTTGTTTCCTGATTGCCTACCTACGGATCGCCTGCCTACTCATTATCTATAGCATATCAGTGTTCATTAAATTATGATTTGCGCGACTTTTCCTGCTCATCAGCTATCCTTATTGTTAGTGTATTTTATGAGTGGCCCAAAACTATTTCTCTTCTTTGAATGTGGCCCAGGAAGGTCAAAAGGTTGGACACCCATGCTTTACAACATATTTTATTCTTTGTGTGAGATTTAACCTCAACTTTGCTAGTCAGATCAAAAATATTTTCTTATAAGCAAATTCTTGACAGCAGGCCCTATTTTAAAATGAAGATAATTGCAGATGTGATATATAAAATAAAACAGGATCAGTCCCTAAGTGGCATAAAAAGGAAAGGAAACTCTATATCAAACTGGCACACTGCGAGACCACAGCAAAGAAATCTTTTTCAGGTCAAATTGCTAACCCTGCAGGAAACATAATACTGAAAAAGTAGGAAATCTTTTGTGTTCTGTGTTTAGGTTCAATATGTGAAACTCACACTCCCCTCTTATCCATTTTTTGAGCTACATTCCTAAAATAAACGACTCAGCTCTTCGTAGTAGCTGCTAAAAGTATAAATGGAAACTCTCATGCTTTTGTTACAACATCCCCTCCTGGATACAGGAGGAAAAAAAAATTTGCTCACCACGTACACAGATATAGAGTCATACTGTGTTACTCAGACAAAAATCAGCAGACTATTATGAAATCAAATACATATCGCGAAACAAAAGATAGGACAAGTGAAAGGTAAGCCCCTTCTACAGGAAATACCTGATAAATTAAATTGAGGATATCTATGCCCTGGGGTGACTTAGTGAGCAGTATATAACACTGAACTACATACAGATAAATAGATGAGAAGCTTTCCAGGCTTACAAAATTAAACACTGAGATATATTAAGTGTGAAATTTATTCTCAATTAGAAATAAAAGTATATGTCCAGGCTTTACCCAAAATTAACCCCCAAACGTCTCTCTTCCCCTCTGGGAGGGCAGCTCCTATTGATGTAGGCATCCCCCAGAACTACATGTCCCAAGAGCCCTGTCTGTGTGCTGCACAGCGTGTAGACAGGCTCTTTGGAGTCAAAGCAGCAACACTGTTTTGCTGGGAAATAAATTAATGCATTCATGTGGAGTGGGACAGGGGGATAAGTGGAATTCTGTAGTACAGAAGGGAAAGCAGACTACGTTGGTAGGTGAATTCAGTGTAGGAAAGGCACTATGTTGTCAGGTTTAGGTCTTGTTCACACCATGCAAACAATACCATATGCCTGTGCAAGGTTGCATTTACACCTCTACATCCCTGTGCAGGCAGTCCCATTGCTGTCTATGGGGACATAGGTGCTGCACAGACGCTGCCACTGTTTCCCAATATGACATTTGTGTGGGTGCAGGTGTGGGTCCCTAAACGCAGACAGTGTGAGTTTGAAGACCCACACCCACATGCACCCGCACCCACATGGATGTCAGATTGCCACACTATGTCCATGCAGCCGCTGTGTCCCAATAGATATCAATGGGACTGCCTGCACAGGGATGCATGGAACACCTGTGTATGCCAGTGCATGTGCACTTGGCCCTGCATGGGCGTACGATATTGTATACCCAGTATGAACAAGGCCTAAATAGGAAGCTAGGTGCACACTGGATTTCTGGCAGATCATTGGGTATTTTTTATTATTTGCAGCATTTTAGGAAGAATACAACATGGTAAAATGTGCATGCATTGCAAGAACTCTATTTTTTAATTATTATTATTTTGTCTTGAGATACAGTTTGTCTGTAATCTGGTGATTCTGGAATGCACATGCTTGTGATAATGGAAAATCCTCTGTTTCATTCACACAGAAAGCTTGCCTCTATCTATACATCAGAATGCATGTGCTCCCACTGCGGAGTCACTTATAAGTCAGTGATAGGACTACAGATACCAGCATGCCTTGGTGGGGCCTATAGCTTACGCATGTTTAGCCATATGCCCCTTCAGGGGTGGCTGGTAGTTGAGGTTCACCTCCTGGTTGCCCTCAGTCCCACCATATCTCACGCATTCAGAGTCACTGAACATGCCGGCTCTTGTTTTTGTTGGTTTTAACGGATTAACTTGGTTCTGGAAAAGGGGTGACTGTGGGATGCCCCAAAGAATTGCCTTACGGGACCACCTATATACACGACTGTATATACAACTCTACTTCCTCCAGCATTTCACTTGCAGACCGTTACTCCTCTCACTTCTCTCCAGCACTTCACTTGCAGACTGTTACTCCTGACCTGAAGGGAAATTTATCAGGCTCACATGGTAGTACATGGTGAGGCCTGCACTCAGTCAGCAGGACCTTCGGACCACCCATTACAGGTCAGGGTCAAGGACCGCTCAAGTGTAACTTAGTACGTTGTGCTAGCTGGGCCTTTGATGGACTACAACTTTCAGCCCTTCCCTCTTCCAGGCCACACCGGCCTGCTTTTTTCTCAGTGACACTCCTTCCCTTGACTGGCTCCTGAGACTTTCACAGACTGTCCACTATTCCTCCCTCAGCCTGCTCCAGCCTTTCCTCCAGCTCTCAGGGTTTGTCACTCACTGACTCCAGTGGATACTTTAAAGTGTCCTCAGTAGCACCTCTGCCGTTCTACTACTCCCCTGTGCCACTCCAGGAATCAACCCTACTTCTGGCTGCACCCAAGTTTCCAGGCCTCAAGGTCGCCCCCCCCAGACTGGGGGCTCCCTCCCAGGTAGAGGCCTCCACAGCACCTCTGCTACATTCTCCAAAATTCCACCCGAACTTCTCCCCAGCCTGCTGGTCAGATCACAGTGTTTTAGAAGACCAGAATGCATGTGCTTCCATTGTGGAGTAAAGGGCCTGTAGCTTACTCATGTATTTGCAAATGTGTGCAGACTAAACCCCTGTTTTTAACGCATACTGTTAGACAGGTTGATTTGGTTGTCCTCAGGCTGGTCCGTAAGCTTGGAATTTTCCTTGGATTTTTTTCTTGGCTTTTTTCTAACATATGTTGCCCTCCAATGCTCCTTGCTGCAAGGGCCAGTTACAGGTGGGGGAAGTGACTTACGTTTTTGATGTAAAATCACCAACACCAACAGATTCAATCTGCTTTTGAAGTGACAAGTGATGCAGATGATGCAGGAAGCATCACACTTAAAGTGTTACTAAACCCAGGATCCTACATTTACTATATCTGGTCTCCCACAGTACACAAAACATGGAATGGCAATTATTTTAGTAAATAAAAACTGTTAAATACCTTTTCTCATCATCTCATAGGAGTCTTGTGACTCCTATCAGTGTCTGGTTAAAGCGCGTAGGAGAAGTTTTTATTCTGTGCTGACTGTCCTATGAGGATGCAGGACCCCTGACCCTCTGTCTGGACACTGCTGATTGACCCTGTGCTGATCACATGCACCCTCCCAAAAAAAAAAAAAAACTTTCTAGCAATATACACCCAACTGAGCATGTGCAGCTTGTCCCCTAGTTAACTGTTAAATGCCTTTTCTCATCATCTCATAGGAGTCTTGTGACTCCTATCAGTGTCTGGTTAAAGCGCGTAGGAGAAGTTTTTATTCTGTGCTGACTGTCCTATGAGGATGCAGGACCCCTGACCCTCTGTCTGGACACTGCTTATTGACCCTGTGCTGATCACATGCACCCTCCCAAAAAAAAAAAAAACTTTCTAGCAATATACACCCAACTGAGCATGTGCAGCTTGTCCCCTAGTTCTGTACTATCAGGAAATATATCAGGGACAGTGCAGAGGGTTAACCCCTTAGGTTCCACAGTGAGTGTAACAAGCATGCTTTACTGCATATACAGACTGGTTTTACTGTTGTAGGTTTAGTAACACTTTAAGACTACAGAAGGTATGCTCCTATTGCTGTTGCTATATAGAGGTTATAAGGGGTCTTTATTAAGGCTGGCCATAAACTGTTGTTAAACTGTTTGTTTTCCATTCAGCCAGAATAAACAGATTCCTCCATCTCCATAAACAAAGTGGATGGAAGAATCCCCCCCGCCAGGACATGTATTATCACAGCGGGATCTGCAGCTGTCAGAACACACTGATCAGTAGCTGCAGCTAGAGTTGAGCGAACACCTGGACGTTCGAGTTTGGAGGGTCTGAACGAACTTTGGGAAAAAGTCCTGGTTCAGCACCGAACGTTGCCCGAACTTTATCCCGGACCCTGAATCCCATTGAAGTCATTGAAGTCTTTTAGGCACAAAAATGGCTGTAACAAAGTCCTGGCAAGTGCTAGAGGGCTGCAAAAGTAAGTAAAATGGGGGTAAGACTAGGGCAAGTGCCCTACAAAAAAATGGGGATAGGGAAAATAAATTAAAATCAAATAAAAAAAAAATGGGAAGGGGGGGTGGATGTGGAGTAGGAGCCTAGAGGTTGACTAGGCCGTGACCGTGGCAGTGTAGGTGGAAGTGGCGGTGGTCGAGGAGGAGGAGGAGGTAGCCAACACTGTTTTTTTTGTTTGTTTATAATTGGGGTAGCCCCCAAAATATTGAGGCCTATTCAAAAAAACAAGTATACGAATGGCTGTGTGAGTCCGGTCTAAATGTTTATTCTGCACAAGGTACAGACAAGTCTTGTGGGATCCATGCCTGGTTCATTTTAATAAAGGTTAGCTTGTCCACGTTGGCTGTGGACAGGCGGCTGCGCTTGTCTGTGAA
>BLSH010072018.1:2025410-2053279 GCA_018402905.1 Glandirana rugosa | reverse complement strand
ACAAGTTTTTATTAACGGATGAGGATATCCCGGTCCAAGGTCGACAACGACATTCACTGTGTAATAAATAACAAGTTTTTATTAGATGATCAAGATTTCCCTCTCGAAGGTCGACAACGACATTCACTGTGTAATAACAAGTTTTTAGTGGAGGATCAAGATTTCCCTCTCCAAGATCGACAACGACAATCACTGTCTAATAACAAGTTTTTATTAAAACACCAACGTAGCCGGACTTTTTATTTTGATGCAAGAAATGCACCGCTCACACCAACAGCTGGAAGCTCTCCCTTTAGAACTAGGAGATGATTTTTGAACAATAATCTGTCACTAACAGCAACAGCTAGAACCTCTCCCTTTAGAACTAGGAGGTGATTTTTGAACAATAATGTGTCACTTACAGCAACAGCTGGAAGCTCTCCCTTTAGAACTAGTAGATTATTTTTGAACAATAAATAATGTGTCACTTACAGCAACAGCTGGAACCTGGCCCTATAGGAGTAGGCAATTATTTTTGAACAATAATCTGTCCCTCTAAGCAACAGCTGGAAGCTCTCCCTTTAGAACTAGGAGATGATTTTTGAACAATAATGTGTCACTTATAGCAACAGCTGGAACCTGGACCTATAGGAGTAGGCAATAATTTTTTAACAATAATCTGTCCCTCTAAGCAAAAGCCTCTACCTAGTGCAGTCAGAACGTTGTGTAATGCAGGGTTTGATCTGCAATCTGTCACTCAAAGCAGCAGTATGTGAAATCTCAAATTACTCCCACAATCTGATCGTTGTGTACGATCCCACAATCTGATCGTTGTGTACAATCGTAACGATCGTTGTGTTAGGCAGGGTTTGATCTGCAATCTGTCACTCAAAGCAGCAGTATGTGAACTCTCGATTCTCAAATTTCTGCAATCTGTCCCTCAGAGCAACAGTAGTAGTAATCTCAGGATGCAGGATCAGATTTTAAAATGTCTGCAATCTGTCCCTCACAAAAACGCTGGCAGCTTCCTCTCCCTATACTATTCAGAGTCTCAGAGAGCATGTGACTGCAGCATCAAGTGACTCCAGCTTATATAGAGGCTGGGTCACATGATGCACTGGCCATTAGTAGGCATGGCTGTGATGGCTTCTAAGGGCAAACCAGTGAAATGCTTGTTGATTGGCTGCCCTGCAGCTATTCAACATGCGTGATCAACTACCAGAACGCAGAACCCGAACGTTTTTTGAAATGTCAGTGTTCGGGCCCGGGTCCCGGACACCCCAAAGTTCGGTACGGACCCGAACGTTACAGTTCGGGTTCGCTCAACACTAGCTGCAGCTAATTTGTTGCCACAGCCAATCCAGAAAAACTCTCTAGCATGTCCCTTCAACAGAAGTTGGCCAATTGATCGGATGGCCACACACTGGACCATGCTGAACCATCTGAATTTTGATTATTGTATGGCCAACTTTAGTTTGACCTGCTCTTTCATACCATAGTTGGGTAACATAAGTCTGTTCTTTCATTGGCGCTTGTTTGGTGCCCATATCAGCTAAAAAGAAGAAAAAGAAAGCCACGTTGTCCAAGAAGTGAGAGATTTAGTGAACATTTCAGTAGTTTGCTACAGCTCAGTAGTTTTAGTCACCTGACTACAATACCACCAAAAATAGAACCGTATGTTGACAGGTCAGGTCTGTATTTCACAAGCTTCTTCTATTTCAAGACCCTACTATAAGAATTTCCCTTAAAAATAAAGACAGCCAGAGGATTTGTACAATATACAATGTATATTGTAGTGTGGTACTAATCAATAAAATGCATGCTTTATCTGCTGCTATGTATGTATATGTGTCTATAAAAGAAATATATGGATATCTACAGTATACAGTATCTCGCAAAAGTGAGTACACCCCTCACATTTTTGTAAATATTTTATTATATCTTTTCATATGACAACACTGAAGAAATGACAGTTTGCTACAATGTAAAGTAGTGAGTGTACAGCTTGTATAACAGTGTAAATTTGCTGTCCCCTCAAAATAACTCAACACATAGCCATTAATGTCTAAACCACTGGCAACAAAAGTGAGTACACCCCTAAGTGAAAATGTCCCAATTAGCCATTATCCCTCCCTGGTGCCATGTGACTTGTTAGTGTTACAAGGTCTCAGGTGTGAATAGGGAGCAGGTGTGTTGAATTTGGTTTTATCGCTCTCACTCTCTCATACTGGTTACTGGAGGTTCAACATGGCACCTCATGACAAAGAACTGTCTTAGGATCTGAAAAAAGAATTGTTGCTCTACATAAAGATAGCCTAGGCTATAAAAAGATTGCCAAGACCCTGAAACTGAGCTGCAGCACGGTGGCCAACACCACACAGGGGTTTAACAGGACAGGTTCCACTCAGAACAGGCCTCGCCATGGTCGACCAAAGAAGTTGAGTGCACGTGCTCAGTGTCATATACAGAGGTTGTCTTTGGGACATAGACGTATGAGTGCTACCAGCATTGCTGCAGAGGTTGAAGAGGTGGTCAGTCTGTAAGTGCTCAGACCATACGCCGCACACTGCATCAAATTGGTCTGCATGGCTGTCATGCCAGAAGGAAGCCTCCTCTAAAGATGATGCACAAGAAAGCCTGCAAACAGTTTGCTGAAGACAAGCAGACTAAGGACATGGATTATTGGAACCATGTTCTGTGGTCTGATGAGACCAAGATAAATTTATTTGGTTCAGATGGTGTCAAGCGTGTGTGGTGGCAACCAGGTGAGGAGTACAAAGACTAGGGTGTCTTGTCTACAGTCAAGCATGGTGGTGGGACTGGAGTGTCATGGTCTGAGTGCTGCCTGCATTTATGAGCTACAGTTCATTGAGGGAACCATGAATAGCAACATGTACTGTGACATACTGCAGCAGAGCATGATAACGTCCCCTTCAGAGACTGGGCTGTAGGGCAGTATTCCAACATGATAACGACCCCCAACACACCTCCAAAACGATCACTATCTTGCTAAAGAAGCTAAGGGTAAAGGTGATGGACTGGCCAAGCATGTCTCCAGACCTAAACCCTATTGAGCATCTGTTGGGCATCCTCAAATGAAAGGTGGAGGTGCGCAAGGTCTCTAAAAACTACCAGCTCCGTGATGTCATCATGGAGTTGTGGAAGAGGACTCCAGTGGCAACCTGTGAAGTTCTGGTGAACTCCATGCCCAAGAGGGTTAAGGCAGTGCTGGAAAATAATGGTGGCCACACAAAATATTTACAATTTGGACCCAATTTGGACATTTTCCCTTAGGGGTGTACTCACTTTTGTGAATGAATAGATGTAATAAAATATTTACAAAAATATGATGGGTGTACTCACTTTTGGGAGATACTGTACGTTTATAATACCATTTAATGGCCAGCAAGACATTTGATAATTATTCACAAATAAAACTACAATCTTTCAAATTACAGAGCCCCAAATTTCAGACAAAGTTAAACAGAACTTTCTTATTCCAAACACCTGCACATGCAAACAGTTTCTATGTTGTATAGTTAGAACTTCAGCCTGCCTGCCTGCCTACTACAATGTACCTCTCTTTATTGCATAGATCCTAATTGTCCCTGATTTCGAGGGACTGCCCCTAATTTGGAACAAAGTCCTTCTGATCTAAATAGGTGTATGTAAAATGCCCTATTTATCTTTTAAAAAGTGTTTCCCAGTGCTAAACCTTTCATCCATATTCTAAATTGCTGCATGCATAAATTTCAAAAGCCAGTATAAAGCAACAGCAGTGGTAAAAACAGGTTTTACTAAGGATTTTTTTAAAATTCTCCTTTAAGCTGGCGTGGCAGGGGGTGTGTCCTATGCCTACATATGTTTGCTAATAGGTGTCCCTCGTTCCCATCTCAAAAAGTTGGTATTGGTTCATGAGACCTATGAGTGACACCAAAGTATGCAGCCAGAGGAACTACCCACATTTTTATACTTACTTCAAGCTCTCCCGATCAAAATCCCGACCTATTACTTCAAACAAGTGCACGCTCTCTTCCAGAAATTTATCTGGGCGCATAGGAAACCCAGAGTGCCATGGGTGCAATTGATCCTCCCCAAACATCTAGGTGGATTAGCCCTCCCTGACGTCGAAAAGTATTATCAGGCAGTACACCTGAGTAGAATAATTGTCTGGAACTGCCACCATGAGACCAAATGATGAATCCAAATAGAACAAGCCCAAACACACATTCCCTTGAAAATCGCACTCTGGTGTTTCGGGTCCCTCCCTGCAAATATGAAAAAACACCCTCTGATTGGTAACACGTTAAACATAAGCGACCGGTCTACCCGCAAGCACTTGCTCACGACCGGAGACTCTCTCCTTTTTCCAGTTTTAGGTAACCCGCTATTTATACCCAGCCTTAGTGGGACAGAATTCCACACATTGCGCCAACATAACGGTGAAAAAGCTGCCTCTTTTCTAAGAGCGGGCAAATGGTCATCAATCGAAATCCTGATGGACAATTCGGGACCCTATGCTCTCCCTTTTTGGAGCGCAATCAAAATTCATAATTTCCTACACTCGTTACCAAACCCACAGAACTATGGTAGACAACTGACGAGCTTCGAGGAATACTGCTTGGAGGTAGGACCCCTACCACACATATTATCCAAATCTTATACCCTACTGATTAACCCTCCTGACCAACCAGCCCTTACTTGTATACAAAAGTGGGAGCAAGACCTAAACTGTACCTTTAGCAAGGCTCAGATACAAAACATAATTACCTTCTCACTAAAGTTATCTACTTGTACCAGACTTTAGGAAAGTAATTACAAAATTCTGACCAGATGGTATTTGACCCCCACGCGCTTACACAAATGCTTTCCAAACACCTCAGACCTATGTTGGCGTTGCGGGAGAGATAAGGGAATACTCTTACATATATTCTGGTCCTGCCCTAAATTGTCCACATACTGGCGAAAAATTCGCTCTATCATACAAAAATTTGCTGATTACGAAATCCCCGCAGACCCAGCCTTCTTCCTTCTCCATGTTTCCAAAATGCCTCCTAAATGCTCCTAAATGCTATAAAAAGTCCCTGGTGCGACATCTAGTGAATGCGGCTAAAGCCTGCATTCCCCTAAGATGGAAACACAGTGATACCCTAACAATAGCGCTATGGATGAGCAAAGTGGAAGAAATTAATAGAATGGAAGACTTGATCCTGACAGCTGAAAATAAACGGGAAAAATATTCAAAAACATGGTCCCAATGGAACATTTTCTCGTTGTCAGATGAAGGTAAAACCTTTGCTGTGACCTGAACGCGGTCCAGAGCTATGCTGCCACAAGACCTCCGGCGTTATTGGCCCATCTTCGGCTCCGCCCCCCCCAACCTTAGACCCCCCCCTACTCTTCTACATTCTTTTTCTTGCCTTTATTTGTCTTTCTCTTTACCTATTTTTAAGGTGTGAATACTGGCATCCTGGTATAGGCAGATACTCATCAAGCCACAAGGGCCTCCACGGCCTTGCAGGCACATATAGACCACTGTGATACACCATCCTGGTCAGTTTGTGTACCTGTCGCAAATTTAGAGTTCATTTTCGGTACCTTCCCTATCTGACCTGCCTTATGTATATTCTGTAAGTTAGTTTTTTTCTTGTTTATACCTAAGATGTCGAAAGATTTAAGCCTGATTGTTATGTTCTGTAAAATAGCGAATAAAACATATTTGAAAAACAAAGTTTTCACGAATAGGAAGATGCCATAAAGGGGCCCTTTGGTTGTGGTTGTGGTTTTCCATGCCCGGCGATAGCGATAGTGTTCAGTGCAGGGTTTTTTTATCAAGTGAAACGAAAGACCTTACAAGCCAACCCTGCCTTTAGGCTAAATTTTACTGAACCGTAAAACTTACTAGTCCCCAATGTCAACAGCTAACTTGTAACTCTTAGTTTTTAACCACTTGCCTACCGTATCGCGTGGATATACGGCGGCAAGTTGGCTCCGCTGTGCAGATCGCCGTCTATGAACGGCGGTTCGCGCAGCCGCAGTTGTGGGTGGGCTCGCACTGCCAGGCGCTCCGTGAGTGGGGCCGAGGGTTGGGCGGGCACGATGTCCACCAGCGATACGCGATCGCCTTCTGCAGAGGAAGAACAGGGAACCGCCGATGTAAACACCGCGGTTCCCCAGTGGCAGCTGGTGAACTTTTAGGATGGGGGCGCCAGACCCCACCCTTCCTTTTTGACCACTCTTGCTTCTCATATGCCCCACCACTTATAGTTTCCACCCCTTGTGCCAGGAGTATACAGCCCAGCATCGCCAGATAGGGTATACAGCATCACCACATAAGGGTATACAGAGTCACCAGATATGGGTATAGAGAGTCACCAGATAGGAGTATGCAGAGTCACCATATAGCAGTATACAGAGTCACCAGATAGGGGTATACAGAGTCACCATATAGGAGTATACAGAGCCCCAGATAGGAGTATACAGAGCTCCAGATAGCAGTATACAGAGCCACCATATAGCAGTATACAAAGCCCCAGATAGCAGTATACAGAGCCCCAGATAGCAGTATACAGAGCCCCAGATAGGGTATACAGTCACCAGATAGGGGTATACAGAGCCACCATATCACAGTATACAGAGCCCCAGTTAGGGAATACAGAGTCACCATATATAGGGCCCTCTTTAATATTGATTGGCCCAGGGCAAACATTTTCTCCCCTCCCCCACCCTCCATTCTGATACATACAAAAAATAACAGGTAGACTCAAAATCCATTTACTGCAGCAGATCATGCAGTGATTGAAAATTGTTGCAAGAGATTATAGCCTACCCTTACCGCTCAATGATTGGTTGCTAGAGGTTACTGCACATTATTACCACTCACTGATTGGTTACTAGAAATTATTGCACATTATTACCACTCACTGATTGGTTGCTAGAGATTATAGCACATCATTACCACTCACTAATTAATTGCGAGAGATTACAGCAGATCACTGCTGTTCACTGATTGCTACAGGTTACTGCACATCATTAGCACTCACTGAGCAGTGGAGCAATCCCAAATAATTTAGCAAGTAAAGCAGCACATTAATACACATACTGCAGGAGAGGGTCAGAGATTGCAGATATACTACAGGAGAGGGTCAGAGACTGCAGACATAGTACATGAGATAGTCAGAGACTGCGGACATACTGCAGGAGATAATCTGAGACTGCGGACATATCACAGGAGACAATCTGAGACTGCGGACATGCTACAGGAGACAATCTGAGACTGTGGACATACTGCAGGAGAAAATCTGAGACTGCGGACATACTGCAGGAGACAATCTGAGACTGCGGACATAGTACAGGAGACAATCTGAGACTGCAGACATACAGCAGGAGATAATCATAGACTACAGACATACTGCAGGAGAAAATCTGAGACTGCGGACATACTGCAGGAGACAATCTGAGACTGCAGACATACTGCAGGAGACAATCTGAGACTGCGGACATACTGCAGGAGACAATCTGAGACTGTGGACATACTACAGGAGACAATCTGAGACTGCGGACATACTGCAGGAGACAATCTGAGACTGCGGACATACTACAGGAGACAATCTGAGACTGCGGACATGCTGCAGGAGACAAATCAGAGACTGCGGACATGCTGCAGGAGACAATCTGAGACTGCGGCATACTACAGGAGACAATCTGAGACTGTGGACATACTGCAGGAGACAATCTGAGACTGTGGACATGCTACAGGAGACAATCTGAGACTGTGGACATACTGCAGGAGACAATCTGAGACTGCGGACTTGCTGCAGGAGACAATCTGAGAATGCGGATATGCTGCAGGAGACAATCAGGGACTGCGGACATGCTGCAGGAGACAATCAGAGACTGCGGACATGCTGCAGGAGACAATCAGAGACTGCAGACATGCTGCAGGAGACAATTTGAGACTGTGGACATGCTGCAGGAGACAATCTGAGACTGTGGACATACTACAGGAGACAATCTGAGACTGCGGACATAGTACAGGAGACAATCAGAGACTGCGGACATAGTACAGGAGACAATCTGAGACTGCGGAAATACTGCAGGAGACAATCTGAGACTGCGGACATGCTGCAGGAGACAATCAGAGACTGTGGACATGCTGCAGGAGACAATCAGAGACTGCGGACATGCTTCAGGAGACAATCTAAGACTGCGGACATGCTGCAGGAGACAATCTGAGACTGCGGACATATTGCAGGAGACAATCTGAGACTGCGGATATGCTGCAAGAGACAATCAGAGACTGAGGACATACTGCAGGAGACAATCTGAGACTGCGGACATAGTACAGGAGACAATCAGAGACTGTGGACATACTACAGGAGACAATCTGAGACTGCGGACATAGTACAGGAGACAATCAGAGACTGCGGACATAGTACAGGAGACAATCTGAGACTGCGGACATACTGCAGGAGACAATCTGAGTGCTTTCAGCAATGCACACCTTTGCAATTGAATAACACAGCTCAGGGTTTCAGGATAGTAGACAGGTATTTTAGGGGTGGCATACCTGGCCAGCCGTCTGGAGGCAGGGCTTCCACTCTGGACTCCACTACACTACTAACTACAGCTGCTCCCTCCCAAGCATATGGGCTGCATGGGGAATAGGGGGCTAGGGCGTCAGTGGGACTCCCAACCCCCGCCCCCTCTATACTGGCTCAGGAATACTGTACAGAGGTCTGGGGGCGGAGCTCCCACTGCTATCACCGCTCTCACTAGAGCCGCTCTGTTTTACACAGGATGCATGCATGGGGCATGGTTAGGGCATCAGTGGAGCTCCCTGCCCCGCCTCCACTATACTGGCTCGGGAATACAGAGGTCCGGGGGCGGGCTCCCACTTCTAATACCACTTTCACTAGAGCCATTCTGTTGTATACAGGCCGCATGCATGGGATGGGGTGAGAATGTCAGTGGAGCTCCCGGCCCGCCCCCGCTGCTGGCTGCCTTGGGAATACAGCCTCCCATGTCCTCTGTGCACTCGGCAATGTAATCATCGGGGCCACTATTTGCGGGTAGCGCGGGCTTAAACGGCAGCTGTCTTGGGCCCCCCAAAAAAGATTGGGCCCAGGGCAGGTGCCCTGTTTGCCCTGCGGTAAAGATGGCCCTGACCATATAGCAGTATCCAGAGCCCCAGATAGGGGCTTGCGGCACTGACACCCCCCCCCCCCGTAGTCGGGACAAGTCCCTCACTTACCCCATCTAATAGCAGGCTGGCAGTGTGCAGAGCTCGGCTTGCGAAGAGCATAATGGCAGTGTGCAGAGAATAAGAAGAATATATATCGGCCTAAACTGATGAATACATTTGTTTTTTTATATATATTTTTTTTTTTGGATATGTATTATAACAAAAAGTAAAAAATATTGTTTTTTTTTTCAAAATTGTCACTTTTTTTTGTTTATAGCGCAAAAAATAAAAACCACAGAGGTGATCAAATACCACCAAAAGAAAGCTCTATTTGTGGGAAAAAAAGGACGTCAATTTTGTTTGGGTGCAAAGTCACACGACTGCACAATTGCCAGCTAAAGCGTTGCAGTGCTGAATCGCAAAAAGTGCTCTGATCAGGGACGGGGCAAATCCTTCCAGGGCTGAAGTAGTTAAATTAACCCTAAAACATTGCCCCAACACAAGACCCAGCCAGGTCTGTCCAGAGTTGGTGCACTCAATCCCTCAGCTTGAGAGCCCCCTTCTTTTGTCTTCAGTTTCGCTGGAAGCCTTCATGCTCACATGCTCGCTCCCATCTTCCAGTGACTCTATACCCTGTTCCTGCCTATGATCCCCTGAGGAAGCCCTCTTTAGGGCGAAACGCGTCAGTCAAGACAGGGGCACCGAACCACTCATGGAAGTGTATTGGATCATCATCTCACCCTGGACCTCAATTGCATCTGCTCCTTGTGCAAATTAGGTCTTTGGGACACACATTTCTGCCCATTAATTGGTCTTGATTCAACATGTGGTATAGAAAAGGGGAATGCATAAGTCACATTTTTTGTTGTAATTTTGGTGCGTTTGTTAAAGTCAGCACTCCATCCTCTAGGAGGAGTTAATTTTTTGTTGGTTTTAATATATACTAAATACATTTTGTAATTTTTAACCCAATGTGTCAGTTGCATATTTTCAGTTGGGCGTTATACCAGCACCATTAAAGTCCCACTGCTTCTTGTCCTTTCTGTTGTTATACTAATCTTCATTTATTTATTTGGACATATAATAGACAGCTTTCCTGTGGGAACAAATTGAGATATTTCTGCCCACGCATGAAAGAAGAGCCCAACTGGGGGATTCTGCTACACCTGATATAAGGGTGAGGGTCATTTAAAAGATGTCCATATAAAAAAAAAAAACAGTTATCCTTTAAGCCTAAAACTTAACCCAACACTTAACCCTGAAAAGTATAATGCTTACCCTAACTCTAATCCTAATCTAACCTTTAACCATAAAGTTCTATATTTTGGACAACTACGTATTTGCCAAGCACAACAATGCTTAATCTTTATCAACCAAACCAAATGCTCAGGAAAATGGGCTGTCTTCTCTCTGTCAGTTTGTCATAGGCCTTGTATTTATGGTGAGAAGCTTTGCATATTCAATAATTTAATACAATATCAGAAGCTACACAAAATCAGTGGTTAGATTGTCCTTCATAGAGGTAGCTAATTATCTCAGAAATATGCATACATTACTATGGTAGTATAATATATCAGCAGAAAGTTTTACTTTTTTACAGCACACAATGTACTGTGGCATGAATGGAACCATGAGAAACCAGAATATTACTCAAGCCAAAATAAACATTTCAGTAATAAATATGTAAAGTAAAATCAATTTACCTGTGTTTGCTTTTAGTAAGGTAAGATAAGATAAGCTTCTATATAATATTTGCAGGAAATTAGGCCAGCCTCAGACAACCTCCTTGAGTGGGATTCTGAAGACATAACAGTTACTGCAAACTAATAGCTTGATCAACCATCTACTTATATTAATTTAGAGGAAGTTATTCTGCTCCCAGCTTCTGTGAAGACATTATAAGACAATGTGGTTGATTTACTAAAGGCAAATAGACTGTGCACTTTGCAAAGTGCAGTTGCACTCTGCAAGTGTGGTGGCTCCAGGGCTTAGTAAATGAGGCAAAGCTTCACTTTGCAAACAATACCTAATCACATGCAAGGAAATACAAATATATAGCATTTTTGCTTAAGGATCCACATAGGGTTGGTTAGACTCGAAATGCTGATGAATTTTAGTTCTATAGTGCAGTCATTTATGAAAAAAAAAAGCTATTGATTGAAGTTCATGCTATACAAACCCTCTGTGCAGGACACCTTACTGGTATTAGAATGGTTACTAAAGCCCAATGTGTGCCTATAAGCAGGCTTTTGCCTAATTGGATTTATGTGTGCTCTAAGCATTGGTTGGCTCTGTGGTCTGCTTGGTGGTTGCATTTTGTGTCTATGGGCACCTTCCTTGGGCTATGCTTTTTCCCTCCCAACCCCCCTCCATTTTTTTTCCATGGTGGGGCATTAGTTAGTTTAGTACAAATATGTCTGGCTTATACACTTGCTGGGGTTGGAGATATGGGGTTTTGATATCATATATGGTTTATTTGTGTATTGCTCTTGGTCATGATCACACTGATTGTATATTTTGTCCCTGGTTGCAGTGTTTTTGTCCAGGCTTTTGTACACTGGACAATCTATCTTTAGTGCTAACCTTACCGGCTCCCTGGAAATATTCCGGTCTTGGACTATTGCTATATTTTCTCTTCAATATTATTTATTTTGTGCAAAATCCACTGACTTTTTTGTTTGTTTTGGGTGCTTCTGTTTGTATTGTGTTTATTTTATTTTGCACTTGCCCCAGATTGTTGGGGCCTATGTCTGTGTTTTGATACCTTGTATGCTAAACTTCAATTTTTTTTCAGTAAAAACTAGATTGAACATAAGCATTGGTTGGATCTATGGGGGCTGAATAGACTGTTCATTATGCAAAAGAAGTTGTACTTTGCATAGGAATTTTCCACTGGAACTTTGTGAATAAGATGAAGCTGTACCGACTTCCATCATCTAATCATTGCCTGTTGCATCATTCACCAGCTTATGCAAGCAAAAATGCAGTTTTTTTTATTTTCTCTGCATGTGATTTGATATTCTTTGCAAAGTAAAATGTCACCACATTCACTAAGCTCTGGGAAAAAGTGCAACTTCAATTAGAAAGTGAACCGCCTATTTGCCTTTGGGAAATCAACCTCATAGTGTGAATAAACTTTATGGCCCTTTATACCCTAGAATCAAAAGAAGGTGTTCAGCGGGTGTTTTTAGGTCTAAGAAGGTATACTGTGTCAAAAAGCTCAATGCACATTGATATTTGCTGAAGATTTAGAAGTCTGCTGAAATAACGGTAGTCTGCTGTTACTACTTACTACAGGTGCTGAAATTGCAGTTCTTTGGTAGTTCAACCTCTGGAAAGTGTTGAGAGCAGTAAAGAACACTGGTCTGAAGCCACTGAAGTTGCATGTGCTTCTCATTCCAGCCCTTGTGCAAGAACCCTGTAGCAAACAAAGCCGTTGTATGTCCTCTACTTTATGAAGGCTATTTTCAGAAGAATTTCAGAGGTTTCTTCTTTTCAGGTTTCAAAAACGTTTATTATTGTGAAAATTAAAATAGGTGACTATTTGTTTCTGGTTCATAGGAGGTTTCAATCTATAAAATGTTCTGAGAAAGCTAGTAGTGAAATACATTTATCAGAAAACAGTGCTAGGAAACCTGACTGAAAGGTTTAATTTCTACTGAAAGTTCTGAGCACATTTTATTTACTCAAAAATATTTTGGAGAAGTAAAGTGTACACCTTTTGTGGTCACAAAAAGAACTTCATGTTTCAATTCCGTCACCTTTACGAGACCAGGGAATTGAAAGCAATGGAAGCAACTGGGTCTGATATCTTCCTCTTTCGAGGATTATTTTGTGCAAAACAAAATTCAGACTGAAACTGTTTTTGTCGTTTACAACAGGATGATCTTAAAGGTGATTTCCAACTTTTTTTGTAGTACTAAGAAGGGATGTTTGCACCCCTGATCATCAAACGAGCAGCCTTTAAAATGCCATAATGCATTCTTATTTGAAAAAAAAAGTAAATCAATTTGGTTATAATGGACATTTAACAGCTGTTTTCAATAAACCATCACACGCAATACTATGTCAAGATTCACTAAACATTGTGCAATTTACTAAGTGGGCATAAAATGTTTTATTTTACAAAAAGTTTATTAAGGTACAAAACACAGCAGAGTGCAGTGATACAAGAAATTGGAACAGAAACAGAAGTTAACCAGTTCCCTACCGAGTCATTGTAAAATGACATCGGCAGGGAACCTCCATCGATCCGGGCAGACGTCATATGACGTCTTTCCCTTTTCGCCGCTACTGCAGGCCCCTGTCCATCAAAATACCCGAATACCTGTCACCTGCCCATCAAAGTAACTGAGTACCTGTCACCTGTCCATTAAAGTACCCGAGTACCTGTCACCTGCCCATCTGAGTACCCGAGTACCTGTCACCATCCCATCAGAGTACCCAAGTACCTGTCACCAACCCATCAGAGTACTCAAGTACCTGTCACCAACCCATCTGAGTACCCGAGTACCTGTCACCAACCCATCAAAGTACCTGAGTACCTGTCACCTGCCCATCAGAGTACCCGAGTACCTGTCACCTGCCCATCAGAGTACCCGAGTACCTGTAACCAGACCATCAGCGTACCAGAGTACCTGTCACCAGCCCATCTGAGTACCCAAGTACCTGTCACCAGCCCATCAGAGTACCCGAGCACCTGTCACCTACCCATCAGAGAACCTGAGTACCTGTCACCAGCCCAGCAAAGTACCCGAGTACCTGTCACCAGACCATCAGCGTACCAGAGTATTTGTCAACTGCCAATCTGAGTACCCAAGTACCTGTCACCAGCCCATCAGTGTACCCGAGTACCTGTCACCTGCCCACCTGAGTACCTGTCACCTGCCCACCTGAGTACCCGAGTACCTATCACCTGCCCTTCATATTACCCAAGTACCTGTCACCAACCCATCTGAGTAACCGAGTACCTATCTGCAGCCCATCAGAGTACCCAAGTGCCTTTTACCAGTCCATCAAATTACCAGAGTACCTGTCCCCAGCCCATCAAAGTACCCGAGTACCTATCTACAGCCCATCAGAATACCTGAGTACCTATCTGCAGCTTATCAGAGTACCTAAGTACCTATCTGCAGCCCATGCCTCATAGAATATACCTCGGGTGTTTGCTTTCCAAAATGGGGTAATTTTGGGGGTAATTATACCGTCCTGGTGCTCCAGGGCCTTCAAAAGTGTAATAGGTAGGAATTCAATTTTATGTGTAATTTATGCTCCTAGAACGCCTGACGGTGCTCCCTGCTTGTTCGGCCTCTGTATGTGGCCAAAGTGTGAAAAAGGCTCACACATGTGGTATCGCCATTCTCGGGATGAGTAGCAGAATATATTTTGGGGGTTCATTTTTGCTATGTACATGCTATGTGTTAGAAATATCTTATAAATTGACCACTTTGTGTAAAAATAAAAGCATTTTCATTTTCTTTCCATGTATTTGAAGACTTGTGAAAAAAAATGAACCATTCAAAAGACTCATAATGCCTCATAGAATATACGCTGAGGTGTTTGCTTTCCAAAATGGGGTCATTTTGTGGGTAATTCCATTGTCCTGGTGCTCCAGGGCCTTCAAAAGTGTAATAGGTGGTTGGAAATTAGATGTGAAAATTCTGCTACTAGAATGCATGACGGTGCTCCCTGCATGTTGGACCTCTCTATGTGGCCAGCCTGTGAAAAAGTCTCACACATGTGGTATCGCCATACTCGGGGCAAGTAGCAGAATGCATTTTGGGGTGTAATTGGAAGTATGCATAAAGCTGTGTGTGAGAAATAACTTGTTGTTATGACAATTTTGTGCAAACAAAAAAAAAAATTCTTAATTTTCCCAAGAATTGTGCGAAAAAAGTACAACTTCAAAAAACTCGCCATGCCTCTTACTAAATACCTTAGAATATCTAGGAAATAGGTAGAATGCCCGCGCACATTTAAAATATAAAACAAAGAAAAAATGACAAAAATCTCAAAACTATTATGTAGAAAAGGCTGCCCGCAAAAAACAACTGATCCAATTGTTCATATAAATATCTCCAAAACACTTGCAGCGCCTAAGATTGAAGAACCATTGGAATGAACGTAGGAAAAATATGTATAAATAATTTGTAACCGACCCTGAGGTGGAAATGAATATGACAATTCTTAGAACTTGAAATTTTAAAACCAAAACCAAGGGATTGCAGGAAAAAAACGTGCTAGTTCATATGTTGAAAAACTGACGCATATTCAATATAAGAAGCCCAATTCCATATTTCACATGAATGCGATCACACCCACGGGATATTCAAATAAAATCCGATATTCAAGTAATGGATGTGAGCTTACCAGATTCTAGTAGAACATGCGCAGGAGTCTAAAATCCACCGCAAGTAAAGCTGATCCGATGTCATCTGGTCGTGAAGATTGGAATGTGGAGGGAAGGAGCTAGGTGACGAATCCCTGTCCCAAGGGGTAATGAATTCCTGTACCAAAGGGTAACTCCAAATCGTCCAGGTGACACCTCCCAGGCAATTCCAACGCTCACCATAGGTTTATAAAAAAGGGGGGAACCACAATAGTGTAATACTGTCTCATAAAATTTTATTATGGTAGATGGATTAAAAATACTCACAATATATATGTGCAAAAAGAGCTCTTATATTAAAACCGGTATGACAGGAGGAGTCTGGGACCCGACGCGTTTCAGCTCAAAAGGCCGTCATCTGGGGTATTCGTATATAGGAATACCCCAGATGACGGCCTTTTGAGCTGAAACGCGTCGGGTCCCAGACTCCTCCTGTCATACCGGTTTTAATATAAGAGCTCTTTTTGCACATATATATTGTGAGTATTTTTAATCCATCTACCATAATAAAATTTTATGAGACAGTATTACACTATTGTGGTTCCCCCCTTTTTTATAAACCTATGGTGAGCGTTGGAATTGCCTGGGAGGTGTCACCTGGACGATTTGGAGTTACCCTTTGGTACAGGAATTCGTTACCCCTTGGGACAGGGATTCGTCTCCTATCTCCTTCCCTCCACATTCCAATCTTCACGACCAGATGACATCGGATCAGCTTTACTTGCGGTGGATTTTAGACTCCTGCGCATGTTCTACTAGAATCTGGTAAGCTCACATCCATTACTTGAATATCGGATTTTATTTGAATATCCCGTGGGTGTGATGGCATTCATGTGAAATATGGAATTGGGCTTCTTATTGAATATGTGTCAGTTTTTCAACATATGAACTAGCAAGTTTTTTTCCTGCAATCCCTTGGTTTTAAAATTTCAAGTTCTAAGAATTGTCATATTCATTTCCACCTCAGGGTCGGTTACAAATTATTTATACATATTTTTCCTACGTTCATTCCAATGGTTCTTCAATCTTAGGCGCTGCAAGTGTTTTGGAGACCTTAGAATATCTACTTTTCAAAAGGGGGTAATTTGGGATGTATTTGTACATTCCTGATATTTCAGGGCCTCAAGAAATGAGATAGGCCATCAGTACATCAGGTGTAATCAATTTGCAATGGTTGGCACCATAGATTGTAGACTCTATAACTTTCACACAGACCAAATAAAAATACACTTATTTGGGTTATTTTTACAGAAGATAGGTAGTAGTATAGGTTTTGGCCCAAAATTATGAACAAAAATTACTTATTTGCAAAATTTTATCACAGAAACGAAAAAAAAATGTTCGCACTTTTTTCACTTATGTCGCAAAAAAATAAAAAACCCAGAGGTTATTAAATACCACCAAAAGAAAGCTCTATTTGTGTGAAAAAAATGATAAAAATTTTGATTGGGTACAGTGTAGCATGAGAGAGTAATTGCCATTCAAAGTGTGAGAGCGCTGAAAGCTGAAAATTGGTCTGGGCAGGAAGGGGGTATAAATGTCCTGTATTGAAGTGGTTAACCTCCTTAGCGGTATTCCCGAGTGTGGCTCGTGGTGGATTTTCAGTACCTAAAGCGGTAACCCCGAGCCACACTCGGGCTTGCATCGCTGGATCCAGGCAGCGCTACTTACCTTGTCCCCTGGATCCAGCGATGTCCTCCCGCGGTGTCAGCGTGTCTGCGGGCTGTGTCCGCTTCTCCGATGCCTCTGTGTGCCTCGGGCTCCGTTCCCTGCGAACGTCGCGTCGCACGGGGGCGGAGACCAGCAGGAAATTCAAAAACTGAAATACACACAGTACATACAGTACACTGTAATCTTATAGATTACATTACTGTATGAAATCATTACACATCCCCTTTGTCCCTAGTGGTTTGCCCAGAGCCCTGCATGCACTTTTATATAATAAATGTCATTCTTTCTGCCTGGAAACATGAGAATGTCCATAGCAACCAAAAAGTGTCCCTTTGCGTCATAAGTGGTTTTTGATCAGCTAGAAAACACCGATAGTAAATAAGAATCATTTGCAGAATTGAGTGATACTGATTTTTGGGGAAATTTATCATCAGAAACTGAAAGTGACGACAGCGACAATTCTGCAACTGAGCAAATTTCTGCATTTTTGGTTTGATTACATTATTGAATAAATGCAAAATAATTGTACTGCTTTCAGCACCAAAAATCAGACATAATCATACCGCCAGGGATACTAACCATTGCAGGCCTATAGTGCATAACGCCATATCTCCATGCAGAAAACCATTACCGCTTTCAGCAATAAATTCCAGACTCAGTCATACCGCCAGGGAGGTTAAAGCGGAGTTCCACCCAGAATTTTTTTTTTTACATCATTCAAGTCGTTTGCCTATATAGACTTACCTTTGAAGGAAAAAAGCATTTTATACTCACCCTAAGTCGCTTGTTGCTAGGTGGTCTCTGTAATCTGCCCCTTTTAGGTCCTAGGCCAGGGGTGTCAAACTGGCGGCCCTCCAGCTGTTACGGAACTACAAGTCCCATCATGCCTCTGCCTCTGGGAGTCATGCTTATAATTGTCAGCCTTGCAATGCCTCATGGGAATTGTAGTTCCGCAACAGCTGGAGGGCCACCAGTTTGACACCTGTGTCCTAGGCTGTTCTCCTCACTTCCTGCTTCACATGGCCTCCTGGGAGATGTGACTCATCATTTCCCAGGAGTCAGTGGGCTTCCCTGTACTATAAAATCCAGACAGGAAATGACGCGATTTAAGGCGGACCGAGATCGAGGAGTGCATGATGGTTACCCACCATGCACTTCTTTCAGGAAGAGATGCCAGGAGACTACGGATGGGCTTCAGATGCCCTCACCTAAAATGAAAAAGTCCAGCAGTGAGAGAAACAAAACTGTGAGTAAAAAATACATGTAAATACTAGGCGGTTTGAAAGTAAGGAAACAAAAGGTTACATCCATTTAATATTAAAAGAGTGGATGCCAAAAAAAATAAAAAATTCTGGGTGGAACTCTGCTTTAACAAATTGCAAACAACAAAAGCAGCTAAAAACGATGCATAAGAGTAGTAGAGTATTGGTCAGCGAGCAACAGATAAGACCATATACAGTGACTACCCTTTTCTTGGAAACGCTGGAATAAATTACTGGTTTAAGTGTAGGTAAACCCTCACCTTGTAAAACAGCCCATTCAGTTTAAAATAGAAATTAAAGGCAAAACATTTGTGTATACATATGAAAAAACGTTATAAATACCTTTTTTCCCCTTTATATAAGTGATCACAACCCCTCATTTCTCAGCTGCATAAAGAGCTCAGAGAGCTGGGGGAGCAGAACACTGATACAGCAGTACACTGATCTTCCCAGCGAATGGCTGTTTTGGGGAGGGGGGCATGTAAGGACAAGTCTGATCACTGGAGGTGGGTTCTCAGCACAGCCAGGAAACTGACCACACTGTGCTCTAATGCTTAGTTTGGTTAGTTTTTGATAGCAAAGCAGAGGCACTGGCAGGAGCACCAGGTGTTTCACACTAAGGAAGCAATAGAAAGAGAACAGGATACTTTTTCATACAAGTACATAGATTAGCAGGCACATATCAGGAATATGAAATGTTGGGGTAACATATTCTTTAGGATGGTAAATGGCAGGAAGACTTTTTCTTCTTTTATATCTTTTTACAATCGAAGCTTTCCTGTGATTTGAAGAATACATTACTAAAATGGTGACTTATGCAGCACCTTCAGCAGCTTACCAGTAGGGGAGCTGCTTCTGCCCCTACAGATGATGACTCACATGAATACCATTGCAAAGAATGCTACTGCTGTTAAAATAGCTTTGCAGTAGCAAATATGCATTAACCCAAGCATATCATTGCTTACACTGGGCTATGTGGATCCTATGTAAATTTAAAGACTTTCTATCTTTCCACAAGTAGAACTTGCAAGGCTCAATCGAAAGTAGCTGACAATTATTGTCACCAGAACCCAGCAATAGTTTTACGGTATAGTTATAGAAGAACTTAATTACTCCAGTTACTCTCCTTGCTCATAAAACTGGCATAAACAATCATATTCTGTTTTAAATGCCACTCTATGCACTGACATACCTCCATAGACCCAGTCTGTCCGAACTGTATGCTCACATGCTTGGCACGATCCACAGGCAGCTTAACAGAACACTACAAATTATGCACTGGCGAAAAACAGAGCATGTCTTGCATTATTGGGGCAGGTAGATGACTCAGTATGTCTCTTCACTGAAGACACAGAACAAGTGTGTAGCTATCAAACCCAGTTTGGGTCTGCCAGCCTCAAGTAAAACAGTGGCCCCTAAGGCCCCAGGACACTCCCAAGGAAAAACAGACATAAAGTATCTCACAAAAGTGAGTACACCCCTCACATTTTTGTAAATATTTTATTATATCTTTTCATGTCACAATATACACCAGAGATAAAAAATAAATTAAAACAACGCCCCTTAACTCAATCTCTGCTTAGCGCTGAGGTTTGCACTGTCCCCCATTAATAAAACAGCAGCTGCTAGAAAAGTTATAAAAATAACAGGCAAACAGATACAAGGCAACATTAGAATCTGTAGCAGCCCTATGTAAATGTCCCCACAGTTCAGTTCATAGTGTGATCCTCAGAAATAGATGTCTGTATATTGAACAGTGCACCTTCCACCACCACACGAGCACCACGTGGAGAAATAGTGATCCCCCTCTGGGGTACACACTTACCAGATATAGGTAAGTAGTGGGCTTCAGAAACAAAGAATCTGTGTCTGTTCTGGATTTTATATAAGGGTATTAGACTTCATTCATATATCTTTAACGGCCCGCTCCTCCGGATGGATCGCTCTGACCACGCTCTGACCACGTCTCCTCATTCATATGATATAAATAAGGAAAGCAAAGCGTACATAGCGTAAAACCTTTATTATGCCCCACAGGCTAAAAACCCTTTCGAAATACACTCACAATCTCGCTATATATAACACACGGTGTAATCATATAAGTCACCGCTTCCAGGAGTAAGCGTCCACGTATGACCAAGGATCCAGCCCGATCAGCCGCACACCTCCTCCTCCCCGGCAAGCAGGTAACCATCCGGTGTCAATACGTCGCTAAGCCCCCACTGACGCGTTTCGTCACTTCCGACTTCAACAGAGGGCGTGGCCAGCGGCGCGACATATCAGGTTTATATACACAAAACTTCAACAAGTGCCGCCCCTATGTCACGAATGCTTGCTCCGCTACAGTCAAGCAAAGTGGAGGGAGTGTCATGGTCTGGGGCTGCATGAGTGCTGTGGGCACTGGGGAGCTACAGTTCATTGAGGGAATGATGAATGCCAACATGTACTGTAACATACTGAGCAGAGCATGAGCCCCTCCCTTCAAAGACTGTACTGCCGGGAGTGTTCCAACATGATAACGACCCCAAACACACATCCAAGACGACCTGCCTTGCTAAACAAGCTGAGGGTAAAGGTGATGGACTGGCCAAGCATGTCTCCAGACCTAAACCATATTGAGCATCTGTGGGGCATTCTCAAATGGAAGGTGGAGGAGCGCAAGGTCCCTAACATCCTCCAGCTCTGTGATGTCATCATGGAGGAGTGGAAGAGGACTCCAGTGGCAACCTGTGATGCTCTGGTGAACTCCATACCCAAGAGGGTTAAGGCAGTGCTGGAAAATGATGGTGGCCACACAAAATATTGACACTTTGGGCCCAATTTGGACATTTTACCTTAGGGGTGTACTCACTTTTGTTGCCAGCGATTTAGACATTAATGGTTGAGTTATTTTGAGGGGACAGCAAATCTACACTGTTATACAAGCTGTACACTCACTACTTTACATTGTAGCAAAGTGTAATTTCTTCAGTGTTGTCACATGAAAAGATAGAATAAAATATTTACAAAAATGTGAGGGATGTACTCACTTTTGTGAGATGCTGTATGTGAACTTGAAATTAAGATCTGCAAGCAGAATTTTTTTTCATTTTGCAATATGAACATACATTTTCCAAAGAGCATATTCACTTAGCTAGGTGACCAGCCTCTAATCTCTTTGTAAATAACTTCACATTCTGTTCTCCCTTGTGGCAGCTTCAGTGGTAAGTCTGTGTACTTCCAATTAGGCATTAATACAAGTGCCAGGAATTCCAGAGACTCAAAGGCTTTTTGGGGTGTGTAACTGTGTTAGTTTTGAATAACCAATTACATAAAAGGATTTTTGCTTATGCATGATTGAACTGAATATTTTTTTCAGTATTTTGTTCCTCCATTCTACTTATCTCAGCGATGGCGAACCTTTTTGAGCCAGAGTGCCTAAACTGCAGCACAAAACCAACTTATTTCTTTTCAAAGTGTTAACACTGCAATGACAGCCACAGATAATGCCCACAAGGGCCTCTCACCAATCCCAGCGACACAGCAACAACGCTTCTTCCAAACAGACTCATCTTTGGTTGCCCGTGGTGACACCCGCAACTGGCACTGTAGGGGCGGTATCCTCACAGCCGCTCTTTCCCCTGGCTCACAGCATGCTGCTCAATTCTCTCTCCCTTACAGTAATGACTCTTCACTCTCTCTCTCGGTGGTGATGCTGGGCTGGACAATAAAATTGACCCATCATTTTCCAGGACTACATGTCCCATGGTGCACTTGTACTGGCTCCCCATTGGTCCCTGGCTGCAGCCAATGTGGGAAGGCAGGAGGAATCAGAGCGGGCAGCGATCTCTGCAAGTGCTGCTCTGTCCCGGTCCAGCACTGCTTGACAGAAGAAGGGGGGGGCGAGCGGGAGAAATACACTAACAGCCCATGCTCGCTTCTTCTCTTTTCACAGCGCTGCTGCACTTCTCACTCCCGCAGCTTCGCCATGTGGGGGGAGGGAGGATTAGAGAGTGCAGACAGCTTCCCAGTGTAGCTGGTGTGCCCACAGAGAGGGCTCTGCATGCCAGCTGTGACACACGTGCCATAGGTTTGCCATCACTGACGTATCTCATCTAACCTCTTTCAGAAACTTTTGATTTAAACATCAGCTGCATATCATTGGTCTGGACAGTCTTCCTGATCGAGTTAATAGTGGCCCACTGTGCAATGTGGTCAGCACCAGAAGTATATGTGACAACATGGGTGCATAATTGTCACCCCATAACAGGAAATGTCAGAACAAGAACCTTTTGTGGCAAGATTACCAGTAGGGATGAGCTTGGGGTGTTTTCGGATCCTCATCCCTACCCACCTGAGAATGCCTGCAAGGAAGCTGTAAACTCAACTGGGCCAATCATAAATGGCTAAGGCATTGTCAGCTCTGCAGCCATACATATACATGCCGCTTGTATGTGTGCCACAGATGATCGGCCCAGCATAGATGGAAGATTCCTGGCACCCTTGCCCAGGTGAGTTTGGAGTGGGATCCAACCATGCCAAAGCTCCTTCCTACTTATCCGGTAATATTTTAATGAAACCTGCAGATTTAAAAGATTGGAAAGTATTGTTGCATTAACCTCCTGCTGACTTCCAGCAGTACAGTTACTGCTGGTGGGCGGCAGCCCCTGGCACCATGATGTACCCATACCCTGGTTTAGCGCCGCACATGCGCTCACTCCCTGCTGACCTGTGCTATGGTTGGACACAGCACAAGTTTGTCAGCAGGTTACAGCCAATCATTTTGGCTGTATACCTGCTGATCGGCTGTGGAAAATCAAAGCACAGAGATGTGTGTGTTGGTAATCACAACACACAGATCTGGCTGAATTTCTCCCTGCTTTCAGTTACCATTCAGAACTGAAAGCAAAGAGAGGCTCCAGTCAGATGATCTGTAAGTAAAAGCAACACACATACACTTGCATACAGTTATTAGGCACACAGTTATTCCCTTGATTGCCCTCCTGATCACTCTTGTCAACCAGCCAGCGTCATTAGCATAGTGTACAGCAGGGGTAGGCAACCTCAGCCCTCCAGCTGTGGTGAAACTACAAGTCCCATGAGACATTGCAAGACCCTGACAATCTCAGGCATGACTTCTAGAGACAGAGGCATGATGGGATTTGTAGTTTCGCCACAGCTGGAGTGTCAAGGTTGCCTACCCCTGGTGTACAGTATTATCACTGATCACTGTATTACTGTCACTAGCAACGTCAGTGTCAGTTAGTCAGTTAGTGCCCCTCCCAGCCAGTGTCAGTTAGCTACATATTTCCCGCCACACTAACACAGTCACAATATAGGTCGCTGACCACCGCCATTACTGGTATAGCGTCTGTATAGATCAGTATCTTGATCACGATCAGAACTATACTAAAAAGTGCAGGGTTAGCAGAATCAGCTCTGATCACTGCCAGCACTTGTGACATGTGCCAGAATATATTTTGGCCTACGTTTATGAAGAAATTTGATTTTATTGGATATTTTTTATAACAGAAAGTAAAAAAAAAAAATATATATATATATATATATATATTTAGTTTTTTCTTTTATATAATAAAACAATTAAAAAAACCCAGTGGTTATCAAATACCACCAGAAGAAAGCTCTATGTGTGTAAAAAAAAGATCTGAATTTAATTTGGGTACAGTGTTGCATGACCAAACAATTGCCACTTAAAATAGTGCAGTGCTGAATAGCAAAAAAAATGGCCTGGTCATTGGAGGTAAATCCTTCCAGAGGTCAAGTGGTTCATATCTAAATCATATATGATATTTTAGTGACTGGGTTTATTTTAACTTCTCGTCTGCTAAATTTGTGTTTCTGTATCAGCAGTGAGCTGCACGTTTTACCTATAATGGTATAGCCTAGCAAGGTACTGTATGTGCTCACTAGTGTATCTTTGACACTCTCCAACTCTTCATTATTGTATTTGTGCTGCGTTTATTGTGTTTATTGCAATGCAATGTTCTTAGTTTGTCCTCTCCTCTCCCTATTTTGCTACCTAGTTTCATCAAGGCTTGTTTTTAAATAAAAGATTTCTACAGCTTTTTAGGGGATGGGGCATGTAATAACAGATTATCACAGTCCACATGGTATCATGTATCATATACAGAACAATACCTGTGTTATTTCAATAAAGAATCTTGCATTTCTAAATGACTCCTGTTTCTATGTCATTCTTCTCTCCAATACCGACTTTGCTTTAGGCTGCACACTTATCACTTCCCATCCTAGACAAAATCTTAATGGGATGTGATGAGGGTGATTAGACATAGTCTTCATTCAGTGAAAGCATCTTCCTAAATCAACTGTAAAGCTGTATTTACCTTACAGGCAAACCAAACTAGGAATAGAGGAATTCCTTGACAGGCACTTATTATACCCATTAAATAACAAAATAATTGAATATATTTGTACTTATTCAAAGTATATTTGCTCACGGTGCCTAAAGCAGCATTACATCACAACACAGCCTAGGTCCTAATCAATAAAGTAAATATTGCATTCAGTGTCATGCATATGTCTCAAGGCCTGGCTGCATCACAAGTAAATTACATCTCCCTATTCAAAGTCCGAATCCTCTAAAAATATGCAAAAGTGGGAAAGGCTATGAACACACATAGATTGGGCTTGGCGTATCCAACTGTAATCCTCTGGGGCTATGAGCCCTTGTTTTAATTCTAATACCTATATACTGTAACATCTAGAAGCATCTTTAAATACAAAATTATATTTCACACTATGTTGCACAATAGGTACACCGGTAGTGGTAATAACTGCTACACATACCATTTTGTTAATATTAAAAATGACTAGCTATTAAATATTACCTTTGCATTTTTCATTCTGCAGCCCCTGAGATTTTCTAAAGCAGTCAACAAATGTAACTTCCTTTAATATGCTGTATATAGAGACTGTATATAGGAAGTTGTCCCTGAAGTTGTTGAAGTCAAATGGGCATCCCTTAACCTCCTATCCCTATTCAAGTTATTACCCTCAATAAAACAAAAAAACCAAAGTCACGGACTTTGAGTCCGTGATGAGTCAAGAGTCAATGAGTCAAGAGTGCCTGTGAAAATTCGGTGTGCCTGGCTGTGCAAGATGGGATCCCAGTTTACTTGTGGCTCCTTAAGGGTGTTCTACATAACCTTAACCCTAACCCAAACATTAAACGTATCCACTAAACAACCAAACGTACCTCATTTGGTAAGATTATTATAGCTGTCAATTCTATGCAGTACTGCGCAAAACATTATCTTTTCCACTTAGAACCAAAACAAGAAATTTCATGAAAGTCTCCTGTGTATTGTAGGAATCATCATCAGTAATTATAGTCTCTAAATCCTTAAAACAATGCTTTATTTTATAGTGAATCTACTTTTGTGGATTAAACATAACCCCCTCCTCAAAAAACTAAATACATTGTATAGATTTTTGAAAACTTTTTTTTGAGACCTTTGTCTCTCCTGAAGAACGTGTTGTTTGCTCAGCTGTCTCCTTTTCCAAAGTGAGCATAAGGATAGAACCTACTAGAGCAGTGGTTCTCAACTCCTGTCCTCAGGACCCACTGACAGGCCAGGGTTGCAGGATAACTGAAATGCATCACAGGTGATATCATTTGCTGCTCAGTGATTGCAGTATTCTAGTCTGCATCTCCCCAAGGTAATACTTAAAATCTGGCCTGTTGGTGGGTCCTGAGGACCGGAGTTGAGAACCACTGTACTAGAGGGACCCATGTTGCCACATCCCAAAAATAACAAAGATAGGAGAACTCCCTCAGAGGGTGGGGCTTTTTAGCCACAAAATATCTTGTAGACAGTATTAATAAAATACAAAATTGTATTTATACATAGCAAGAATAAAATAGAAGATTTGCCACAAAAATATTGCATATAAGCCAAATGACACAGCATACATGGAAATAAAGTGATATTACAGCATTGACAGTTACACCTAATGCATTTCGGATGGGTTCCTTTCTTCAGAGGTGTTTCAGAGATGAAAAAGCTGATCAAATCAAACTACAGTAGAACATTGATTGATTGAGAGAGTGTATATGGAGAACCTGGCTCACCTTGTCCATAGGGTGAAGTCATATAGCTGTATCAAGATTGGAATAATAGGTAGATGAAATCAAGAAAATTGATCCGGATGGCAGGGAGAGGGACATAAACTGATCCCCGTCAAGGTGCCTCAACCAGAGATCTCCACAGGGGGTCCCAGACACTGCAGGACTGGACAGAAACCCAGGCCACGGAGGACAGTAGCTGTCCAACAAGAGGAGGTTTTGTGCTCTGAGATTGGATCTGGATTTCTATTTTATTCTTGCTATGTATAAATAAAATGTTGTATTTTATTAACACTGTCTACAAGATATTGTGTGGCTAAAAAGTCCCAACCCCTGAGGGAGTTCTCCTATCTTTGTTATTTTTGGGATGTGGCAACATGGGTCCCTCTAGTAGGTTCTATCCTTATGCTCGTTTTGGAAAAGGAGACGGCTGAGCAAACAACAAGTTCTTCAGGAGAGACAAAGGTCTCAAAAAAAGTTTTCAAAAATCTATACAATGTATTTAGTTTTTTGAGGAGGGGGTTATGTTTAATACACGTAGATTCACTATAAAATAATGTGTTGTTTTACGGATTTAAGGACTATAATCACAGATGATGATTCCTATAATACACAGGAGACTTTCATGAAATTTCTTGTTTTGGTTCTAAGTGGAAAAGATAATGATTTGCGCAGTACTGCATAGAATTGACAGCGATAATAATCTTACCAAATGAGGTACGTTTGACTGTTTATTGGATACGTTTAATGTTAGGGTTAGGGTTAAGGTTATGTAGAACACCCCTAAGGAACCACAAGTAAACTGGGATCCCCATCTTGCACAGCCAGGCACACCGAATTTTCACAGGCACTCTTGAGTAAGAGAATAGTCCGTGAGTTTGTTTTTTTTGTTTTATTGACGGTAATAACTTGGATAGGGATAGGAGGTTAAGGGATGCCAGGGAATTGGAGGATAGGGATAGGTTCAATAATGGCAGTTATTTTGTTTTTTTTGTTTGAGTGCCTGATAAGAGAATGAGTTCTCACGGACACTTTTAAGCCACACGGACCGACACGTTCTACCCCTAGGGTCAAATGAACACCAAGGAATCCCCACAAGATGTATTGGAATTGGGATTGGGATTGTAATTTGCATAGGTTATTTGTCAGTTTGCATGGAGTAAACCATTCTAATAATAGCGACAGTTAAGATACGTCATGACGCGTTTAGTAATAGAAAAGGTGAATCTTGGTTTTGTTCTTTAAAGTACTTTCAGAGGACACATAATATCCTTAGTAGTAGACACTAATATCAGGAAT
>BLSH010072018.1:1988404-2009352 GCA_018402905.1 Glandirana rugosa | reverse complement strand
GGGTCATTATATATTTTAACGAGGTGTCCTGATCATATAATTATATCCACATGTGGGGACCATCTTAGCCAGGAGGGACATTTTAGCTTACAAAATCCGACGGGTATGTAATATGTTAAAAGAATAAGTTAAAAGAAATCTGAATGGAAATTGATACATCACGTTCCCGGATGGACTAACGTACGTTTAACTTTCACAAATCCCTCCCCCCGCACCGGCCGCGCGCGTCGCCTACCGTCACACTCGCTCTTCGAGGCCTCGGGTCGTCCTCTTTGTTCGACCTCCGGCCAGTGAAAGTAAGCCGTTAATTTTCTCGGCTTACAGTCTCCTTGTCTCTTCCTCGACATTCTCGCTAGGTTGGCACTGTTCCCCGCTGCACTGTCCCTGTGTTTTTGCCACGGTACGGTGTCTTTTAGCAGCTATCGTAGCTTGTTTCTCCTGCTGGGCTCCGGAGCTTCTCGCTCACACTGCCATCCGCTGCGCGCGCCGGCCACGCCCCCCTCCCTAAACACTTTCAATTTGCATGCAATCAGGTAGGCCCTTGCACTACATAGTTAAAGGTAAGTCTAAAGAAAATTGAATAAGAAAATTGTATAATGTATGGGCAGCCTAAAACATTCGATTTTACAGGGAGGACCGATTCTACCAGGGGTGTACACCTATATTAATATACTAGTCCTGTGGAGCAATTTTATATATTACTGGGTATACTACAGTAGTTGTCAGCAAGAACCAATGCCTAAAAGAACCCTGGATGGTACTAGATCCTGTCTAAACTGTGGCATGGCGCAGACCTGTCAAACTATGTACAGCATATAGCTTCACATTATGTTTTTGTGTTGGCAGCACTACAGGAAATGTTCCAAATGCCATCATTGTGGGGAGTGAGACTGTGAAAGTTGTCAATACAGGGACTGAGTATTCAGAAAATGTGATGACAAATTACAAAGCTCTGTGACTTTTGCTTCAAGTAAGATTGCAGAGATAAAGATGGAAATGAGTCAGCTTTATAAATGAAGAAAGGAAGAAACAACTTTTTCAAGGAGAGTATGAAGGTGGTAAAATGGATGTACATTCTGAACTAGATGAATAAACGAATAGCGGACCAAGTTGCTAGCCAAAGTAATGAAGACAAAGAGGACAAGGCCTTTTTCTTTAATAGATCCTTGGCAAGAGACTTACGTCAGCTGCCAAGTGATTATGTCAATTGTTTATCATGGAATCACTGAACCACCTACTGCTTATAACTAGGGCTACTGTCAGGGTTATATACCAAGTACACCTTCACAAACTCCATCTGTACCTGCACATTCCATAGGTTACTCCCACCCAGGGCTTTTTTTAGTGGGAATGCAGGGGAACGCAGTCTGGCACCTCCAGCATTGAATATATGTAATGGCAAGGTGTGGTGGGGTGTGCTGGAGGGTCTATTGTTACTGGCTGTTGGGGAATCTATTGTTGAGGGAGGCTATTCCTGCTGGGGGGGAGGGAATTTTTACTGGGAGGGATCTACTGTTGAGGGAAGGGTCTTCTGATGCTGGCTGCTGGGAAAGCTAATGCTGCTGGTGAGGTTCTATTTTTAGATCTACTGTTACTGGGGGGGTGGGGTATTTTGTTGCGGGGGGGGGGGGGGTGCACTGTGTGGGATCTATTGTTGCTAGAGGGGGTGTATTGTTGCTGGCTGAAGGGGATCTATTTTATGTGGGCGTGTTTAGGGGTGGGATTAGGGGTGGGGCATGGTAGGGTTGGGTGGGGCAACTGGTGGCGAGTAACCCTTAAGGCCTGGCTAGTAGCTCAGGACTTGAAATTTTGAGTTCTGCACTAAATGACGTGGAGTAAACTAGTCTTTACCTAGCAACACCTTGATTCTTCACAGTCAAAAGAGGCCCCTATGGCAGTAAGAAAAAAACTATTTTACCCATACATGCACACATGGATTGTGCACTACATGAGGACTGGCCCAATGCTGAAGGAATATTCACTCCTATTTTTTGCTGAGATTTATCCTGTGCTAATCAACTTAAAATGCGTTGCATACTTCCAAATATTTTTGTTGAATAGATTTTAGTGCAGTTATATTGCCTGTGCAGTTTGTTTGCCTTACTTTGTAATGATGGACTCACGTGTGGCTGAATTTGTGACATGGCTGAGGAATCCCCCTTTGTCCTTGGTTTGGTACAGTAGGCTGCCCCTAATCGCCAAAGGGACAACACAACTTCCATTGCATGTGTTGTTATGCACTCTGTGTCACATCACACATGTCAACATGCTGATGTAATAAAAAACATCTTCCAACTGCATCAATGAACTGACTCTGTGTCTGTGAATGCTCTGCATGCTTGTGCCTGTTTCAAATCTAATTAATGTGTAGCTCCCACCTGAAGAGCACTACACCCTACATCCAACACCTACACCTTTAAGGAAAGGGTTCTTCACTTCGCTATCAAAGTACATTCCACCAAAGCTGTTGATGTCTCTTTACAGCATCAAGCATCTGTATCTCAGATTTTCAAGGCCACCACCTGGTCCTTTGTTCACATGTTTTCCAAGTTTTAGCAGGTAAATGTTCGGGTCTCATCTGATGTGAGCTTCAGCCGTAAGATGCCTCAAGCTGTCATCTGAGTGATTTTTGAGGTTCTTAACCCTTGTCTTCTTTTGAGCCTTTTGTAGGGTTGCCACCTCATCCCTTTAAACCATATGAATTACACAGTTTCTGAGGCTAATTTAATGCAGATAAGGCACCAAGTGGGTTTAATTACCACCTTAATCAGCCTCAGAACCTGAGTAATTCATATGTGTTCGGGTTTAAAGGGATGAGGTGGCAACCCTAGCCTTTTGGTAGGCACTTCTGTTTGCTAAGTTGTTGCCTACCCCTCAGTATATTACTTAGAGACATCACATAGACAGGACAGAAGCCACCCTCCCCTCTGTGATTTGCTCACTCCTTATTGCTTACTAAAAAACTGGGGGCTCATGGAGTGGCCAAGTTTATATGAAGTTTCTGTCAGTGTTTAATCACCTGAAGGTAACCATGTATAAAACCAATGATCTCTGAAAAAGTCTTGTGTATTCTACGTCAAGATAAAGAATTTGCAGTCAAAATTCCTATTTTCCACCTTTGTGTAGACATGCCCCTGTAGGGGTTGCTGAATATAGTGGTTCATCTGTCACTCTGCCCAGCCCATCTCTCAGTCACTCAGAGACATAGAACAGTCCATGAGCTTTGTTTTTGTTTGTTTATTTTATTGAGGGGATTGAACTTAGATGGGGAAAGGGAAATTATGGGATGCCCAGGAAATTCAATGCAACTTGCTTGGGACTTCTAGATACACTCATTGTATACACTCTAGTCTTCTCTCCAGCACAAACTCTTGCTTAAGACCTCTTATCCTTTACTCCTCCAGCACTTCACTTGCTGCATACCATTACTTCTCCAGCATTTTACTTGCTGCAGAATGTTACTCCACCAGCACTTCCCTTGCTGCAGACTGTTACTCCTCCTGGCTAGCTAGCACTGCATGGTTAGGCCCGACACTAACCAGTCAGATCTCAGTGGATTGCCATTTTTCGGGCAGGGGCCTTGGGCCCCTGTGATGTAGAAATAGTTCAGGTCCCATCTGTCCTCTACTCAGCTACCAATCCCAGATAGCTCTCTTCAGGCTCTGCCAGCCAGCCTGGCTGCAATGACCTCTCTCCATTGCCCTTCCCACAGTCCACTCTTCTGGTTTCTCATCCCATCTCAAACTGAAATCTCCCAGTTCTCTCAGGTGTACCTCCCCAGTCTTCCTGACTGTGCTTCACTCAACAGCACTTCACTTGCTGCGACCAGTTGTTCTCCCTGGAGTCTTTAGCAGTGCTCTCTCCCACTATCCTTTCCTTGCTCTCTCATGTGCCATTATAAAAGGATACCAGAATCTCTTCTCTCCTCCTGGATGCACCCGGGCCTAAGCCCAAGGTCACCCCCCCCCCAGACTGGGGAGCTCCCCATGGGCCCAGACAGCCTCCATACTCTCTCATTCCAGCTCTTCCATCTGACAACTCCTCCCCAGCTGGGCCTGCCCCCTGCCAATCCAGGTTGGGGATTGGTCAAGGCTCCCTAAATTATCCCAGGTGGCTACACCTTCCCTCTCCACCTCTCTTTCCAGAGAACTCTAGAAGCTTCTTGAAAGAAGTGGGAGGTCCCGATGACACCACCAATGAGTCACCCAGCCCTACCCTGAGACACTCCCAGCCCAGAATGAAAACAAACAGGCCTAGTGACCAGCTAGGCCTGCCTAAATGTTCCTACCCTGCCAGAATAATCTATCCTCTAGCACCTACCTACCTAGAGAGTGCTACACATGTCTGATCAGGGCCTTTAAAACAAGGAAAAGATCCTAATTCCAAAAATGAGAAAAAAACAGAGAAACGTGAGTGCAGTTAATTGGTGCGTTGGGGTCAGTAAAGAAGTGTGTGGGTACAACGGAAAAGTTAGCACTTGCAGTGAGGATCAGTGGAGAAATGTGTTAGTATAGTGGAGAAGTTGGTGGCTGCAGTGGCAGTCAGTGGAGAAATATGTGAGTATAATGGAGAAGTTAGTGGGCACAGTGGTAGTCAGTGGAGAAATGTGTGAGTATAATGGAGAAGTTAGTGGGCGCAGTGGCAGTCAGTGGAGAAATACGTGAGTATAATGGAGAAGTTAGTGGGCACAGTGGCAGTCAGTGGAGGAATGTGTGAGTATAATGGCGAAGTTAGTGGGGACAGTGGCAGTCAGAGGAGAAATATGTGAGTATAATGGAGAAGTTAGAGGGTGCAGTGGCAGTCAGTGGCGAAATATGTGAGTATAATAGAGAAGGTAGTAGGTGCAGTGGCAGTCAGTGGAGAAATGTGTGAGTATAATGGCGAAGTTAGTGGGGGCAGTGGCAGTGAGAGGAGAAATATGTGAATATAATGGAGAAGTTAGTGGGTGCAGTGGCAGTCAGTGGAAAAATATGTGAGTATAATGGAGAAGTTAGTGGGTGCAGTGGCAGTCAGAGGAGAAATGTGTGAGTATAATGGAGAAGTTAGTGGGCACAGTGGCAGTCAGTGGAGAAATATGTGAGTATAATGGAGAAGTTAGTGGGGGCAGTAGCAGTCAGTGGAGAAATATGTGAGTATAATGGAGAAGTTAGTGGGTGCAGTGGCAGTCAGTGGAGAAATGTGGGAGTATAATGGAGAAGTTAGTGGGCACAGTGGCAGTCAGTGGAGAAATATGTCAGTATAATGGATAAGTTAGTGGGTGCAGTGGCAGTCAGTGGAGAAATATGTGAGTATAATAGAGAAGTTAGTGGGTGCAGTGGCAGTCAGTGGAGAAATGTGTGAGTGCAGTGGAAAAGTTAGCACTTCCAGTGGGGGTCAGTGGAGAAGTATGTGAGTATAATGGAGAAGTTAGTGGGCACAGTGGCAGTCAGTGGAGAAATGTGTGAGTATAATGGAGAAGTTAGTGGGTGCAGTGGCAGTCAGTGGAGAAATGTGTGAATAGAATGGAGAAGTTAGTTGGTGAAGTGGCAACCAGTGGAGAAATATGTGAGTATAATGGAGAAGTTAGTGGGTGCAGTGACAGTCAGTGGAGAAATATGTGAGTATAATGGAGAAGTTAGTGGGTGCAGTGGCAGTCAGTGGAGAAATATGTGAGTATAATGGAGAAGTTAGTGGGTGCAGTGGCAGTCAGAGGAGAAATATGTGAGTATAATGGAGAAGTTAGTGGGTGCAGTGGCAGTCAGTGGAGAAATATGTGAGTATAATGGAGAAGTTAGTGGGCACAGTGGCAGTCAGTGGAGAAATATGTGCGTATAATGGAGAAGTTAGTGACCGCAGTGGCAGTCAGTGGAGAAATGTGTGAGTACAGGGGAAAAGTTAGCACTGGCAGTGGGCAGTCAGTGGAGAACTATGTGAGTATAATGGAGAAGTTAGTGGGTGCAGTGGCAGTCAGTGGAGAAATGTGTGAATATAATGGAGAAGTTAGTGGGTGCAGTGGCAACCAGTGGAGAAATATGTGAGTATAATGGAGAAGTTAGTGGGTGCAGTGACAGTCAGTGGAGAAATATGTGAGTATAATGGAGAAGTTAATGGGTGCAGTGGCAGTCAGTGGAGAAATATGTGAGTATAATGGAGAAGTTAGTGGGTGCAGTGGCAGTCAGAGGAGAAATATGTGAGTATAATGGAGAAGTTAGTGGGTGCAGTGGCAGTCAGTGGAGAAATATGTGAGTATAATGGAGAAGTTAGTGGGCACAGTGGCAGTCAGTGGAGAAATATGTGCGTATAATGGAGAAGTTAGTGACCGCAGTGGCAGTCAGTGGAGAAATGTGTGAGTACAGGGGAAAAGTTAGCACTGGCAGTGGGCAGTCAGTGGAGAACTATGTGAGTATAATGGAGAAGTTAGTGGGTGCAGTGGCAGTCAGTGGAGAAATGTGTGAATATAATGGAGAAGTTAGTGGGTGCAGTGGCAACCAGTGGAGAAATATGTGAGTATAATGGAGAAGTTAGTGGGTGCAGTGACAGTCAGTGGAGAAATATGTGAGTATAATGGAGAAGTTAATGGGTGCAGTGGCAGTCAGTGGAGAAATATGTGAGTATAATGGAGAAGTTAGTGGGTGCAGTGGCAGTCAGAGGAGAAATATGTGAGTATAATGGAGAAGTTAGTGGGTGCAGTGGCAGTCAGTGGAGAAATATGTGAGTATAATGGAGAAGTTAGTGACCGCAGTGGCAGTCAGTGGAGAAATGTGTGAGTACAGGGGAAAAGTTAGCACTTGCAGTGGGCAGTCAGTGGAGAAATATGTGAGTATAATGGAGAAGTTAGTGGGTGCAGTGGCAGTCAGTGGAGAAATATGTGAGTATAATGGAGAAGTTAGTGGGCACAGGGGCAGTCAGTGGAGAAATATGTGAATATAATGGAAAAGTTAGTGGGTGCAGTGGCAGTCAGTGGAGAAATATGTGAGTATAATGGAGAAGTTAGTGGGCGCAGTGGCAGACAGTGGAGAAACATGTGAGTACAGGGGTAAAGTTAGCACTTGCAGTGGGCAGTCAGTGGGGAAATATGTGAGTATAATGGAGAAGTTAGTGGGTGCAGTGGGGGTCAGTGGAGAAATATGTGAGTATAATGGAGAAGTTAGTGGGTGCAGTGGCAGTCAGTGGAGAAATATGTGAGTATAATGGAGGAGTTAGTGGGTGCAGTGGCAGTCAGTGGAGACATATGTGAGTATAATGGAGAAGTTAGTGGGTGCAGTGGCAGTCAATGGAAAAATATGTGAGTATATTGGAGAAGTTAGTGGGCACAGTGGCAGTCAGTGGAGAAATATGTGAATATAATGGAAAAGTTAGTGGGTGCAGTGGCAACCAGTGGAGAAATATGTGAGTATAATGGAGAAGTTAGTGGGTGCAGTGGCAGTCAGTGGAGAAATATGTGAGTATAATGGAGAAGTTAGTGGGTGCAGTGGCAGTCAGTAGAGAAATATGTGAGTATAATGGAGAAGTTAGTGGGTACAGTGGCAGTCAGTGGAGAAATATGTGAGTATAATGGAGAAGTTAGTGGGTGCAGTGGCAGTCAGTGGAGAAATATGTGAGTATAATGGAGAAGTTTGTGGGTGCAGTGGCAGTCAGTGGAGAAATGTGTGAGTACAGGGGAAAAGTTAGCACTTGCAGTTGGCAGTCAGTGGGGAAATATGTGAGTATAATGGAGAAGTTAGTGGGTGCAGTGGGGGTCAGTGGAGAAATATGTGAGTATAATGGAGAAGTTAGTGGGTGCAGTGGCAGTCAGTAGAGAAATATGTGAGTATAATGGAGAAGTTAGTGGGTGCAGTGGCAGTCAGTGGAGAAATATGTGAGTATAATGGAGAAGTTAGTGGGTGCAGTGGCAGTCAGTGGAGAAATATGTGAGTATAATGGAGAAGTTTGTGGGTGCAGTGGCAGTCAGTGGAGAAATGTGTGAGTACAGGGGAAAAGTTAGCACTTGCAGTGGGCAGTCAGTGGGGAAATATGTGAGTATAATGGAGAAGTTAGTGGGTGCAGTGGCAGTCAGTGGAGAAATATGTGAGTATAATGGAGGAGTTAGTGGGTGCAGTGGCAGTCAGTGGAGATGTATGTGAGTATAATGGAGAAGTTAGTGAGTGCAGTGGCAGTCAGTGGAGAAATATGTGAGTATAATGGAGAAGTTAGTGGGCACAGTGGCAGTCAGTGGAGAAATATGTGACTATAATGGAAAAGTTAGTGGGTTCAGTGGCAACCAGTGGAGAAATATGTGAGTATAATGGAGAAGTTAGTGGGTGCAGTGGCAACCAGTGGAGAAATATGTGTGTATAATGGAGAAGTTAGTGGGTGCAGTGGCAGTCAGTGGAGAAATATGTGAGTATAATGGAGAAGTTCGTGGGTGCAGTGGCAGTCAGTGGAGAAATATGTGAGTACAATGGCGAGGTTAGTGGGTGCAGTGGCAGTCAGTGGAGAAATATGTGAGTATAATGGAGAAGTTAGTGGGCACAGTGGCAGTCAGTGGAGAAATATGTGAGTATAATGGAGAAGTTAGTGAGCGCAGTGGCAGTCAGTGGAGAAATATGTGAGTACAATGGAGAAGTTAGTGGGTGCAGTGGCAGTCAGTGGAGAAATATGTGAGCATAATGGAGAAGTTAGTGGGTGCAGTAGCAGTCAGTGGAGAAATATGTCAGTATAATGGAGAAGTTAGTGGGTGCAGTGGCAGTCAGTGGAGAAATGTGTGAGTATAATGGAGAAGTTTGTGGGTGCAGTGGCAGTCAGTGGAGAAATATGTGAGTATAATGGAGAAGTTAGTGGGTGCAGTGGCAGTCAGTGGAGAAATATGTGAGTATAATGGAGAAGTTAGTGGGTGCAGTAGCAGTCAGTGGAGAAATATGTGAGTATAATGGAGAAGTTAGTGGGTGCAGTGGCAGTCAGTGGAGAAATGTGTGAGTATAATGGAGAAGTTAGTGGGTGCAGTGGCAGTCAGTGGAGAAATGTGTGAGTATAATGGAGAAGTTTGTGGGTGCAGTGGCAGTCAGTGGAGAAATATGTGAGTATAATGGCGAGGTTAGTGGGTGCAGTGGCAGTCAGTGGAGAAATGTGTGAGTATAATGGAGAAGTTTGTGGGTGCAGTGGCAGTCAGTGGAGAAATGTGTGAGTATAATGGAGAAGTTTGTGGGTGCAGTGGCAGTCAGTGGAGAAATGTGTGAGTATAATGGCGAGGTTAGTGGGTGCAGTGGCAGTCAGTGGAGAAATATGTGAGTATAATGGAGAAGTTAGTGGGTGCAGTGGCAGTCAGTGGAAAAATGTGTGAGTACAGCGGAAAAGTTAGCACTTGCAGTGGGGGTCAGTGGAGAAGAGTATACTGTAGGTACAGTGAATAAGTTAATGTGTGCAATGGCAGTCAGTGGAAAAGTGTGTGGGTACAGTGGAGAAGTTAGAGAATGCAGTAGTGGTTGTTGGAGGAGTGTGTAGGTAACGTGAAAAAGTTAGTAGGTAACGCTGGAAACCCTAGGTGACTAATTATTAATTTATAATTAATTATTTATTATTAATTACTAATTATTATTATCCAGGGTTCACCGACATCTTATTGCTCCAATAACTGCAACGGTGTAACCTCCCAGATTCTGACGCACACCAGCTACTGATGTCCTAGTCCCCCCTAGGGATTCCCCTACCCTCCATACCCCCCCCTCCCTGCCCAGACCCCCCTTCTCATCTCTTTCCCTTTGACCTTTTGTATCCCCTCCCTCCATCCCTCTTCTCCCCTCTACTCTGTCCTGTTTGCTTCTCCTAGGCCTAGTTTCTATTCTCTTCCATTCTTGCTTCTTCAGACGCAATTATACCCCAAGCCTTACCCCAAGCCTTCTCCTAAACTTTTTGACCTTAATTGACTGCACACTCACCTTATTAGTGAATAATTACATAATCTCTATCTTTAGTGTCTGGTCTCCCAACCAAGTACTCTGAGCATCTTATGACCTAAACTGTTGCTTTTCCTGTAACCCACTTATTGTTATGTAAACTTATACTGACTCGGGAATTCCTCACTTGATGCCTAGTCTATGTTGTATTCTTTTTAGACTGTTCCAGCACCCAATAGTATTAATGGTCGATTTTTTTCTGTCGATCCTTGTCCTTGGAAGGCTTGTAATTACCTCTGTGCTGCTTACATCTTTGTAATCGTTCTTTTAAAACGTTAATAAAATATTTGAACAAGAAGTTAGTAGGTGCAGTAGAGCTCAGTTGCCGGTGTGTACATACCTTCCAACTTTTTGATGGGAACAAGGGACACCTATTAGCAAAAGTATGTTGGCATAGGACACCCCCCCCCCCCTTAAAGGAGAATTATAAAAGAAAAAGATTAGTTAAATCCACATGTGCTTTTACAACTATTATTGCTCAAGTGCTTTTTTTTACCACTATTATTGCTGTATACTGACCTTGACATGTACAAATGCAGCAATTTAAAAATTGGATAAAAGGTTTAACACTGTGAAACACTTAGTAAAAGATAAATAGTGCATTTTATATACAGTTATATAGATCAGACCAAAATAAGGGACACAGGTGGAGGAAAGAGGGACATTGTTCCAAATCAGGGACAGTCCCTTGAAATCAGGGACAGTTGGGAGCTGTGGTGTGTACATAAAGTAGAGAAGGTAGTAGGTACAGTGGCATTAAGTGTTTGGGTACAGCGGAGTAGTGGGTACTGTTTCAGCCAGGGAAGAAGTGTATAGGAACAATGGAGTAGTGGGTGCAGTGGTGGTCACCAGTGGACAAGTGTGTGAGTATAAAGTAGAAGTTAGTGGGTGCAGTGGCAGTCAATGGAGAAGTCTGTGGGTACAGTGGAGAAGTTAGTATGTGCACTGGTAGTGAAAAGTGTTTTTTTTTTTAATAAAAAGAAGGGAAGAGGAAATGGGATCCATTTTGTTATAATAGTATTTTTCAAGAAAATCATCTACTATACTGTAAATGATTTATTTGTTTTGGGTGGAAAATGAATAGGCAAGTGGGCAAAAATATATTTATGTTTGTAACTGAACTAATTAAACTGGGCTGTGAATTTTCTTTGATCTCCAACAAATGCTCCTGCTATTTGCTTCTGTTAGGAAAATTCTGTATAGAAATTGCTTAAGAATTAGCAGAGTGTAATGTCCACATGTAACCATTAGATGGTAGTACAGGACTATTTCCAGGACACTAGATTAAAAACATAGATAAACATTTTTTATGCACGAAATGGACAACCTGCATATTGGTACATCAGAGTGAATTTGTGATGTTGCACATCTGCTCCTATTAGTTTGCCTAAAACACAAAAACAAACCATAAACTAAAAAAAAAAAAAAGCTTTGCTAAAGTGAAAAAAACTGCCAAACAAAAAATAACAAATATGAATAAATTGTAGGATTCCTTTTGAACACCTATCCTTACACTTTCATTCCACAACTTTAAAACTATGACCTAAACAAAATACATATATACGTTTTGCCTCTAAGGCCCTACTCAAATACTATGCATAACACTCTAATGCTATTTTATGCAAAAGAGTTTCAGATTACAGAAACCAGGGACTTCTGTCACATTAACATCACTACTTAGATTTGGAAACTGGCAATCTTATATATAATATAAGGGGCAATGGGAAAAGTGAGGCTTAGGAAGATAGGGTTTTTTTTTTTTTTTTTTGATGATTTGATTTTGAATACATTTACCCTTGACAAAAGGAAGACTAAAAACCTTGTATATATAATTTTAGATATAAAACATGATATGATAACATAGATATTTTCTTGATTCAGTGATATGTATTTTATATATTTCATAATTAACAAAGAAGACAAATGTTCACAATTTGAATTTGAACAGACAGCTTTTGGGACTATAGATGAGAGGAGCTAATGCCTAGCTGATAACGACAGTCTGGCAGGTCCTGTAGACTTGTGGGCAGATTAAGGGTTGGACTGCTGTCACCTCACCAGCCCTGAAAGGGATGCTTCACACCTGTCAGACTCAGAATTCGCAGAGGGCCAAGGTCATCCCATTTTGCAGGCACCAGACTTTGCTGCAACACTCCTTTTCTTAAGATTAAAGGAATGATGTTTCATTAGTATACAAGTTCAAAATATTAGTCGTAGGGAGATTAAATTGATTTTCTTTTCGTAGCATGTATGATTGGCTATGTACAAATATGAAATAGTATGTCCTGGTTGTACAGAACCACCTATGGACCAACAAAATGGCAACAATGTGGTGCATTGTGATGGACTCATAGGCTGATATTGGAACTGGCTTCCCTATATGACCTATGGCCAATTCAGAAGGGAGAATCTCTCCTCCTCGCAAGTGAGGTAACACTCCCAAAGTGATTGGCCAAAGGGAATATGTCCATCACACACCTTTCTGCTATTAATTAAGTAATCTAAAAAATGTATGAATCTGGGAGAATATATTCAAAGACATGTCATTTATGGAATTTCAGCATTCTCCTGCCAACAGGATAAAACAATACTGCCCAAACCGCTGTATAATTTAAAGCGATTGTAAAGCTTCATTTTTTTTGTTTGTTTTTTAAATAACACACATGTTATCCTTACCTCCTCTGTGCAAGGGCTTTGCACAGAATGGCCCCGATCCTCTTCTTCTGGGGTCCCTCTGCGGCGCTCCTGGCTCCTCCATGCATCGAGTGCCCCCACGGTGAAGTGCTTCCCTGGGTTCACCTGTGCGGGTGCGCTCCCGAGTCCTGCTGCTGCGTCCATTGACACCCTGGCTCCCGCATCATTGGATTTAATTGACAGCAGCGGGAGCCAATGGCTATGCTGCTATCAATCTATCCAATCAGCACCCGAGACACCGGCTGGAGCAGGGGTGCTTGTCCCTGGCCTGGGAAAGACAGGGTTCAGGTAAGTAAAATGGGTGCTCTGGGGGGCTGCTACACTAAGGGAGGTTTTTCACCTTAAAGCGGAGTTCCATCCTTTCTGAATGTTTATTAAAAGTCAGCAGCTACAAAAAGTGTAGCTGCTGACTTTTAATAAACAGACACTTACCTGTCTCCTGGTCCAGCGATGGGGCCACATGGAGCCTCAGACCTCTCCCCCTCCCATCAGCGGCGCTGGCATTGCTACTGTGGGCACCCGGCCGCTGCTTCATGGCCGGGCGCACACTGCGCATGTGTGAGCGGCGCTGAGCTTTGTGATTGGTCCCGAAGTCTTCTAGGACCTGTCCTGCATCCCAGCAGACTTCGGGAGGGAGGGGGAAGGAGACTTTCCACTTCTGATCACCTAAGGCGACCGGAGTGGAAGTACCCGCAAAAATCCACAACCCCCCTCCTCAGCAAAAGCTCAGTTTCAGCATCCGGAGGTGGGGAGGAGGCCTTAAAGCGGAAGTTCCACTTTAGGGTGAAACTCCGCTTTAATGCATAGAATGCATTAAGGTGAAAAACCCTGAGGGTTTACAACCCCTTTAAAATAAAAAGTGAGAAAAACAGAAAAGACTTAACAGTATTGTTTAAATTCTGAGGCTGACAGGTCTGAATATAGCTAAATTTCTGTATGTCCTTTTTTCTTGTACAACATGTATTTTTGAAATTTTATCTTTGTACAGTAAATATTTCTAAAAACAGCCTGTCTATGGATATTACATTTAAAAAGGAAAAAGTGCTTTCTATGTAATAAGCTAAGAATGAATACTCCTAGAGAGATTGATGGTGTGCATGTATGGTTGCCTCGCAGATTAAACTTTATGCAAGATTTATGTCTCCTGTTGTGTGTCCAGCAAGCTAGTTTTTTGGTGGGACCCTCTAGAGATGGCCAGCAGTATCGTAGGCTGAGATTACTGCATAGCAGCTGGTTTTACCTTCCTACAATAATCCTCTCCTTTGTCTTCCTCTACCAAACAAGGTCCTTGCTTCGGTTATTGTGTCACCGTGGGCATGTGTTCTTGGCATCTGGTTGGCAGCAGTGGGATGTTAGAGTGTGTGTGCTGTTTAAGTTTGCTACCTGTTTCTGGATTAGGGAACTAAGGGTTCTTTTGAAAATTTGCTAACATGTTGGTCAATTTCCGATTACGCACAACAGACAGAGATACCTTGCATATTGCCCGGCCTCTTTCGTCCCTCTAATCCCTGTACTCTCATGACAGTATACTTACCTTTCTGTAGTTTTCTTTTTCTAACCTAAGGAATGGGAAATGAAAACATTTATTTAAGGTTAAGAACATCAAGATAATTGTATGATACTTTTTCTGACATTTACAGGTGTCAGGGACACAGAATACACATGGTAGAGAGCTATGAATACGCCGAAGAAAGACAAAGTAGCTTTCTTCTGTCTCAGAAAATGCCTGGAAGTAGCAATTTATCTTGTGGAGTAAGTAAGAAGCAGAAAGGGTCATGGGGCAAATGACAATCTGATTGGGATAAAATGCAATGAAGGGTTTAGTCCCAATGCTTGGTTCTCCACAACTCTCCTGACAGATTCAAAGGTCACCTGGAAAAGCCAAAGTCTTCAAGAAGCAGGTCTCAGTGGATAGAAAGGTTTTTTCAGCCAATGGGTCAAAAGACTGGCAACAAATTGTACATTGTTTAATTGTTAATCATGTGCCATAAAGATACATGTCCAACCAAAAAAAAAAAGACATACTTTGCGTAATTTTCAAAGCCTGATGATATTAACTTATATGTGTAAGGAACTGCATCACATACTTTAGTAAATTTGTAATCTACTACAGCAACATTATTTCTAAACTTCTATTTATCTCCTCATAAAGGGCAGATTTGTTTACCATCTTTCTATTTCATCATTCCATACTGCCTCTTGCTAATGATATTCTCTGGCTGATACTCTTTTTTACCATTATTTTATAATTATCCAAACAAGTTTTATTAAGGATAAATAGTGAATACAGAATCTGTGTTACAAACATCCTATAGTCAGAGAATGATATGTCAGATAAACAGCGGGCATTTACCCCAATAACTTCTCAGCTCATGACAAACATTTGAATTTTAAATGAGGATGTATATACTGCTGGAACAGGAGTGGAAAAAACAAAACTATAGTATGAAAGTCTCTGATTTAGGAAATATAAAAACATACAGAAATGGTCATTTAAAACACATAATGTTGTGAAACAACCTATGTAAAAAAGGGGGAAAGAACAGGGGGAAGGGGGGTATAGTAGGCACACAGGGCTGACAGATTCTCATCCCAGGAAGGAGCAGCAATGAGAAAGTACATATTGTTGTCTAAGGAGGGGTCCACTGCAATAGGAGGTTCAGAATACTCTGTTTACTCTGGCCAATGTCATCTTCCTATTAGTAGATAATTCCCAGAATTTGAAAAACTCCCAGTATAGGGGAGGGAAGGAAGAAAAAAAAAGAGGGGGGCGGGTAATGTGGGAGGGATTGGGGGGGTAGGGTCTGGTCAGTGGCGGCTGGTGAAGTTTTAAGATGGGGGGGGCGCCAGGCCCCTCCCTTCCCTTGTGACCCCTCCTACTTCTCATTAGCCCCACCCCTTATATAATCCACCCACTCCGTCCTCTGTATTCCACATATTGTGTCAGGAGTACACAGCTCGGCATCAAAGGATACAGCTCGGCATCACAGGTGGGGTATATTGCAGCCAGTAACACAGTATGCAGCCAGTACACAGGTATTGCAGCCATCCCGTAGACAGGTATTGTCAGTACACAGGTATTGTAGCCAGCCAGTACACAGGTATTATCAGTACACAAGTATTGTAGCCAGCCAGTACACAGGCATTGTAGCCAGCTAGTACACAGGTATTGCAGCCAGCCAGTACACAAGTATTGTAGCCAGCCAGTACACAGGTATTGTAGCCAGCCAGTACACAGGTATTGTCAGTACACAGGTATTGCAGCCAGCCAGTACACAGCTATTTCCAGTACACAGGTATTGCCACCAGCCAGTACACAGTTATTGCTAGTACACAGTTATTGCCAGTACACAGGTATTGCCAGTACACAGGTATTGCCAGTACACAAGTATTGCCAGTATACAGTTATTGCCAGTATACAGGTATTGCCAGCACACAGGTATTGCTGCCAGCCAGTACACAGTTATTGCCAGTACACAGGTATTGCCGCCAGCCAGTACACAGGTATTGCCACCAGCCAGTACACAGGTATTGCCAGTACACAGGTATTGCCGCCAGCCAGTACACAGGTATTACCAATACACAGGTATTGCCGCCAGCCAGTACACAGGTGTTGTCAGTACACAGGTGTTACCGCCAGCCAATACATAGGTATTGCCAGTACACAGGTATTGCCGCCAGCCAGTACACAGGTATTGCCACCAGCCAGTAGACAGGTATTGTCAGTACACAGGTATTACTGCCAGACAGTACACAGGTATTGCCAGTACACAGGTATTGCCACCAGCCAGTACACAGGCATTGCCAGTACACAGGTATTGCCGCCAGCCAGTACACAGGTATTGCTGCCAGCCAGTACACAGGTATTGCCAGTACACAGGTATTGACGCCAACCAGTACACAGTTATTGCCGGTACACAGGTATTGCTGCCAGCTAGTACACAGGTATTGCCAGTACACAGGTATTGCCGCCAGCCAGTACACAGGTATTCTCAGTAGACAGGTATGCAGAGCCCAGCAGCACAGCAGTACTTATCTCAGAGGGACTCGTCAGTCCGCTCTCTCTCCCTCGGTCGGCGGGATCACAGGCACGCGTGCGTGCAGTCCAAGCACCAGCACGTCTGCCAGTCCCGCCCCATGTCCTGCTCCTGACTAATCAGTCACTGTCTGGAGGACAGTGACTGAGGCCAGAGCCAATCAGTGTATAGATGTGCGCTTGGCTGTCGCACATCTATACACTTTAATGGCTGACCAATGGGCTTTGGGAATTGCTGTCAGCTGACAGCAAATCTCCCAAAAAAAGACGGGCAGCCATATACCAGCGCACTCTATTTTTTAATTTTTTTTAGAAGTGGAGGAGCCGCCACTGGGGCTGGTCAAGTAATAACAAAAGTAGAGTATTAAATAGAAAAGGAAATGGAATGAAGATGGAGAACCCATGCCAAAAGCCAGGGGGAGATAGTTCCAAGGGGCCTAAGAGAAGGTAGTGGGATCCCCAGGAAAACGGCTCTACAGTTTCCTTTTCTGTACCTCCAATGTGCCATGGAAGCAGTATCCAATGTCTCAGGTAATCTAAAGTATACTTTTTTTATGTGATCCCATATCAATATATCAAATATTTTTTTATTTATTTATTTTAGGTGCTTCTATAGCGCCATCAATTTACGCAGCGCTTTACATATACATTGTACATTCACATCAGTACCTACCCTGAAGAAGCCTGCAATCTAAGGTCCCTAATTCACATTCATACATACACATACTAGGGCCAATTTAGACAGGATCCAATTAAATAGCCCTCCCACAATAGACACTTAACTTATAGGTGTGTAGATATACTGGATGAAGATGTTGATCCGCATAAAGTACATGTCCAACCCCCCCATGGGAGACTGACGGGAATGCGGCAATCCCCCCTCCCGCAAGATTGATGGGAATGCAGCGATCCCGCCCCTCATGATGAACAGGAATGAGGCAGATCAGGCAGACATGGATCCGGGCTGCAGCTCTTCGCTCCAGGGCCATCGCTTCTCCTCCAGGCCAAACAGGAAGTGGGTCCTTACTGAGACCCGATTGGCCGGGACTCCTAAGACTCCCTGGCCAATCGGGTTTCAGGAACTGCTTCCTGATTGGCCAGGAGGAGAATCAAGAAGACAATAGCGAATATTAATTCACTATATTCACACAAGTGGGTGGGCTCACTTTTTTTAACTCAATTCTTAGGAATAACTTGCTTAAATCTGTCCAAGAGTCTAGTAGACATCCCAGGTATAAATTATAATATAACAAATAAACTATAAATAATTATCAAAAATATGAATATAATAATAATAATAATAAAATAATGTATTAAATAATGTAATCAAATCAAAACACTGACATTTGCTCAGTTGCAGAATTGTCGCTGTCGTCACTTTCAGTGTCTGATGACGAATTTCCCCACAAATCAATATCATTAAATTCTGCAAACGATTCTTATTTACTATGGCTCATTCAGATTACAGTGTACTGTATGTGTTGTGTATGTTTCACTTTTTGAATTTGCCCCCGGGCTCCATCCCCATGCGATGCAACGCTCGCATGGAACAGAGCCCAGAACCCAGAGGCATCGGGCAAAGATTCCACCGGAGGACACAGCGGGGGGACATTGCAGGACCCTGGGAACAAGGTAAGTAATTTCTCCTGGGATCCTGTGATGTGATCCCGAGTGTGGCTCGGGGGTTACTGCATTTGGTAATGAAAATTAACCTCAAGCCACACTCGGGATAACCACCAAGGAGGTTAATTAAACAAGCTGAAGTTAGAAGCTGATTGGCTACCATGCACAGCTGCACCAGATTTTGCACTCTCAAGTCTCAGTAAACCAATCCCTTGGCATTTTTGTGCATCTATGTACATTGAGTTAGTCCACTGAAACAAATAGTAAAAACACAAAAATGCACTCACGTATTTCTGTGCATTTATTATGAATGTGCACTATGGAAAATTCCTAATTCAAAATTCTGAAATCTGTTGTGATACAAAGCATGAACAAAAAAGTGGTGATAAACACACATAAACGCATGTGTACAAGGTACAACACAGAAAAAAAAAACACACAAATATATAACCATTAAACGATCCATATGATATGGGGGGTTTTGCTTTGCAGCATTGATTTGTATTGCCTGCTACTCATTTTACAATGGAAATGAACCCTTACCTCTCCATTAGCCACACACAAACGCACATATAATGACAATATCTCCAGAATAGATAACCAGTGAGCTTGTAGTTGCTTGGTCAAGTTTCAGCATGCTGGCCCTAGAGACACCCACATGGGACTTCTGCAAAAAAAATGTACCAATTAGTACAAATTGATGTGTAAACACTAAGGACATAAAATACACCCTTATAAGAAGGCTGGAGGACTGTAAAAGAAACCTTGTATCTTACTAGTTAAATTGAATTGATAACAATGATACAGTACATGAATTGATTAGGGAACAAGGATAGGCTCACTTATACATGTTTGGTTTAATACATTTTAAAGCATTTTAAACATGATAGGTTTAATATAACAAATCTTTTATTTATTTGTTTCAGGTACTTATATAGTACCATCAATTTATGCAGCGTTTTATATATATATTGTACATTCACATCAGTCCTTACCCTCAAGGAACTTACAATCTAAGGTCCCTAACTCACATTCATGCACTAGGGCCCATTTAGACAAGATCTAATTAACCTACCAGCATGTCTTTGGAGATGTGGGAGGAAACCAGAGTACCTGGAGGAAACCCATGCAGGCACATGGAGAACATGCAAACTCCAGGTAGGTAGTGTTGTGGTTGGGATTCGAACCAGCAACCCTTTTGCTGCCAGGCAAATGTGCTATCCACTACACCACTGTGCCGCCAGGAAATCATAGGATGATTTTAAAAAAATATGTCTGTTGCAAAATGCAAATATTGAAGAATATATGTTTCTAAGTTCATAAAATAAAGATTAGGTTTATTTAATCAGTTTTTTTGTTTGGGCAACATTGCCTAATGTTTAATAACATAGCTTGCTTTAAACAGTAAAAGAAATATGAAAAAGGCTCATCTTTTTTCTGCAGTTTCTTTTACACGCTGATGGTGGGTTCTGCTTTCAGAAGTTGGAAAAATATTCATGCCTGGCCTGATCCATCAGTTGGTTTTGAAAGTTGTGAAGCAGCTGCAAAACTAAATGCTTGTAAAACCATCCATTTGTAACATGAGTGATGTCCGAAGGCAAAAAATATTCTGACGCAGGACGTGCAGTTCAAACTGACAGATACAAATCCAAATTCTCAAAGGGCACATGGGTAGTAGCACCAGAGAGACAATCACAACTTATGACTATATCGGTCAGCTACGTGACTGAGAAAAAGAAAACACTCAAACCCTATTGGCAGGGGAGCTCTGCAGGTTGCCAATAAATAGGAAGATGCTGAAAGCTTGTGAACTGCACAGCAGAATATCTTTAATAAAATAAACTTCTGTTTCTCCTATGTTGTAATAAAGAGCTTATATTGTGAGGCTTATAGATATTTATCTTCGCAACTGGCAGAGCTCCCTTGACAAAAGAGTTGAGCACTTGTCTTCTCCTCTAACATGTGTGATTAACAGGTTGGCAGGATTGTGGACAGTATGTATGTGTCATGTAGGTTTCACACATACACATGGTGAGGGGCTCCAAGGTTTAATGGTGATGTGGAGAAAATCACTTCTTGTTTTCCTCAGGATCTTATTCATTTCATTTTGAGTCCTGAAGCCCAGAGGCTTTGTAAAGCTTTGGGTTGGATAAAACCTTAAAATTCCTAGATCTACCCTTGTTTGGAAAAAAAAAAATCCTAGATCCACATCTTGGTAACACAAACTCTCAGTTTTAATCTCAGCTTTCCATTATATATATATATATATAAAGAACAAGAAAGGTGCGCCTCTAAGTGCAGTAGTGTAAAAGAACAATTTTATTAAACAAGATTAAAACTACTCACAATGGTAGTATGTAGGTGTGCATTGCAGTGTCAGCCACTGCTGGATATGGTTGTCCTTTGGTCTGTCTGGGATGGCTGCTGGGATGTCTGCTGGGATGAGATCCTGGTCTGCCTGTCGGTGGTGGGCTGGGGGGGGGGCGGCGTCGGTGGTTCCCGGCGTCTCCTCCTCTGGCTCCGGTTGGTTTTGGCGCGAACGACCGTCCGGTCGTCCGTTCGGTCCGTGCAGGGCAGATGCAGGTGGTCCTCTCGTCCAATGGGCAGCTGGAGACTGCGACGCGTTGCGGGGCTCAACCCCTTCTTCAGGCCGTAATCTTTTACGGCCTGAAGAAGGGGTTGAG
>BLSH010072018.1:1967546-1987919 GCA_018402905.1 Glandirana rugosa | reverse complement strand
CCCCTTTCTTTCCCCCGCCCCTCCCCCACCCAAAGGGTCCCCAGCCTCAAACTGTTCGGGCCCCCCCAACCCTCACTCCCGTGATTGCGCTGCCAACTTCATTCTTTCTATATATATATATAAACACTGAGCAAAATTATAAATGCAACACTTTTGTGTTTGCCCCTATTTATCATGAGCTGAACTTAAAGATCTACAACGTTTTCTATGTACACAAAAGGCCTATTTCTCTCAAATATTGTTCACAAATCTGTGTTAGTGAGCGCTTCTCCTTTGCCGAGATAATCCATCCACCTCACAGGTGTGGCATATCAAGATGCTGATTAGACAGCATGATTGTTTGCCCAGGTGTGCCTTAGGCTGTCCACAATAAAAGACCACTCTAAAATGTCCAGTTTTATCACACAGCATAATGCCACAGATGTTGCAAGCTTTGAGGGAGCATGAAATTAGCATGCTGACTGCAGGAATGTCCCCCAGAGCTGTTGCTCTTGAATTGAATGTTCATTTCTCTACCATAAGCCATCTCCAAAGGCGTTTCAGAGAATTTGGCAGTACATCCAACTGGCCTCACAACCCCAGACCACGTGTAACCACACCAGTCAGGACTCTGCACAGGTCAGTCAAGTTCCTCCACCCCAAACTTGCTCATCCATGTCTTTATGGACATTGCTTTGTGCACTGGTGTGCAGTCATGTTGAAACAGGAAGGGGCCATCCCCAAACTGTTCCCACAAAGTTGGGAGCATGAAATTGTCCAAAATGTCTTGGTATGCTGACGCCTTAAGAGTTCCCTTCACTGGCACTAAGGGGCCAAGTCCAACCCCTGAAAACAACCCCACACCATAATCCATCCTCCACCAAATGACTTGAACCAGTGCACAAAGCAAGCTTCATAAAGACATGGAGGTGGGGGTGGAGGAACTTGAATGGCTGGCCCTCAACCCAATAGAACACCTTTGGGATGAATTAGAGCAGAGAACATTCCCATAGACACACTCCTAAGCCTTGTGGACAATCTTTCCAGAAGAGTTGAAGCTGTTATAGCTGCAAAGGGCCAACCCAATATTGAACCCTATGGACTGAGACTGGGATGCCATTAAAGTTCATGTACGTGTAAAGGCAGGTGTCCCAATACTTTTGACAATATAGTGTATTTTCCTGCACACCTCCCTTTCCCCCTCTTCAATAGTCACTGCTATGAAAGTTCACTGTAAAAAATTGAAAAATGTGTACCAAAATAAGATCAGAAAAGCACACTAATCACCTGAATACTGGACTATAAACATACAAATAAAAATAGGTGCGCTATCACTTTAAAACAAATAAATCATTGCAAATACCCAAAATGAACCCCATGGGTGACAACATACCCATGCCCGCAGGATTTCTTCTGTCACTTTGGATATTTGCAATGATTTATTTAATTTAAAGTGATAGTGCACCTATTTTTATTTGTACCTTGCTCCTGGGCTGAAAAATATTGCTCTGTTCCTAGAGATGTCATGATTTTCATTAATCAAGTATTGCTGTCTGAGGCACTAGGAGGAGAGATCTTCAATTAACCCTGCATCACATCCTGTGCCCCACTAAACTACATCTCCAATGAGCCCTCAAACTACACATAAATAATGCGTGGGCAGCACTTGGGAGAATAAACAGAGGGGTGGGTGCAGGTGTGGGCCCATGTCATTGTAGCAGCTGGCGGCATCACTTTGCTGCAAGAGTATAAGCAATGATATTCTACAATACCAGTGCGTGCATTGCCCTATTACAATGTGCCTGTGCACAGTGCTGCCCTGGTGATAGCTCTATTCAAACAAACAAACAAAGCTCTGACCCCCTCCACCCATGTTTCCAACTCTGCTGATAGCATCCTCAGCCTCTTGGTAACTAGGAACTAAAGTCAGGGGTTGGTCAATGAGTGGGATTATATGCAAATTGCATTAGGCAAAGGCAGCACTGAGTGGATATCTATCTCTGTAATTGATAGACTCTTTTGTGAAAGAGTAACATTGATGTTAAGGGGGGAAGGTCTCTTATGTGATGGGGGACTCTGGTGTAATGGGGGCTCTAAAGTGTAGAGGGAAATTCTTTGTGAAGGGAGGACCTCTGATGAGAAGGGGACACTCTGATGTCATGGAGAGACTTTGATATAATGGAAGGTTTCTGATGTAATAGGAGGGTTCTGATGTAATAGGAGGGTTCTGATGTAGTGGAGGAACTCTGGTGTGATGAGGGCTGACTCTGATGCGATGGAGGCTGACTTTGAAGTGATGGAGGACTCTGGTGTGATGAGGGTTTCTGATGTGAAGAGGGGCTCTGATGTAATGGGGGGAAAACAGTGGGATGGATTTCTTTTTTTTTTCTTTTCTTTTTTTTTTGTATGTATGTTTTGTGTATGTTGCAGTCTCCGGCTGATTGTTGCTCCAGCACCCTTTTTTAGCCATTTCCAGGAACATGTGCGACGGGAATATTGACGATTGATGCATTAGAAAGACCAGGGCCGGTGCTAGACTATTTTGCGCCCTAGGCAAGACCAGCTACTTGCGCCCCCCCACAGATCCCAGTGTGTATTGTTTGACAAATTGCTACAGTGTTTTTTTATAATGGCACTTTTTAATTATTTCACTGTGTGCCATTATAAAAAAATATATTAATGGTGGAAGTGCCCACAGTGGCGGAACACCAGGGCCCAATTGCAAGTGCGACCTTTGCGACCCTGGTCATTTGGGTCAGATTATGAGCATCATAGGCCTGGGGCTGAGGAATTTGTTGTGCCCTGGATTATGAAGCCCCTTGCCCTACATGCTACATTAACATTTTGTCTACAACCTTGCCTTTATTAACCACCACTTGTGCCTAGGCACTCCTTCCATCACCACACGCTTCACCTGGGACCACTTTCCGCATTATCTACTGTGCCTGCAGCTTCCCTTACCTTACCACCCACTGCATCTCTCTTCCCTCACCACCCACCATGCCTGTGTGCCCCCATCCCTCACTATCCACCATGCCTAGGTACACCTTCCCTTCCTACCTACTGTGCCTGGGTGTAGCCCCCCTTTATTGCAGAAATACTACAGGAGATGGCCAGAGACTGCAAACATGTTACAGGAGATGTTCAAAGACTGCAGATATACTACAGGAGATGGTCAGAGACTGCAGACATGATACAGGAGATGGTCAGAGACTGCAGACATGATACAGGAGATGGCCCGAGACTGCAGACATGATACAGGAGATGGTCAGAGACTGCAGACATGATACAGGAGATGGTCAGAGACTGCAGACATGATACAGGAGATGGTCAGAGACTGCAGACATGATACAGGAGATGGCCAGAGACTACAGACATGATACAGGAGATGGCCAGAGACTACAGACATGATACAGGAGATGGTCAGAGACTGCAGACATGATACAGGAGATGGTCAGAGACTGCAGACATGATACAGGAGATGGTCAGAGACTGCAGACATGATACAGGAGATGGCCAGAGACTACAGACATGATACAGGAGATGGTCAGAGACTACAGACATGATACAGGAGATGGCCAGAAACTACAGACATGATACAGGAGATGGTCAGAGACTGCAGACATGATACAGGAGATGGTCAGAGACTGCAGACATGATACAGGAGATGGTCAGAGACTGCAGACATGATACAGGAGATGGCCAGAGACTACAGACATGATACAGGAGATGGCCAGAGACTACAGACATGATACAGGAGATGGCCAGAAACTACAGACATGATACAGGAGATGGTCAGAGACTGCAGACATGATACAGGAGATGGCCAGAGACTACAGACATGATACAGGACATGGTCAGAGGCTGCAGACATGATACAGGACATGGTCAGAGGCTGCAGACATGATACAGGAGATGGTCAGGGGCTGCAGACATGATACAAAAGATGGTCAGAGGCTGCAGACATGATACCGGAGATGGTCAGAGACTGCAGACATAATATAGGAGATGGTCAGAGACTGCAGAAATGATAAAGGAGATGGTCAGAGACTGCAGACATGATACAGGAGATGATCACGGACTGCAGACATTGTACAAGTGTGTCCTAGCAGTGACCGGTGTGGAAAAAAATTGATCATTGCACTGTGTGTAAATAGGAGTTTACAAGATATAACAAAGTGCCAAAAAACCCAACTTTACTAACCGTCAATTCTCAAGCGCAGGAGGACAGTAAATGGTTAACAGGCCTGTTAAGCCCCCAGCCTGACCAGCTAATGCTTTCACAGATAACAAGGAAAATTTCAAAGAAATCATGGATGGCTAACACAGGACTCTGGGACAAATAGCTATAGAAATAGCTAAAGTTGCAGTGTCTTTCAGAGGTCTAATCATCATTCTCCTTTCCTGTGTGCAGTGTACAGTGTAAATAAAACCAAACCTAAGAAGCAGTGTGAGAAGACAGAGGGGAAGTCATCCCTCGATCAGTGTGAGCCCTGCCTATTCTGTACACTGGACGGGAGAACTCACTGATGATTAGACTTCTGCAGCGGCATTACCAGTGACCCTGTGACATGTTTGATCTGTGATCATACCTCCTTCGTGCTCAGGTATGTCAGATCCTTTCCATACCGACCCGCTCTGGCCACTGGCATCTTCTAGTCAAATGTGGCGGGCTGGGTAATCTGATTGGCTAAGGAGGTGGTGGGAGGCGGAGCACCTTAAGCAGTCATGCCCTCCCACTCCGAAGAGCAGCACTATTGGCTGCCTATTGCACTGGTCTGTCCCTCTCCCTCCAGCATCTGGTAAGCTGTGGGAGGGAGTGGTAGAAGGCCGTACACCGTTCTGCAAGGCTACCACACGCCCGCCACAGCAAACTCCTTGCTGTCTGGGCCCACTATCAGCGGCCCTGCTGCCGGGAGCCTGGGGGGGGGCAAGGAGGAGGAGGTGAGGCAAGGCTCAGCTGCGCCTCTAGGCAGCAGTGCGCCCAAGGCGGCTGCCTACTTCACCTAGCGGGAGCACCGGCCCTGATGAGAAGGACTCTGATGTGAAGGGGGGAGCCTGATGTAATAAGGGGGCTTCTGTGTCATGGGAACTCACACATAATGGAGGGAGCCTTTATGTGAAGGGGGAACTCTGATGTGTTGGAGGAACTATAATGTGAAAAGAGGACTCTAATGTAATGCAGGCACTCTGATGTGAAGGGGGTACCATGATGTAATAGGGAGACTCTGGTGTGAAGGGAGGAGCTCTGATGTGAAGGGGGAACTCTGATGTAATGGGGGCTCATGCATAATAGAGGGAACTCTTATGTGAAGGGGGAACGCTGATGTATTGGAGGAACTATAATGTGAAAAGAAGACTCTAATGTAATGCAGGGACTCTGATGGGAAGGGGGTACTGTGAAGTAATAGGGAGACTCCGGTGTGAAGGGAGGAGCTCTGATGTGAAGGGGGAACTCTGATTTAATGGGGGTTCATGCACAATGGAAGGAACTGTTATGTGAGGGAGGTAATCTGATGTATTGGAGGGACACTGAAATTAAGGGTCGACTCTGATGTGATGGGTGAACTCTGATGTCATAAGGGGACTCTAATGTAATGGGGGCACTATGGTGTGAAGGGGGGCTCAAATGTAAAGAGGGGACTCCCGTATGTGGTGCCAAGGAGAGGGAGACATCATCATCCACTTGTCAGTGCCCTTCAGCTTCAATAATACACCTGCATCTATGTCATACTGGGTGACAGAGTGTCAGTGCCTGGATAGACAGAAAACAGGGAGCGTTAGCTGGAGATGATAAAACAATGTCCCCCCTGATGGTTTTTTTACTGCACCCCCAGATCCAGCCCTGGCTGATGGTACTGCTGTTGCCGAGCAAAATAGCTGATAGCACTTCTCTTTTGAAGAGTTGAGGCAGTGGAACTAGTTTGCTGGAAAAAAGTAGCTGATGCTCTTATTTTTACTGGGCGGAAAAAAGAATGGTGCTCTGTTGGTGAGGAAAAACTTAGATAGTACACATACAGTAGCTGCTGACTTTCAACATTAGGACACTTACCTGTCCTGGAGTCCAGCGATGTCTGCACCGCCGCCGATCTTCGGAACGGCTGGTCAAGTGCAGCCGCATCCATTGCGGGTAAGGGAACCCGGCAGTGGAGCCTTTTGGCTTCATGGTCGGGCCCCTACTGCGCATGCGCAGGTATCCTCTCCCCTGACAAGTGGATGTTCCACTTTTGGGTGGAACTCCACTTTATGTCAGATGACTGAGGACCTCACCATCTGATTAACAATTTAATGTATTGCATAGGTGGGATGCTAAGGTCCTGAACTATTGACTTAAAGGTGGATTACCAAATTCTATAGCTCTTTGAGTGGTCATTAAAGTTCATAAGGTTGGTGTTAATTAGTTCTCTGCAAGGTGTGTACTCTAACACTGGTTTACATGAACCGCTCTGTGCAATGTACTTTAGTTACAAGCGGTCCCCTAGTTACAAACATCTGACTTACAAACGACCCCTACTTACAAACAGAGGCAGACAACAGAAAGTGAGAGGAAATCTCCCCCTAGGAAGGGAAATTCACTCCTGTAAGAGTTATTATGGGAAAAAGGGGTTTCCACTGAAGCTTTATCAGCAAGGTTTGTTTCCACAACAACCCACATTTTTCAAAATCCAATTATCATTGGGACAGGAAGTGAGGTGAAATCTTCTGAACAGGGGCAATGACAGCAAAACAAACATTACAGGGGTGCTAACCCTTCCCTATGCTATCCAAAAAGCTTAAAAATATAATTTTGGGTTGAAGCTACACTTAAAAAATGTACCTGTTCCGACTTACAAACAAATTCAACTTAAGAACAAACCTACAGTCCCTATCTTGTTTGTAACCCGGGGACTGCCTGTATTTAAGTCCTGGGATTACCACAGGATAACTGACCACCTCTATCAGAAGGATGCCACATTATTCATACTATAGTCACTATCATACAGAAAAGTTAGCTGACAGTATTTTTATGGACGAAAAATACTATTCAAAAACAAATGACTGTTATAGAACTTGCAAACAAGTATATGGCGCAACACCCTGAAAAAATATATAAATCCCATCAAGTCTTTAAAATAGTCCATATGTGGCTGGTATAAGAACCAGCATTAGTAAAAAGTTCATGATGGTGCTATGAATCCTGGCCTATGGACGTCTCACTGATGTTACCCCTTTGAGGACCTGCTCATGTGCTTTTATCTTCTGTCTCATGTGAGTTGCCAATTGTTGGTTTTAATAAACTGTTTTTAAAGTCTGCACTTAGAGGTGCCTCTTTTCTTTTTTTCCAGTGTTATAGAACTTGGATTTACAAATCTTCCCATATTTCTGGTTACTCTATAAATAGTATTCAATTAAATGTTTCTATTTTTTCCTATCTATTCATGTCCTATTTGCACATATAATTGCCTCTATAATTTATGTTTGGCCGCCGCGTCTAATAGTTTTCTCCAGTCATTTAACATCAGAAGCCGTAGAAGATTTTAGTGCCAACGCAGGTCCTGGAATAAATGGGCACACCCTGAGGAACACCATTTGGCTAGTTCTGGAAATATTTGCATGAACACACACTGAAGCTGAAAAGCAGCTTGATTTTCTACCAAGACAACAGCTCAAAAACAACCATGAACTACATAACTACTTCAAGATGCAAACATCTAAGGTTTTGGAATGGACTGTTAATAATGATAAGACTTGAATGGAATTGAAAATCCTTAAGTAGATCTCAAACATGCAGTGCATACAAAACAACCTGAAAGTAAAAAAAAATGGGTAAAAACCAATCAAATGTCAGGAACCAAATTGTGGTGGGTCTGCTCCTTCATAGTCTGATCGTTCACTGGGGTGCTTGGCTGCTATGGTTCTCTCAGGCCTCATTTACACTTGCTTCAAAATGTGACATTTGACACTCTTTTTTAAAGCACTGTGTATTCCAATCAAAGCACCTGTCACTGTAACTAAAAATTATACTCCATGTCACTTTCTTGGTGCTTCAAAGTGTCTCCAAACCTCTATAGAAGCCTATGACAAAGGTTGCTTATAGCACCTGAAGCTTTGAGGGGCTTTTATTTAGAGTCAGCTTTGTTTTGTTTTGGAGGTATAAGATATCCCAGGATTCACTGGGAAATCAACAAGTGAACTAGAAAGACGTCCTCAGCAGTCACTGCTGTTTCATGTGTATATATCCTGGAAGTGTCTCGTGCAGATGTCGCATATGGAGCACAGAGCAGCAGGAAGGTGAGTGGGGTCCAGACTGGAGCAGAGCAACTAGCATATAGGACATGTGGTGTGCCACATGGGAACAATATAGCAGAAGGTGAGTGGGCACTGGAGACAGAGGACTGAGTGGTAGAGGATCAGCAGAGCTGGGGGACCAAAGCAGGAGAACTTAGAATCTGTCACATGTGATGAGCAGCATGGGAGCAATATAGCGGGAGGTGACCAGGAACCGTAGAGAGAGAGGAAGATCAGAAGAGCTGGGGGTTACTACTGAGTGGGGGATCAGCAGAGCTGGGGGTTACTACTAAGTGGGGGATCAGCAGAGCTGGGGGTTACTACTGAGTAAGGGATCAGCAGAGCTGGGGATACTATTGAGCAGGAGATCTGCTGAACGAGGGTACTAGTAAGCTGGTGACTTGCTGAATAGGGGTACTAATGAGCTGGGGATCTTCTGAGTGGGGTTACTACTGAGTAAAGGTTGTAATAGGCCCCTTTAAAACATATAGATAATCAACACACAGGGCATTTGCCAAGATTCATTAAAGCTTCAAATAGCATCAATGAAGCATCAAAAACACATCAAAAATCATGGTGAAGTGGTAGGCACTTTCCTGTGTGTTAAAGTCGAAGCAAGTGTAAATAAGCCCTCACTGTGTCATTCTGTTGAGGCTGCTGTTTTCTGATCTGGCCCTTGCTATCTTTTTAGGTCCACTTGATACTCTTTCTATTTATTTTTTCTTCCCTCTTCATTGGGAAAAGACCTCCTGTTAAGACCAGATAATTCAGTACTTGAGTTTCTGAGGGCACCGGAGAACAGTGCATACATAAAATATGATGTAGAAAGGTAATTGGTAAATGTGAAGTGTGCCATGGCAGTGGTTATCTGGTCTTCATTTTTTTGACTATGTTAACATATATCTATAGAAAGAGGAAGGAAAAAGAGGGAGAAAACCAACATTTCTGTATACTCCATATTCTTTTTATCATATAGTTCTAAATTTAACATGATCTTCTCCTGGGATACTATTTTACCATAATTGAATGTATTTAAATTAAATTTCACATTGGGTCCAGCCATGGTGATTAATTTACTACACTATGAATACAAAGAGCGGTATCACAACAGTATGATTACTTTATTTATTTTTTTAAGTTGACAAAATAGCTGAATTATCCACTATGTATTACTCAGCAATGGAAGCAGAAATTTAGCTAAATTGCCACTGTCAATCCCACAGTACCATGACAAAGACATGTCCAATAAAAAAAAAAAGTGACATATACCATTAATTAATCTAGTGAAATGATATGTTTTACTGATATTTTGCCTTCGTTAAACAACAAACTGCTATTTTGTGTCCTTTCCTCTGTGAAGCTATGTAAAAGAATCTTGTAAGTCTGTGTGTCTCTTCAACAGTGGTGATTTATTGCTTTGGGGACCTAGTTTAGGATTGCCGGTGGGACAATCTGAGTGGCACATACGGTTTGAGCAGATGCCAGTTTGCAACTCGCATTGAAGTGGAGGACACTGGCTGCTCCTGACACAAAACATCAATCAACCTTCAAGAGCAGCCAACCAGCTAACATGTTCACTGCCATTCTAAACAGGGACAAGAACACAGTGAACAGTTGAATTAAATGTAAGTTTAGGCATACTCTAGCCCAGAGTCATTAGTGGCATGTATAAGCCATGAAGTATTTATAAAAGGTTTGGGGTTATTTTGCTTGCTAATTTAAGATTAATTGCATTTTTAGATTTTTAAATATTTCTACACGCTTAGTGGTACTGGTAATAATCATTCAAAGTTAAATCAAGCATGTCATTTTTTTTATACAGGACAAAAAAACAGGTCTTCTTTAACCACTTCAATACTGGGCACTTAAACCCCCTTCCTTCCCGGACCAATTTTCAGCTTTCAGCGCTGTTGCAGTTTGAATGACAATTGCGCGGTCATGCGACACTGCACCCATATGAAATTTTTATCATTATTTTCACACAAATAGAGCTTTCTTTTGGTGGTATTTAATCACCCCTGGGTTTTTTATTTTTTGCACTATAAATTAAAAAAAGACAAAAAATTTTCAAAAACAATGCATTTTTCTGCATTTCTGTTATAAAAATTTGCAAATAAGTAATTTCTCTTGATACATTTTGACCAAAAATGATACTGCTACATTTCTTTGGTAAAAATAACCCAAATTGGAGTTTATTTGGTGTTGGCGGACAGACAGATGTGACGGGGACTGTGACAGATGTGACGGGGGACATACAGATGTTTTGTGTATGGTGACAGATGTTTGAGGACTGTGACAGATGTTTGGGGACTGTGACAGATGTTTGGGGACTGTGACAGATGTTGTGTATGGTGACAGATGTGATGGGGACATACAGATGTTTTGGGGGCTCTTTTATGGGTACACTTATGTTTACAGGGACATGGGGTATCAGTGTGCTTGGTGCACTGTGTGGGGGGCGATCTGTGACAGCTTTCTGCATGAAATCCTCACCATACAGAAAGCTGTCACAGAGCTGCAGCTCCCCCCCTTCACCCCCCCGCACTGAGCTCTCACTGAGCTCGGCGGGGGGAGAACTGTCACAGAGACGCTCGTCTCTGTTTACAATGTGACGGCTGTGATTGGACACAGCCGTCACATGATCGGGAGGGCCAGTCACTGCGCCCGAATCCCGATCTCCGCTCAGCTGGATCCTGTGATCATAATGATCACAGGATCCAGCAGCAGCGCGGCGCGTGCCCGCGCTGCGAGCTCCCGTTCTGCAGGACGTATATATACGTCCTGTCAGAACGGGGAAGCTCCCACCCGGCCGTATATGTACAGTGGCCGGGTGGGAGGTGGTTAAAGGGTGAGTTCACCTTTTTTTTCTTAATTCCAGCACCCCTATGTTCCAATATAGCATTAATGTACTTATTTTGTTTTCCATTTATTCTATACACGCTTACCTCACTCTCTTTACAGTTGTTTAAAAAGATTGCCCCATTACTTATGCCTTACTTCCTGGACAGACTTTAGGTCATTACACAGGAAGGAGTTGACCAGCTGAGGGTAAATGATGTGTGTGCTAATGAGATCAGCTGGTCAATTCCTTCCTGCGTCATGACCTAAAGTCTGTCCAGGAAGTAAGGCATAAGTAATCGAGCAGTGTGTTTAAACAGCTATGAAGAGTGAGGTAAGTGTGTGTAGAATAAATGGAAAGCTGTTTTATTTTTGCAAAAGAAGTACAATAGTGCTATATTGCTTCATAGGGGAGCTGGAATTTAGAAAACAAAAGGTGAACAAAAGTGAACTCATCCTTTAATTACCCCCTCCCCAGCAGCTGTAATTAATAATAGTGGATGCTTCCAGGTATGGAGCAGCATGTGACTCACTTTTCTTATACTTGCGATAGAGCTAGTGTTTAGTATTTGTCAAGAGCTGTCACATGGGGTTGGGGAGACAGTTATTAGCCCTTTGTAAGCTCAGAGTAGAATGCTTTAGGCTGCATTCACACATGGGCATTTTGAATCACGGGCAGAATAGCCACGATTCTGTCCGCAATTTCCAAACGCCCAGGTGTAAATGACAAATCACTCAACTCACATTTCAGTTGGCATTCATTTGAATGGCACCTAAAAACTTTGTGCGGTTCTACCGCGATTGTTGCACGATAAATTGGGGCGAACCGCATTGCATGAAGCACGTTGCCCAAAAAAAGTTCAGGAGCTACTTTTTGCCACTTTTTGTCACTTCCTACCTATTCTGCATACCTTTAAATAAAAAGAGAGAAGTGTGAATACTCTAGAAACAGTGGCTCTTCTGTGTCAGGGGCACTTGATAATGGGAATGAATTACCAGACACTTGCAAACCTAAAGAAACCCAAAACAAAACAAAAAAACAAAATTGTGAAATAATGAGACAAGATATAAAAAGCTTGAAAAAGTTTACAAAAAGTGAAAATATCAGCCCACCTGCTGCTGTATATAACATGCACTCTCTGAGCCAATGTGACCAGTGCTCAGGCTTTATATATTACTTAAATCACCACCTAAACAACTCCAGTACAGATTAAAGTGCTCAAAGTGCTTAACCACTTCAATACCCCTTCCCGCCCAGACCAATTTTCAGCTTTCAGCACTGTCGTATTTTGAAGGACAATTGCGCAGTCATGAGACCTTGTACCCAAACAAAATTCTTATCATTTTTTTCCCCACAAATAGAGCTTTCTTTTGGTGGTATTTGATCACCTCTGGGGTTTTTAATTTTTGCTCTACAAATAAAAAAAGACCGAAAATTAATGTTTCTGTTACAAAACTTTGTAAATAAGTCCACTGAGGAGGCTACATTGATGGTCACTGATGAGGTGGCACTGATGAGGAGGCACTTATATGCAGCACTGATAGGCGGCACTGATAAGCAGCAGTGACAGGCACTGATAGGTGGCACTGATATGCAGCAGTGATGGACACTGATAAGTGGCACTGATGGGCACTCACAGGTGGCACTGATGGGCACTCATAGGTGGCACTGGTGGGCAACGATGGGTACTGATGGGCGGCACTGATAGATGGCACTGTTAGGTGGCACTGCTAGGGAGGCACTGACGGGCATCACAGATGGGCACTGAGTGCCATCCCTATTGGCAGTTGTTTGCCATACCTGGTTGTCCTGGGTGGGCTTCCCTGGTGGTCCTGGATGGGCTTCCCTGGTGGTCCTGGGTGGGGATCCTTGGGGGGCTGCACTGATAAACAATCAGCGCTGCCAGGAGAGCCGCCAATCGGCTCTCAACCACTCGCATCTGCAGACGCGAGTAGAGGAAATGCCTATATACGGCTCTTCCTATTTACACTGTGATCAGCTGTGATTCATCACAGCTGATTATGTGGTAAAGAGCTTCTGACAGAAGCTCTTTACCACGATCGGAGATGCGGTGTGTCACACTGACACACTACACCACCACCTGTGGGCCCCTGCAGGCGCTTGCTGGCTTGATGTCCTGCTGGATGTCATATAACACCCAGTCAGGATAACCAAACCACTTCCCAGCCGTCATTCTGCATACGACGGTAGGCAAGTGGATAAACTCACACAAAAGTAAATGTAAAGTGTTCCACACAAATAACCTGTGCAAAAGTACAAATTACAATATTACACTGTGCGCATAAAAAGTACATTAAAATGTGTCCACAATGTCTACATTCAAAGTATCATCATCATAAATTTCCACTTCTTGTGAGCAAAAAAAGTGCCAACTTTTCAACATTGCACATGTGCTTGTCCAACTCCCTTCAAAGTTCTTACTCACCAGAACTATTTGACCTCAAATGCATCTAAGTAAATAGGTAAACAGTGCTATATAGCAGAACAGATCTGTCTAAATTCCTCCTTCAGCTGTCACAGTAAACATAAATGCATGGTCACCAGCAGTCTTTCAATGTACCTTGATTTGCTCAGGAGATATGGGAAACACAGACCAGGGATCTCATTATCATATACCTTTGCTATCAGTTCACACTGCTGCGATGCGAGAACCCATGCAAATCCACTACGGGTTCCAGCATCGCATGTCACCCGCCGGCGGTTCACACTGCCCTATGTGAACCACTGCGGGTGTCAATAGAAAGTTAATGACACCCTCAGATCGGTTCGCATATCACAGTGCGAACTGTCAATTTGGACAGGAATTGGATCTCATGGGTGTGAACACTCATGCAATCTGATTCTGGTTTGGACCAAAAAAAGGGTCCTGCACGATTTTGGTCCGAATGCGATGCAAATTCAGCCATACAATCAGTATGGCTGAATTTACATCGCACAGACATCGCATGTGATTTGCACAGCAGTTCGCACTGAATCACATGCAATGTCTGACATCGCTGGTGTGAACCAGCACTTAAAGTAGAAGTTCACTCTAACACTAAAATCTGTAAATCTACAGGTACTCACGATCTAAGGCTAACCTATCTAGCCCTGTAAAGAAGAAATTGCTATACATACCTTTAATGAAAATTACGTACATAATTACATAAACTCTGCTTCAGATCTACTGAATTCTTGTCTATCAGATTAAATAGTTAAAATTCTACACTTATAATGAAATCTTATACATGTGCAAAATGGGACAATGAATTAAAGTGTTTGTTCCCCGATGCCAGAAGTCTACCAAACAAAATAGGTGAGTTGGAGGCTTTGGTGCATGAAAAGAACTACAATTTAATTCGTATCACTGAATCTTGGCTTCATTCTTCACATGATTGGGCTACAAGTATTCCTGGCTATGCTCTCTTTTGGAAAGAAAGGTTAAAACAGAAAGGTAGTGGCGTCTGTCTCTATGTGAGAAGAGGTCTCAAAGCGAGTGTGAAAGAGGACCTAATTGATGGAGAGTGTGATGAGCCTGAATCATTATGGGTGGAACTGCACATGGGTGTGTGTGTGCTACAAAGGTTATCATTGGAGTTTGTTATAGTCCACCCAATGTTAATGAGGAGGTGGAGACCCAGCTCCTTGCACAGAAAGAAACAGGTGCAAGTGCTGGGCCAGTGATAATAATGGGGGATATTAACTACCCGGAATTGACTGGAGTAATGGCACTGCAGGAACAGTTAAAGGGCAAAAATTAATCTCTAATCATGCAGAGCTTATTAGCAATGTTCATATAAAAGAACATCTGGGTAGCAGTGACCATAACATGATTTCATTTAATGTTAGCTGTAAACACCAAGCACATACTGGAAAGATAAAAACACTTAAACTTAAAATGAACAAATTTTCCAAGGATGTGAGCTGCTCTCCAAGACTTAGACTGGGAGGGAATATGAACACAGAACAGAAATGGGCATTCTTTGACCGTATGCAAACACAATGAAAAATATATACCCACGGGCAATAAGTTTAAAAGGTTAATGGCTCATGGTCAAAGCTAAAAAAGCTATAAATAATAAGAAAAGAGCCTTTAAAAAATATAAAAATTAAGGGACACTATCATCATTTAAATGTTACAATGAATATAACAGAATATGTAAAAAAGAAATCAAGTCTGCAAAAATTCCAAACTAACTACAGATTGCAAAAGAAAGTAGGACAAACCCTAAAATATTCTTAAAATATACTAATAGTGAAAGGTCAGCATGTAGGCCCTTTACAAAATAATCAGGAGTGGGTGACTGGGGACAAAGAAAAGGCAAATATATTAAAAACCTTCTTCAGCTCTGTGTATACAAAGGAGCATGGGGAAGCTCATGTCCATAATGGGGAAGGTATTGACACAACCCCAAATTAACCAATATGGCTCAAAATTGATATGGTCCAGAAATATTTAGACAGAATAAAGGTGAATAGAGTACCTAGATCAGATGGCATACACCCACAGGTCCTAGAAGAATTGAGCTCTGTGATTTCAAAGCCATTGTTTCTCATTTTTAGGGACTCTTTAATGACTGGCATAGTACCACTGGATTGGTATAAGACCAATGTGGTGCTTATATTTAAAAAGAGGTCAAAGTCTTTACCAAGTAACTATAGACCTGTTAGTTTAACTTCTATAGTTGGGAAGATACTGGAGAGTTTAACCACTTGCCCACTGGGCACTTATACCCCTTTCCTAACCAGGTAAATTTTCAGCTTTCAGCACTTTCACACTTTGAATGACAATTACTCAGTCATGCAACACTGTACCCATATGACATCTGTGTCCTTTTTTCACACAAATAGAGCTTTCTTTTGGTGGTATTTAATCACCCCTGGGTTTTTTATTTTTTCCGCTATAAATAAAAAAGGAGTGAACATTTTGAAAAAAATGCTTTTTTTTGTTTCTGTTATAAAATTTTTGCAAATTAGTAATTTTTCTTCATAAATTTTGACCAAAATGTATACTGCTACATATCGTTGGTAAAAATAACCCAAAACAGTGTATATTATTTGGTCTTTGTGGAGGTTATAGAGTCTACAAGCTATGGTACCAATCATTGAAAATTGATCACACCTGATGTACTGACAGCCTCTCTCATTTCTTGAGACACTAACAAGCCAGGATGGTACAAATACCCCCCAAATTACCCCTTTTTGGAAAGTAGACAGTCCACAGTATTTAGTAACAGGCATGGTGAGTTTTTTAAAGTTGTCATTTTTTCCCCACAATTCTTTGCAAAAGTGTCATATTAACAAGTTAGTTTTTCACACATGGCAGGTGCATACTTGCAACTACACCCCAAAACACATTCTCCTACATCTCCTGAGTATGGTGATACCACATGTGTGAGACTTTTTCACAGCCTGGCCACATACAGAGGCCCAATATGCAAGGAGCACCGTCAGGTGTTCTAGGAACATAAATTGCACATCTAATTTCTTGACTATTACATTTTTGAAGGCTCTAGAGCACCAGGTCAATGGAAACGCCCACAAAATGACCCCATTTTTGAAAGCAAACACCCCAATGTATATTCTATGATGGATGATGAGTCTTTTGAACATGTCATTTTTTTCCACACATTTTTGGAAAATGTGCAAAGAAAATGAAAACACATTTTTTTTTTACACAAAGTTGTCTATTTATAAGATATTTCTAACACACAGCATGTACATACCAAAAATTACACCCTAAAGTACATTCTACTACTGAGTATGGAAATACCACATGTGTGAGACTTGGCCACATACAGAGGCCTAACATGCAGTGAACACAGTCAGGTGTTCTAGGAGCATAAATGTAATTTCTTGACTACCTATAACACTTTTGAAGGCCCTGGAGCACCAGGAAAATGGAAACTCCCACAAAATGACCCCATTTTGGAAAGCAAACACCCCAACATAAATTCTATGAGGCATTATGAGTCTTTTGAACAAGTCATTTTTTTCCACAACTTTTTGGAAAATGTGGAAAGAAAATGCAAACACATTTTTACACATTTTTATGGCACTGACGGGCACTGATGAGGATCCATTGATAGGGTGGCACTGATGGCCACTGATATGCACTATTGGGCACTGATGAGCACTAATAAGGCACTATAGTGGCACTGATGGGCACTGTAGTGGCACTTATGAGCACTATAGTGGCACTTATGATCACTTTAGTGGCACTGATGAGCACTTTAGTGGCACTGATGAGCACTCACTGATGTGCACTGTAGGGCACTGATGACACTGATAAGTACTGTACTGTAGTGGCACCGTAGGGCACTGGCGAGCACTATAGTGGCACCATAGGGCACTGTAGTGGCACTAATGGGCACTGAATAACACTGTAGTGGCACTGATGGCCCTGTAGGGCACTGATGAGCACTGTAATGGCACTGATTTCACTGTAGGACACTGATGAGCACTGTAGGAGCACTGATGGGCACTGTAGTGGCACTGATGGCACTGTAGGAGCACTGATGGTACTGTAGTAGCACTAATGGGCACTGTAGTGGCACTGATGGCACTTTGCTGGCACTGTAGGAGCAGTGATGGCACTGTGATGGCACTGTAGGAGCACTGATGGCACTTTGCTGGCACTGTAGGAGCAGTGATGGCAATGTAGGAGCAGTGATGGCACTGTAGGAACAGTGATGGTACTTTGATGGCAATGTAGGAGCACTGATGGCACTTTGATGGCACTGTAGGAGCATTGAGGGGCACACAGGACTGTGCCAGCTCATACTGCTGCAGTGTTTCTCTCTCCTCTCCTCACACAGATACAGCATGTCAAGAGAGGAGAGAGAAACACTGCCATGACGCCAGTTTATTGACAAGTGATTGCTCCATTATTGGATGGAGCGATCACATAGTAAAGGGTCACTGTGATTGGCCCTTTACCCCAATCCTTGATGTGCTGGGTCCCAAGTGGTTAATAAAAGACCACATAGATGAGTTTTTACTAGAAAAAACATTTAAGCAATAGCCAGCATGGATTCATGAAAGACAGAAGTTGTCAAACAAATCTGATTTCTTTTTATGAGGAGATAAGCACGGGGCAATGCCAGGTGGGTGCTTGGGGGTGCTGAAGCACTCACAAAAAATCTTCATGCACCCTCATAGTACCCCCAAAACTTACAGAGAGCTATTACTGTCACAATTTTTTAAAGTAATTTTGTACCTGCTATAAACTCTCTCTGCAGGGAGGCTGGGGACTCTTTTCTGAAGTGGAGGGATACAGCTGCATAAGCCGCTAATGTTTAGGTAAAACGCTACTAATTTCAGCGACGAGTTTCCGCTGCTATGGCGGAGCTATGTCGCCACTATGCAGGCTGGAGCACGACACTTTTAACCCCCCACAAGGGGTTAAAAAGGGGTTAAAAGAGGCGGTGTGCAGCCGCTTTGGAAGCGATTGGCATTGATTTCAATTGCAGGGGCGGTGGAGGAGCTGTGTGTACACCGCTCACTGCACTGTCCCAAAGATGCTGCTTGCAGGACTTTTTGTAACGTCCTGCAAGCGTACCGCCTTAGTGTGAAAGCACTCAGGCTTTCACACTGGGATGGATGGGGGGTGTTTTTTTAGGCACTAAAAGAGTGCTATTTTTAGCCCAAAAGTGCCTGAAAAACACCCCAGTGTGAAAGTAGCCATGCTGGGTGGTGAGCCCCTGATCCAGGTGCTACATTATGAAAGCACTGGTGACACATAGCACCTCTGCATTTGCCACTCAAAGGAAAAGGGGAATAAAATAAGGAAGGAAGTAGCCGAGAGAGCCCAGCACAGCACCTAAGGAGCCCAGAGGAAGGTATGCTAAAGAGAGTGAGGAGGCAAGCTGCTGTGTTTCCTTATATGGTGGAGGAAGGGAGCGGAGCTGCTGCACTGCTGAGTTGACTGAGCCTGCCAGTCAGAGCACAAGAGCAAGGGGGGGGGAGGGTATGGGTGGAGGTGGGTGTTTCTTGTTGTGCAAGGGCCATGGTCTGAGGAGGAAATATTAGGAGGATGATTCATCATTGCTGCAGGCATTGTTCTGTTCATAATGGAGCCACTGAGCCTGGAAAGGAGGGCGGGGGGAGACTTCACTCTCCAGTCCTATTATGTGATTTATGGCAGCAGGCTGCGGTACACAGGCACTGCCACTGACTGAGAATCATGTGTTCTCGGCGCTCTGATTGGGGCATGGGCACTGGCACTGCAATCATTAGAATGTCCCCAAGATCAGGAGTGCTTGTGCCTGCTGCTTACAGTGCCTAGATGATGATCAGGTGTCCCCATTAGAGTGCACCATTAGACTGTAAGGGGTCACTCACACTGATCTGGCTACTCTAAGGGGTCACTGTCCTGTCTGTGCACTGTGTGGGGTCACTGTCCTGCTCTGAGCACTGGATGGTGTCAGTGTCCTGCTTTGGGCACTTAATGGGGCCAGTGTCCTGCTTTGGGAACTGGATAGGGTCACTAACCTGCTCTGGACACTGGGTGGGGTCACTGTCCTGCTCTGGGCATTGGATGGGGTCACTGTCTTGTTCTGGGCACTGGATGGAGTCACTGTCCTGCTTTGGGCACTGGATAGGGTTACTGTCCTGCTTTGGGCTCTGAATTGGGTCACTGTCCTGCTTTGGGCACTGGATGGGGTCTCTGTCCTCCTCTGGGCAGCGGATTGGGTCACTGTCCTGCTCTGGCACTGGATGGGGTCACTATCCTGCTCTGGGCACTGGTTAGGGTCACTATCTGCTCTGGGCACTGTATGGGGTAGCTTTGCTGTTCTGGGCACTGTATGGGGTCACTATCCTGCTCTGGGCACTGTATGGGGTCACTGTTCTGCGCTGGGCACTTTATGAGGTCACTTTGCTGCGCTGGGCACTCTAAGGGGCTCTCTCTTGCTCTGGGCACTCTAAGGGGGCATGCTCCTGCTCTGGGCACTCTGAGGGGGCATGCTCCTGCTCTGGGCACTCTAAGGGGGCACTCTCCTGATCTGGACACTCTAAGCCTGCATTCACACTGGGGCGACTTGCGATCCGACTTCAGTTGCCTCAAGTCGCCCCAAGTCGCTTGACATTTGAAATCCCATTGAAATGAATGGGAGCCGTCTTAATATACACGACTGAAGTCGCTCCGACTTCAAGGCGACTTCTGAAAAGGTTCCTGTACTACTTCTAGGCGACTTCTATCCGACTTGTGCCCATAGGATTCAATAGAAGTCGCCTCCAAGTCGGATCCCCATCTATATGGAAGCGACTTTACAGTTAAAAAGAAT
>BLSH010072018.1:1942362-1960145 GCA_018402905.1 Glandirana rugosa | reverse complement strand
ACGCTGACTTTCAGGGGGTCGTGTGAGCAGGCCCCAATTGTGGAGCAATTTAATCCCCTCTTTTGGTGTTAAAATAGTTGTGTGTTGATTACGGTAGGTCACAAAAAGCTTCACAGTGAAACCCGATTTGTAGGGAATCTTGCGCTCAATTAGGACTGAGGTAACTGTTTCAAACGATTTTCTGGCCTGTGCTGTAGCTGCAGAGATGTCGTTAAAGAGCTTTATCTTTTCAAAGAGCTCTGGTAGCGTACAAAGTGCTCTTGCAGCTCTCATGATGTCATCTTTCACATGGAAAAAATATACTCTTGCTAGTATATCTCTAGGTACATTCGGTGGCAAGTGTTGCGGTTTGTGGAGCCTGTGCGCTCTGTCAATTAGTATGTCTCTAGTATGTATTTCCGGTATGAGTTTGCGGAACAGTTGATGTAAGTAAGGGATTATCCCGGGGGTATCTAGCGATTCTGGGACCCCCTGATTTTAATATTGTTCCGTCCCGACCTATCCTCGAGATCGGCGACTTTCAGTCGCAGCGAGTGTAGTGCATCGGCCTGTTCATCTTGGATATCTACCATTGTGTTATGCGCCTTGGTTGATTCAGTTAAATATTTTTCAATGTGGTCTAAACAATCTTCTGCTGAGCTAATCCTATCTTGTAATTGGTTTATGGAGACTCTCAGTTCTCTGTGCAGATCTGTCTGCAAGGACAGGAGCATGGCCTTCATAGTGTGCTCAGAAGCAGGGTTGTCTGTTGTGGGATAGGCCGCTAGAGTGTTAATGGCAGCCGGATCATTTGTGGAACTACAGGCCCCAGCGCCATGCTGCCGCTTAATCGGCTGTTTATCAGGTGATTGAGCTAGTACATCAGCCATCCTCTTACCTCTCTCCCCTGGGGGGGAAGGGGGGGGGAGCTCCGTCTGCTGGGATGTAGGAAGCTCCATAGGTTCCATGTTGGAAGTATTCGCAGCCAATGGCTCCGGCAGTGGGACCGTGTTTCCGTGTCCTTGGCCGGCACCATCTTGGGCTCCCAGACGTTCAGACCTCATGTAGAAGTCTAGGAGTCTTCTGATCCTTGTCCGCAATTCTTCCTCCTGGTCATGCTCTGTGAGGCTCCCTCAGTGGACTCCCTCCTTGTGGAGTCTGTGCCGCTGATGTGAGCGGCTGGAGCTGCGGGAATGTGTCGTGGAGGAGCGGAGCCGAGTGCTCAAGCGGCCATCTTCGGCAGTGGTCAAACCACACCCCGAGCTGAACTGAATTTATTCTCTCTTGAGAAGAGGCGATTTAGGGGGATATGATCAGCATGTATAAATACATAGGTGGTCCATATAGTGAAGGATAGAAAATAGATTTAACTGGAGGAAAAGAGATTTAACTTTTGCATACATGTAGGCAGGGCTAGGTGCCCTAGTGGGGACACTAGTACTAAACTTGTTAATTGCCTAGGTTCCAGGCAGGAGTTTGTTTTCATGCGAAAATCAGCATTAAGGCATAACTCCAGACCTAGAAGTGAGCCACCCTAAGCACAGTTAACCCTCTATTAACCTATGGCTAACTGCACTGTAACACTAAGCACCTAAAACACTGACTATAATTGAGGAACATCAACTGCCAGGTGCACAGCATTTAGAAACCGATGCTTCAGAGCCTGCACCGGCATCCACCAACCCAACAATACCTGTACACAGTTTCAGGAAATTAACCTCACCGTTTAACTATGTGCTTGCCCTTTCTCTCTCTCAGGGGTCCCCTCTACAACTCTCCCGTTACTCCCAGGTTAGGTCCCTAGGTGTGCTGCAGATATGGTCAAAAAATGTGGGAAACCAACTTCTAGTGAAAGGGACAAGCACAGCACCCCTTCACTACCAGAGCAACTGGTACCCTACACCAAGTCATCCATTCCCTGGCTTGTTGGGTGCCTTAAGCTATGATACATATATAGTTGTCCATAGCAATGCCAATATAGCCTACACTAGACAGCAAACTACATGCTGGACTAAAGTTCACGGTATCTACTCTAACCTACAGTCTCATTGTTACAAGCCCAGTTCTTTGGATACACCATGCAGTACACCAATTAAGAGAAAAACTTCAGACCAAACATTAAATAGTTCACGATAACTTTACTGAAAAAAGGCAACATACAGAAACAGCTTTGATCAGGCAGCTTCTCACATGAATTCCTGCTTTACTGCCCATAGGATAATCATACCTGAATAACAGCAGAGAGTCCTTAGAATCCATCAGAGGCAGAGTCTGTTTTTTAAAATGGTCGGTCTTTTTTTGTTCATAGTGCAAAAAATAAACCACAGAGGAAATCAAATACCACCAAAAGAAACCTCTACCACTTGTGGGAAAAAAGGACATCAATTTTACGTGGGCATAGCGCCGCATGACCGAGCAATTGTAAGTTAAAGTAACGCAGTGCCGTATTGCAAAAAATGGCCTGGTCATTAAGGGGGTAAAACCTTCCAGGGCTGAAGTGGTTAAAGGTGTAAAATATTAATGAACAAAGCAAACAAAAAAAAAGTTTTGATCAAATAAAAAGTTTATAAAATGAAAGTAAATAAAATATAAAATCAGCAGGCGAATAATTAAATGGAGAAGGAAAATAAGGCGTTAATAGGGCTGATTAGAGTAAATTAAGGGTTAATAAGGGGTAGAACAGTGGAACAATTTAATAAAAACCATAAAAAAAATTCTCTACTTGACAAGGTTGCTTTAACCACTTGCCGACCAGCCATCGTCTTTTTATGGCGGCATGCCGGCTCGTTCACGTGAATCGCCGTAGCTGTACGTTGCTCATGGGAACGTGTGATGTGGGCTTCCAGTGGCACGTGCACGTTCACTGGCTAGTGGGAGAACCAATCAACGGGTGGGGTGGACTAGATGTCTGCCGCCCACCCGCAATCGCTCCAGAGACAGGCAGAACGGGCATCTGCAAGTGTAAACAAAGCAAATCCCTGTTCTGACAGGGGAGTTTAGTGAGATTGTCAGTTCCCAGTGATCACGAACAACAATCTCTCTCCTCCTCCAGTCAGCCCAGCCCCCATACAGTTAGTCACACCTCCCAAGGAACACACTTAACCCCTTGATCATCACTAGTGTTAACCCCTCCCCTGCCAGTGACATTTATACAGTAATCAGTGGCTATGTTTAGCTCTGATCACTGTATAAATGTCAATGGTGCCAAAAAAAGTGTCAAAAGTGTCCAATCCCTCCGCCGCAATGTCGCAGCCCCGCTAAAAATAGCAGATCGCCACTTTACTAGTAGAAGAAAAATAATAATAAAAATGCCATAAATTTATTCCCTATTTTGTAGACACAATAACTTTTTCGCAAACCAATCAATTTACGCCTATTGCGATTTTTTTTTTACCAAAAATATGTAGCAGAATACATATTGGCCTAAACTTAGGAATAAATTTGTTTTATTTTTTTGGTTATTTATTATTGCAAAAAGTAAAAAAAAAAATGTTTTTTTTTCAAAATTGTCAGCTTTTTTTGTTTATAGTGCAAAACATAAAAACCGCAGAGGTTATCAAATACCACCAAAAGAAAGCTCTGCTTGTGGGAAAAAAAAGGATGACAATAATGTTTGGGTACAACGTTGCACAACCGTGCAATTGTCATGTAAAGCAATGCAGTGCCATATCGCAAAAAATGGCCTGGTCAGGAAGTGGGTAAATCCTTCCCGAGGTTGAAGTAGTTAAACTGACTTCATTTGCAGACCGAAGTTCATCCCTTTGATCTGTAAATGAACAGAAAGATACAATGTTTCTTTTTATCTGTCTTTCAGCACTGAGCAATGTTGTTGATAAACATTGCTGGCTGCTTTTTTTTTTTTTTGACAGCTGTGAGCAAGGAACTGTTCTACACTTGTTACATGAATCGTGGAAATGCTGGATTAAGATTGCGGCGGTGAATCGAGATTGTGATCTTTTAATGATTAATTGCGCGGCTCTAGTATATACTATATACAATATATATATATGCATACACATAATATAGAAAAAAGCAGCCAGAATTATGTGTACACTGAACTCCTCATTCAAGCCATTTGGAACTAAGGTATTTAAGTCATAGATCCAGAAAGTTTCTAAATTATTTCTGGAAAAGTTCTGACACAGACAGATTTTGGATTCTTTCCATCGCAAAAAATCCTAAGAGCTTTCATACTTTTGTCATGCTGGGAAGTGAAGTGACAGGGACCGCTGTGTTCCACAGATCCACTTTTGATCTGTCACTTCATCTATCACTTCATTTGTGCACTGCTATTTTCAGGAGGATTTCCAGACATTTCTATATGCTCCCTATAAGATAACAAATCTTTACCTTTTAAGTTGTAGTCCGCTATTCTTGATTTTAAGTGGTTTTCACAGTATTTATAGCCTTACATTTAGCATAGTCACACATCATAAAATTGAGAAACCCCCATTGTTGTCTCTGGTGGTAGAATTAATGCTGTAACTCGTACTGGGTTTCTTAAATAGTAGGAGCAATTTACAAGTAAGTAATATTTTATGTCCTGTTAGGATTCGTACATATTTGTATGTACATAATCAATGCCAAGATAGCTAACGCAACATAAATCATCTGTACAATGAAATGCATTCTTCATCAGCTATGGGAAATAGAAATGCCTTTTTGGCTTTTATGTAGTGTGAATATTTTTTTAATACTTGCCAATAGAATGATGCAAAGTAATGCCTCATTACTCCTGTAAACACCTGTATGCTGTTACACCACTGGGACTGCTCATCGAAAATGGTTTAATTTTCTTTTCTTTTTCATACAATTACACCAGCACAAAGCACAATCACGAAAGACGATTAGAAGGTGCAGAGCATAAGATGTATCATGCCAGCTCTGTCAAGCTTTTTCAGTTACTCGCTACAAATAGAGACACTTGTTTAAAAAGGATTGTCCAGAGAAGTAAAACACTGAGACCTCAATTCAATAATGTGTCAAATGTGTGTTCATTCCTGCTCTATACATCTCTGAAAATAACATAGAATACATTTCCACACATTGCTTACATAGTAGTGCCCACTCCCTGGTAGAAGTATTTTTTTTTATCATAAGTGCCTTTATTCCCATCACACATTGTTTCTCTGGAAGTGGGCCCCCCCCCCCCCACTACATCAGGTCCTCTTACAGCTCTCTGTAACAAAGTCCTTAGTGGGGTGAAACATGTTGGAGGAGGAGGTGGACAGGTGAGACTATATGTTGCAAATTCTCTGTTTACTACATTAAAACTGTGTAGTACCCTCTAGTGTGTGCTACTAGAATTAGAGTAGGCAAACTATAGTCTGGCTCAGGGATAAACCTGAGTCACTGAATCTGGGTCAGGGTAATTAGAGGCCAGGGCTGGATGACTCATCCTGGCAGCTCTCTGGTGCCTCCCCCTGTTTGTAGAATGATAGTGGGTGGAAGCTAGGAGGGGTTGCCTTGAATATTTAGGGCCCTTAGCTAATCCCCAGGTTGGGGGGTCTAGAAGATAACTAAGGAGCCCTTAAATAGACATGAGCCATGCCAGAAGGGGAATCGGGTGGAAGATGAAGAAGCGGTCCTGAGGGAGTATGTCAGTGGCCCTTGAAAGACCCGAGCCGGGAAAGGGCTTTACCTCAGCCTGGAGCTCGGGAGGCTGGCCTGGAAGGATCCCACACACAGTTGGCACTTGGAGGGACTTTAACCAGAGAGGAAACGGAGAGAGCAAGGAGAGACAGTGAGTAGATCAGCACAGTGCAGTGAAAGACAAGGGGAGAGACTGCGAGCTGTAGCAGGTCTCGCTTGAAGACAGCGGTGTGCCAAGTCTTCATCCAACCTTACCCTGGGGATGTGTATGTCAGTCAGGAGGACTGGGAAGAGAAAGCAACCAGGTAGGCTGGTGGCAGCCTGGCGGGCTAGCATTAGAACTGGGATCAGTGTCTACGGAAAGGCAGAAGGTGCTGAGAGATGCTGTTCACTCCACATCCTACTTTACTGAGGGACTGCGAGTTCCTAGCCTGTAATGGGATGTTGCTGACCTGACAAGAGACTGTTAGTTCTTCCATCAGTGATCCAGCAGAAGTTGTGCAAAGAGTGAACCAAGTCTGTGCAGGAGGAAGGAAGAAGAGGAAAGTGTAATTAGAGAGGAAGTTGTTCCTGATTCTGGACATTTGCAAGTTGAGCATCCCATAGTCCCTTACCCCATCCAAGTTATTATCCCCTAATAAAAAAGCAAAAACATGCCAAAGGACTGATTTCTGTGTCTGAGGCAAGAAGGAAATGCTGTGTGACTGGCTGTGTAGCAGTGGGGAACCCTGACATCAGCATATTCTACAAGGGTAGTGCTACAACTGGTTTTACATCAGTGCCAGTGCCAGTGTGGGTGCAGTTTATTTCTACTTGACACTCTTTGTTCAATTTACAATATCTTGCAGCTCTCCCTGCACTGTTTTCTGGCAGATCCCCAATCCATACTATGCTCATTAGAAGCCACCTCCACCGTCCACACCACATAGGACCGCAGATGTCAGGCCAAATAAAACAAACCTGCAAACATGCATATAATATTAAAAAGGAAAAAAAAAAATACACTACACAAAATATTTGGAATAAATTAGGCCACGGCCCGGTTTATTGGTTTAAAGCGGTTGTATACTTAAAAAAAAAACAAAAAAACAACTGTAAGGCAAAGGCATAATGAGCTAGTATGCACCGCATATGAAATGCTTACCTTAGAACGAAGCTCAGACAGGTCCACTCGGTCCCCGCAGGGGGAGCTGACATCTTCCTTTGGGGGATCCTTCCGGGTGTGCGCCTCTGTCGCTGTGAGCAGCCGGAGACGCGAGACGTCACTCCCGCGCATGCGCACGGGAGCCTGTCGTTCCGGCTGACTTTCCGGCAAGGTCTGGCGCTATGTGTCGGGCCTTCACTGGGACATCATGGCACATGCGCCATGACGTCAGCAGTTACAGGAAGGGTGATTATCTCCTAAACCATACAGGCTTAGGATATATTAATTTTACCTACAGGTAAGCCTTATTATAGGCTTACCTGTAGGTAAAAATCAGTAAAAAGGGTATACAACCTCTTTAAACAGTTGATTCACAATATCATAAACTATATTTAGGTCGAAATAACTTTATTAACCAAATTCCAACCAATAATTCACTCAAGCTCAATCCAGCCATTTAGACTCGGGTTGATCATCATCTCTTTTAGGCATATTCTCACATATCCCCTTTGATTAACTCACCAAAGGGACCTACCACATAAACCGGCCTCAACGGGGGGGGAGCTCTACTCGAGGTTCTAAGGTCACCTATCCTAACTAGCCAATCCTAAACTGACCTCTTAACCTTCTGTAAATTTCCCTAAACATGTGACCTAAACTGACCTGTGGGAATAAGCCCCATTCTAACCTATCTCTAATATAAATATCAGCCCATAGGGATGGGCAAACGGTTCGGCCCGAGCATAAGTTCGGGCCGAACTTTCACTGTTCGCTTGTTTGGTGAACAACTAAACAAACGTGATGTTCGACCGTTTGTTCGGCCCCCCAAACCGACCAAAATGCAATGTGGCACTGAACATTGCATTGCAAGCCCTGACTGGCTGAAGCAGTGAAAGCTTCAGCCAATCAGGGCACAGAGCACCGTCAGAGTCAGGATTGGACATTGTCATCATGACTTTATCCAATCATGGCTCATTCACGCCCCACAGTATAAAAGTATTCTTTCAATGGCAGCCATTTTCAATGTGATTTCGGCTGGAGAGAAATAGAACAGGGCTCTGTTCAGTGCTATTAGTATAGCACACTAGCTAACTGTGCTATTTTGCTTCAATTGTCAATGTAGAATATTAGTTTCATATCAGTCTACGGATAGTGTGAGTGTAGTGAGGAGGACCATTCAGCTTTGCATAGTGTGCAGCTAGAGTAGGGACAACTCAGATAGTTTCACTGTAGTGTAGTGAGACCATATCATTCATACATACATTAGTGTATATGTACAGTAGGGACAGCTCATATAGTTTCAGTGTAGTGAGGCTGTGTCAGTAATCTTTACATTAGTGTATAGCTAGAGTAGGGGCAGTTCAGATAGCGTCAGTGTAGTGACGGTTGAACACCGTCTATTTGATTGCAAGACTGCAAGATTAACGCCATTTCCTTCTGTGTGCGTTACTGCCAGTTTAACGCCATTTACTTCTGTGTGCGTTACTGCCAGTTTAACGCCATATAGTTCTAAGTGCGTTACTGCCAGTTTAACGCCATTTACTTCTGTGTGTGTTACTGCCAGTTTAACGCCATATAGTTCTAAGTGCGTTACTGCCAGTTCAACGCCATATAGTTTTGTGTGCGTTACTGCAAGTTTAATGCCATTTACTTCTACATGTGTTACTTCCAGTTTAATGCCATATAGTTCTGTGTGCGTTACTGCAAGTTTAATGCCATTTATTTCTGTGTGCGTTACTGCCAGTTTAACGCCATATAGTTTTGTGGGTTACTGCAAGTTTAACGCCATATAGTTTTGGTCGTCACTGTAGGTTTGGCGCATTATATTGTAGTGTATTATAGTGTATCCATGGAGTGTGTCTGTGTAGTGTAAGTACTCAAATTAAAGTGCACCAAACACCACTTTACATTGATTAAAGTGCATCTACATACAGATTTCCATTTCTTCTTAACATTTGCTAATAAACGCCACCTCCTCCCTCCCAATAATGTCTGGGAAGACAAGAAGGAGAGGCAGACATTCCCTTGGCACTGTAAGGGGGGCAGCAACAAATGTGTCCACAGGCAAAGGTGGACGTGGTGGTCAGCCCTCAGGCAGGGCATCATTTCCTCTGTTTAGTGAGTTTGCCCATGCTATCCAGCCACAGCATGCAGAGGAGGTGGTGGACTGGCTTACTAAACCTTCCTCATCCTCATCATCCTCCGTCACACAAGCAGAGACAAGTGTGTAGTCCCCTGCAGTTGCCAGAGTGGATAAACCTGCCTCCTTGTCCACATCTATTCCTAACATAGCCCCAACATCAGCCATGGAGGAGGAGTCAGCTGAGTTATTTGATCACAGAGCCAGCCACTTGCTCCTTGATGATGTCCAGCCATTACTGGATTCAGATGTTGGTTCTGAGGTTGAGGATAACAGGAACATGAACCTAGAGAGAGGGGAGAACACTGGTAGACAAATTGGCATTCATGTTCCCCCAGCCGCAGCATATTGCCAAGTTGTCTCCAGTGGTAATGATGATGGAGGAGATGGAGATGATGATAATGAGGCCACTGGTGCGACTTGGGTGCCAGATAGAGCAGATGAGGAAACTGAAGGTGAGGCGGCACAACCCCAAGGAGGCCAACATCAAGAAAGAGTAGAGAGCAGACACCCTATTCCATCATATTCTGCAGCTTTTCTCTCCCGGCCCACTCCCCAAAGCTCGGCTTGCTGGGCCTTTTTCAGCACATCTGCAGCAGATCACACTGTTGCTATTTGCAAACTGTGTCTCAGGCACATCAAACGTGGCAAAAACACCAGCCATTTGGGTACCACATGCTTAACAAGGCATTTAACATCCAACCACTCAGCCTGTTGGCAAGAGCACCTAAAAGCCTCACAAAAGGGGCACAAAGGGTTATGGTGGGAAGGCACCCAAAGACCAATTTATCTGCATCTGTTTGACAGGTGCATATCATTGCAATTTTTTTTTACAGAAAGGCCAATTCTTGCCTTCATGAGGAGCACCTCTATAGGGTTATGGTGCGAAGGCACCACCGACACCCAAAGCCCAATTTTCACGCACCCATTACTTCTATCCAAAGTCAAAGTGACACCAAAAATCCCTAATCTGGCTCCCAGTGCACTATATTGTGGCCTCATCATACACACTGGCTCCTCAGCTGTTGCTGAGCAAAATAAAGGCAGCTTGCATGGAAAATTTCCGTTTTTGGCTTTATAACTGCAATTATTGCTGCAGCAGATTCTAGACATGGTACAGATCTTCCACTTTACAGGTAGACTAAGGGGACCCCCCAGGCACTATATTGGAAGGATTTTGTCATTTTTAGGCTTTTACTTTAAAAATCCAAACATCACAGCTCATTTAAAAATGACGTTTTTCAAAAACGTTGTTTTCATTGATACATGTCCCCCAGGGCAAGACCCAGACCCCTATAACCATTGCATGCACAATTACTTGCAAATAAGCCTTCAAAATGGGCACTTTTTATTTTTGACGTTCGGGTCCCATTGACGTTAATGGGGTTCATTATTCGGGTCCGAACTTTCGCGGTGTTCGAAAGTTCTGGTGCGAACCGAACAGGAGTCCGTTCGGCCCATCCCTATCAGCCGATGCCGCAGCCCCATAAGACAAAGGGTGGCCTAAATTGGCTAACCCTCCTTTTAGCCTTCATGGGACCGCAGACGTTAGGCGAAATAAAACAAACCTGCAAACATGCATATACTGTAATATTAAAAAGGAAAAAACATACACCACACAAAATATTTGGAATAAATTAGACCATGGCTCGGTTTATTGGTTTAAACAGTTGATTCACAATATCATAAACTATATTTAAGTTGAAATAACTTCATTAACCAAATTCCAACCAATAATTCACTCAAGCTCAACCCAGCCATTAAGACTCGGGCTAATCATCATCTCTTTTAAGCATATTTTATTTTTTTATTTATTTCAGGTTCTTATATAGCGCCGTCAATTTACGCAGTGCTTTTTACATATACATTGTACATTCACATCAGTCCCTACTCTCAAGGAGCTTACAATCTAAGGTTCCTATCTCGCATTCATACATACACATACTAGGGCCAATTTAGACAGGATCTAATTAACCTACCATCATGTCTTTGGAGTGTGGGAGGAAACCGGAATACCCGGAGAAAACCCAAGCAGGCACAGGGAGAACATGCAAACTCCAGGCAGGTAGTGTCGTGATTGGGATTCAAACCAGTGACCCTTTTGCTGCTAGGCGAAAGTGCTATCCACTACACCACTCTTACATATCCCAAAGGACGGGAGGTCTGGACAAGCCAGGCCTCCTGTCACCACTACCCCATACTGCAGCCGCCTCTATGCATGTTTGCAGGTTGAGATTCAAAATGTCTAGACCTATATCCGATAAGTGTATACCAGTGTAAAGCTCTGTTCAATCTTTTGCAAACTTTCTCTAGGGCCTTGAATACAACAGATTCCAACCATCTTGACCTAGGTATTATCTCAGAAAACAGAAAAACGGCGTTCGGAAAGACTAAACTAAGGAATCTAACAGTATCCTTCATATTAGATATCAGCTCAAATGTTCTCACCTTACCAATATCGCTTCCACCCAAGTGAATTATCATAATATCTGGAGGAGGGAAAAAGGCATACAAACCACCAAAATCATAAATTAAATCATTCCAAACCATTCCCTGGCCAAACCAATTAATGCAAAATGAATGAGGATCCAGGCACAAGTTTTCTGAGTATATTCTAGAAGCTGCTCCCTTCTGCGCCCAGAAGATAAATGAATGGCTTAAAATCCATACCATGCGATGATCACCTGAAACAGAATAGCAAATTAATATGAGCGAATATATAATTTATACAAGTCTGAATTCCATCTCCCTATTTTTAAAAAAGTCCTGGCAAGTGCTAGAGGGCTACAAAAGTTAGTAAAATGGGGGCATTTATATAAAGGGGATTTTAGAACAATAATCTGTCCCTTACAGGAGCAGGAGGAACCTGACCTTATAGGAGTAGGTGATGATTTTAGAACAATAATCTGTCCCTTACAGCAACAGCAGGAACCTGACCCTATAGGAGTAGGCGATGATTTTAGATCAATAATCTGTCCCTTACAGCAACAGCAGGAACCTGACCCTATAGGAGTAAGCAATGATTTTAGAACAATAATCTGTCCCTCAAAGCAGTAGACTCTACCTAGTCCAGAATCAGATCATTCTGTAATGCAGGGTGAGATGTTATTATATCTGCAATCTGTCCCTCACAGCACCGGCAGCATCCTCTCCCTAGACTAGCCTGAGAGCATGTGACATGCAGCACTACGTGACTCCAGCTTATACAGAGGCTGGGTCACATGATGCACTGGCCAATCACAGCCATGCCATTAGTAGGCATGGCTGTGATGGCTTCTAAGGGCAAACCAGTGAAATGCTTGTTGATTGGCTGCCCTGCAGCTATTCAACAGGCGGGATCAAATACCCAAACCCAGAACCCTAACCCAAACTTTTTTTCAAATGTCCAGGTTCGGGTCCGGGTCATGGACACCCCAAAGTTCGGTACGGACCCGAACTTTACAGTTTGGGTTCGCTCAACTCTACTTGTATTAATTGTTCCAGAGAAGAGGACAAAGAAGAAAGCTTACTCAGTGCATCAGACTCACCATTATTTTGTACCATGCTAACTAAAGGGTTTTTCACAGGAGAAGCACACCGCACAGGTATTGCACTGCCGGCTTGCTCTGTTCCTGCTGATAATACTCTCTGCTCTTCTGCACAGACTGCTGCTCCAAAAGATGCCAGCTGCCCCATCTGAGTACCTGAAGCTCCTTGTTGCCACAGAGACTCTCCTCTGCTCTCACGTGCTGTCCTCCCGACACTGAGGCCTGCCTTCCTCTAGCACTGACTGGAACAGCAGGCGGGGTTGGGCGGAAGCTCCTCCTCTGCTAGTGCCGCCTTTTGCTCGCCCTCGACTTTCCTCTTCCTACCGCAGGGCGGTGATATTCTGGCTCCTGACCTCCGGAACTTCCTCTACATGCTTTTCCGCCACTTCCCTCTGCCCTGGGTGACCGAGCATCTCCGCTCCGCCATGCCGCGCCGCTGTCTGCACTTTTGAGCTGCTCCCACCAGCAACCCTCTCTGTTTCTTGACCCGCAGGTAAAGCTAGACACTGCCTAATCCATTTGTCACCTCCCCCAGCCTCAGCCTGTTCCAGCAGCTGCCTCACGGATGTCTTCATATCACCAAAATGAAGTCTCACAGAACCAGCAATATTACAGCCCTTCTGCCTGAAGCTCTACTCGACGACTCTTCACTGGGAAATGGCAAAATTCCTGTCAGGGGACCCTTTAATTAACCTCCCTATGCCCTTTCTAGAAGGTTTTAAGGCCACCTGACCTAACTAGCCAATCCTAAACTGACCTCTTAACCTTCTGGAAATTTCCCTAAACATGTGACCTAAACTGACCTATGGGAATACGCTCCATTCTAACCTATCTCTAATATAACTATCAGCCGACGCCCCATAAGGCAAAGGGGAGGCTAAATAGGCTAACCCCCTTTTCCCCTTTATTCTATGTGAGCTCTACTGCTACCATTCAAACTATGTATGCATTTCTCCTGTCAGTGTGCATAATAGTTTCTCCTACATGTCCCTCCCTCTGTTCCCACTATAACCCAATCACATTTCTGTATGTCTGCAGCACTATTTGTACCAGTCTCTCTCTACGATGTCCTCTCAGCACTACACACTATCCAACCTGTGTGTGCTGCTTCATTGTCACCACACTTGTTTTGCAGTGTCTCTAGCATTCTTTGCTCGCTATTCTATATACAATGCTATTATTTCCATGGTGGTCTCTGAATGTTACTTGGTTGCCATAATAGAGACAAACTTCTAAGCAGATATTAAAGTGTTACTAAACCTGAAAACGTTTTTTACCTTAATGCATTATTTGGATTAAGGTAAAAATCATTCTCAGTGTCCCTGTGCCCACCCTTCACTGTATGAAAATTAAGAGAGGGGAGAAGAGATCAGTGTTGTGCACGGCTGAATCTTTTCTCCCCTTTTTTCATCTTTACACTGCATTCAAGCAGCAGCAGGAGCCATTGGCTCTTGCTGCTGTCAATCAGATGCAGTGAAGAGGAAGTGGGGGGCGGGCCTAAGTCCCGCTGTGTAAGTCTATGGACCACAGCTTCGTAGACACACAGCTCGGGACCGCAGGGATCACGCTCTCCCCATAGCCAGCGGCTGGCTATGGTGGTCCCTCTAAAGAAGAGGAGGAGCCAAGATTTCCGCCGGGGAGCCGAGAAGAGGAGGATCAGGGCCACTCTGAGCAATACCACTGCACAGAGCAGGTAAGTATAACATGTTTGTTATTTTAATTTAAAAAAATGTTTTGACTTTAGTAACACTTTAAATAACTACTGGCATTTCATAAATATGCAGGAGTCTTAAATAAGTTAAGCCCTGCCCTTACTATGACCCAATACTTTGACAGAGTCTCAGCCAGACATGTTTATTGGCTTTACACATCAGTAGAAAAGGTGTGAACTGTTTTTCCTCCCCCAGGATAGAGAAAGTTCACAATGCCTCATCTAAGTGCACAATCAGCTTCCTTACTCCCTCCTCCCTCTTCACCCATCAGTCAACCAGTCAATGACTGGGTTAGCTATGAAACCTCTCCTAACTCTCTATACTCCACTTCTCAGCAACAACCAGTTTTACCCTTGCCTACTGTCTCCTGTCCACAACCAGGCCTTCCCCTACCTCTCTCTACCGAGCCAGAGACATTTTCCCCACTGTGCTCCAACTGTGCTAAGTCCACTTAGTCTATTTACTCAATAACCCATAATTAGATTATGATCAGCCTCCATTCAAAATCAGTTCCTGCTGCCTTCTCTCTTTTTCCCAGTCCATTATCATTTCTGTTTTCTACCTAATTTCTTACACTTTCCCCCATCGTTGATCAGTTCATATTTAACCTGCTTTGTCTGATTTCCACATCCATGATTTTAAACTTACTGCCTTCTCTCGCTCTCCAGCACATGATTAGCTTATGCACTGCCTCCATTCTTGAAATGAGCTACTACTATGTCATGTACCTGGTTGGAGGCTGAAATGCCGAGAGGGCTTTCCTTGCAGGTGAGTGCAGGGCACTCCTGAAGGTGGTGACAGGGAGTGCTATGCCAAAAGAACCAGGGGTTGCCAGCTGTGACAGGCTGAGTGATAAGGAGATGTTCGCTGGATGGTCAGGAGTTCCTCAGATGTACCAGATGAGACTTGGCAGGGAGAGCCAGAAGCAGGGCAGAAGCATGGCCAGTAGTCATACACAGAATGTCAGCCAGGGGTAAGGCAGCAAGCAGAGTCATGAGTAAGCCAAGGTCATACACTGGTAATCAGGCAGCAGCAGAGTCCAAAGAGCAAGCCAAAAGTCATACGCAGATCAGCAGGCAGAAGCGGGGTCAATGGAGCAAGGGTCAAAGCCAGGAATGGAGACAAGACAGGTCAAAGGCAAGCCGGGTCAGTAACAGGAAATCCAATAATATCAGGAATAGGAACACAGGAACACATGGGGGAACTGCAGATCATCCAGCAACTAATGGATCAGGCTTATGGCTTTAAATAGACCATTGGGCACCAGAATCTGTCACACATTGCGCACTTGCGCATTAATGTTTGCAGCTGTTCGTGACTGCACACGCATGAACATTTGCATCCTCTGTGCCTGTCTGGTCCAAACCCCCATGACACTTTCCTCCTCTAAACCCCCCCCCCCCCCACTCAGTTCCATGTTCAGAAATTATTCCCTTTTCCCAGTTCATTGCATCTTCTCTCAGTGGTCTGTAGAGTTGAGCGAACACCTGGACGTTCGGGTTCGGCAGGTTCGACTGAACTTTCCGGAAACGTTCGGGTTCGGTACTGAACGTTATCCGAACTTTACCCCGGACCCCAAACCCCATTGAATTCAATTGGGACCCAAACTTTTCGGCACAAAAATGACTGTAAAAAAGTCCTGGAAAGTGCTAGAGGGCTGCAAAAGGAAGAAAAATGGGAGATGTTATATTAGATCTGCAATCTGTCCCTTAAGATCGTTCTGTAATGCAGGATGAGAGATCGTTCTGTAATCAGATTGTTCTGTAATGCAGGATGAGAGATCGTTCTGTAATCAGATCGTTCTGTAATGCAGGATGAGAGATTGTTCTGTAATCAGATCTTTCTGTAATGCAGGATGAGATGTTATAGATCTACAATCTGTCCCTCAAAGCAGTAGTAGTAATCTCTACCTAGTTATTATCACTGCAATCTGTCCCTCACAATCTGTCCCTCACAGCGCCGGCAGCATCCTCTCCCTACACTAACCTAAGAGCATGTGACATGCAGCACTGTGACTCCAGCCTCTTATAGAGGCTGGGTCACATGATGCACTGGCCAATCACAGCCATGCCATTAGTAGGCATGGCTGTGATGGCTTCTAGGGAAAACCAGTGAAATGCTTGTTAATTGGCTGCCCTGCAGCTATTCAACATGCGTGCTAAAATACCAGAACCCGAACCCGAACGTTTTCTCAAACGTTCGGGTTCGGATTCGGGACATGGACACCTGAAAGTTTGGCACGAACCCGAACGTTACAGTTCGGGTTCGCTCAACTCTAGTGGTCTGTTATAAATTCCTCTCAGCTTCCTATAGAACCCCACATACAAGATCCATTTACATTTTGTTGCTTACCATGATCACACACTCTGATAAACTATACACATCCAACTAAAACATTTTTTGATTGGCCATTAATGCATACCAGTGTGTTATGATTGATTTGTATCTCATAAAGAACAATCTTGTTCTCTATTATTTTATTATGGACATCCAAACACAGAGCTAGGGATAGAGTTTAACTTCTCAAACTTTTTCTACCTAATCTCTTTTAACACACAGTTGGGCAGGCAGAGGGAGGATTTTTACTGTAGCAAAGTAACAAAGTTTCCCTGTGATCACCATAAAAAGCTGAGGATGGTGATCACACAATTATGCTGATTCCATTCTTCCCTCCAAGTCATGTCGCTGCATGTTAAAGCCTGGTCCATAGCTGAGCTTACCCCATACAGCTAAACCTGAACTATGGGTAATCATAGTTAATGCTGAGATTCAGATTTGGGTTGAGGATACATTTGCAGTGATTTTCCATGGTTCAAGTTCAATTCAAGCTTGCCAATTTCTAATGAATTCTCAGTCGGCAGATTTTGATACTGACCCATAATACCCTGCACGGCCTTTGTCCTTTGTTAGAGCCTCACAGCAACCAATAAACTGTAGGAGCTGGATATCCCAACCTCTCACTAAAAGAGGAATTCTAAGGAGAGCCATTCAAAGGACATTTAAAGGTCTAATATGTTGTATTTATCAGCAAAAACTGACTGATTGCCAGTTCTTCAGATATTAACCCCATCACTGCTTATTTGGAGGGTTGCAGTTTAGTACTGATGGATTTTTGGGGAGGTTTTTATATATAGAGAAAATATATATATTTTTTAAGTTTGAGATTAGTGTTGAGCGAACCCGGACTGTAACGTTCGGGTCCGTACCGAACTTTCGGGTGTCCGGGACCCGGACCCAGACATTTCAAAAAACGTACGGGTTCGGTCCGGGGTTCTGCTATATTACTCCACGTGTTGAGAAGCTGCAGGGCAGCCAATCAACAAGCGTTTCACTGGTTTGCCCTTAGAAGCCATCACAGCCATGCCTACTAATGGCATGGCTGTGATTGGCCAGTGCATCATGTGACCCAGCCTCTTTATAAGCTGGAGTCACGTAGTGCTGCAGTCACATGCTCTTGGGTTAGCTGTAGGGAGAGGATGCTGACAGCGTGAGGGAGAGATTAGAGACATTTTAAGATCTGATCCTGCATCCTGAGATAGATTACTTTACTACTGTTGTGCTGTTGCTCTGAGGACAGATAGCAGAAATTAGAGATTTCACATACCGCTGCTTTGAGTTGCAGATCAAACTCTGCAAAAAACAACGATCGCTACGATCGTGCTCAACGATCAGATTGTTGGAAGAATTTG
>BLSH010072018.1:1914708-1930913 GCA_018402905.1 Glandirana rugosa | reverse complement strand
TGGGGTTATGCGGCTTTTTGCTGGCAATTTGTCAGGGAAATGGCTGGTGTTAGCGCTTCAATCATCACGGCACCATGGCTGATATGGTGTCAGGATGATTGAAGCACGTTGTTTCTATTATTACATTGCAATATAAAATGAAATAGTTTGACTCACCATAATGCAGAATCTGCCACCAGATGCAGAGTTTCACTTGCCACTTTGCCTGCCACCAGATGTGGATTTTGGCTTGCCAGGTCACCTACCACCAGATGTGTATTGCCGCCTGCCACCAGATGTAGATTGTCACCTGCCACCAGATGTGGATTGCCACCAGATGGTGGTTTGTCACCTGCCACCAGATGTAGATTGCCACCTGTGACCAGATGTGCATTGCCACCTGCAACCAGATGTGAATTTCCATCTGCCACCACATGTGGATTGCCACCAGATGTGGTTTGTCAGCTGTCATCAGATGCGGATTGTCACTTCCAGCAGTGCAGTGGCCCACTCTGTGGGCAGAAGAGAGGTGATCCAGGTGGCGGTGAGAGATAATCTCATCTCTCTGCTCCCCCGCCTCACTGCAGTGTAGCGGCTCCGCTGTGTGTTAGCGGAAGCGCAGTGATTTGGGTGGGTGACGAGAGATGATCTCATCTCTCTGCTCCCCTGCCTCACTGCAGTGTAGTGGCGCCACTGTGTGGGCGGAAGGGTGGTGAGAGATGATCGCATCTCTCTGCTTGCCTTGCGCCGCACATCAGGTGGTGCAGCCTTCGTGGCCCGGCTGCCCGGCTGCAAGCAAGCTCCGGCCCAGCAGTGGCCGTGGCCCCGGGGTCGGGGAAGACTGCTCTAACAAACCTCTGAGGGCTTCACAGAACAGCTGTATTTATACTGAGATGATATTACACACCGGTGGACTCTATTTACTAATTAGGTGACTTCTGAAGGCAATTTGTATCACTAGATTTTATTTAGGGGTATCAGAGTAAAGGAGGCTGAATACAAATGCACGCCACACTTTTCAGATATTTATTTGTAAAAAAAATTGAAAACCATTTATCATTTTCCTTCCACTTCACAATGATGTGTCACTTTGTGTTGGTCTATAACATACAATCCCAATAAAATACATTTATGTTTTTGGCTGTAACATGAAAATATGGAAAATGTAAAGGGGTATGAATACTTTTTTAAGGCACTGTATATTTCTATCCGTTGCCTTTGGCCCAGGTAGGGAGAGTACAGGTTTTCATTTTATGTTTTTCTATATATGCATTAAAGATATCAGGGTACACACTAAAACATGCAAGAGTAGGCAAGCATGGACAGAATGGGCAGACAGGGCATGGTTAATCAGTGAGTTCAGTGTGATCTCTCCACTCACGGATCCAACAAATGGAAACAGCCTAAAGATATTCAATCAAGTGATGTTTAAGAATCTCTGGAACATTAGGCTGCAGTCATCAGCTGATCCTTAATAAAATAGATTTCAGTTCACGCAGAAATTACATTTTAGTTTACTGCTGGAGTGCTAAGTCACCTGACAGTGTCTCACATCTCTCAGGGACCCATTATAAGATATCTGCACTTGAGTTTCTTGCAATAAAAAGGTGCAGCGCTCAAAAACATAAACAAGGTATTAAAAAAATACCAAAATAATAAAAAAGTCCAAAATTCTTATATATGTACATATAGTCCAATCCCAAAGGAAGGAAATAATTACAAACTTGTTATGTGCAATATATATGACCGGATAAACATGAAGTGATCAAGATGGCAACTCACCAGATCCAAATGCTGCCTCACCTAAGAGGACATCATCCCTACATTCCATTGTGAGTGTGCAAAGAGGATTCATCTATCCATGCTGTAAGTATTGGTTTCTTATTGATCCGGATGATCCGATGTGCATTATATATATATATGTAGCATCTGGTAAGTTGCTAGCACAGAAGGTGGTCGTGGTGGATAAAGTGACTGAGTGTATTTCCACTAAACTTTAAGCACTGGTGGATGGGTGACAGTTTTTCCACTATTCTACTCTATGTTGAATTTGGACATACTGCACCATTATTTTCTTTTTTCCTTTTTCCAGATTATCATGGCGTCGATTTGAAAGGACAAGGTAACCAGAATATCCGGACCCATATGTAACATTGTATGCGTTTTTGCTGTCCTCTTAGGTGAGGCAGCATTTGGATCTGGTGAGTTGCCATCTTGATCACTTCTTGTTTATCCGGTCATATATATTACACATAAAAAGTTTGGAATTATTTCCTTCCTTTGGGATTGGACTATATGCACATATATAAGAACTTTGGACTTTTTTATTATTTTGGTATTTTTTAATACCTTGTTTATGTTTTTGAGCGCTGCACATTTTTATTGCATTTATTTTTGTGGAGGTAGTGTTTTTTCTCTTTGTTGCGTTGCTGCTTTTGTTATTTCACATTTGGGTGCTGATTATTCACAAATTTTCCTTGAGTTTCTTGGTCTGCATTGCTGCTGTGGCCATTATGAGAAGTTTTTACACTCCCTGTTGGCTGTTTAATGGTATTTTACATCATTAAAATTGCAACAGGAGGCAACAAGTGGCATAATGTGAGCAACACCCTGTAAGAAGGTCTTCATTAAGGAGTAAGAGGCAAGCGGTCTGCAAGAACTGCTGAGGCCGATATCTGACCCTTGATCATACTCAAGACTAAATGTTGATCCAAACCAGACAAGAGAAAAGGCAGGATTAATCCCAAAGTGTATTTCCTGGAATGGAAATTCCTTGCTTCGCACAATGAGAAATAAGCTTTCCAGATGCAAGGGTAGGCTTTGTGGAAAGCTGATATCCTAGCTTTTAAAAGCTTAGGTATAACCAAATTAGGCATGTTCCTATCCCTCAGGACCTGGGTTTCACTAGCAATGCTGTTAAAGCCAGTGACCAAGAAGCAGGGTGGTAAATCAGTCCTTGGGACAGAAGATCTAGACAACCTAAGTGGTCCCATGGATAGTCTGCCAGAATCTCCTCCACCTGAATCCTGTGAAGCAGGCAAGTAATGTGTTTCAGAGAAGGAAAGGAGTAGTTTAGGTTGGACAAATCCCATGGAAGAGTTTGTTGTTGAACTTGGAAGCAAGGAGGTGTACATCTGGTGTCTCCTAACTGTGATAGTGGTCTTGAAACACCTCAGAGTAAAGAGACCATGTTTCGGAGTCTAGACATTGATTACCCAAGAAATCCATCTGCCAATTTTGCCAAATTTCCATGCCTGGGATGTCGATGTGGAAGGAGCTAGAACATGTTTTTTTTACCCAAGCCAGGACCTAAGCCATATCTCTTTGATCTAGGAGAATTCTGTCTCCCAATCATTCTGGGCACCAAGATATAGATCAGGAGATGAGCTTCCTCTGGTAACCAAGTCCCTTGCACTGAGAGAGTATCCAGGACTTCTCTCCAACCTGACAAGCTGGCAGCCATTGTGAGAACCTTCCAAAACAACGGGAGGAAGGATTTCCCTGATTCCAGCACCAAACTCATAATCAACCAGGCCAGGGCAGGACTGGTTTTGTGGGTCAAGTGTATGCGACAATTCAGAGGCTGAGCCTCTGCAAAAACAGAGGTTTGGTTGGCTACTGGACTAAAGAGTCTGAACCTGGGAGTGGAGAGTCTGGAGTTTATCCTATAGAAGTTCAACCTTGAACAGAGCTGTATCCAGGACCAGTGTTACGTACCTTGGTTGGAGGCTGGGTTTATGAGAGGGCTTCCCTTGCGGCTCTGGTCTGAATGTGGTGACAGAGGTAACAGAGCTCAAAGAAGCACAGGTGCTGGTAGCTTGGTAGCAGGTGATTGCCACAGAGAGAGACATAGTCAAAGTGAGTAAGGGTCATACACGATGCAGCAGCAGAGAGCATGGTCTAGTTGCAGGCCAAGGTCAGTACGAGGGAGGCATTCTGATATGACCTCAGTAAAGTGTACATCTCCAGTGTACTACTTACTGGGTAGGTTTGAACATATCCAGTTTTTATCTGTAGGACACAGTTTAACCTGTCAGTTAAAGCGAAACTAAACTCTCTCAATCAGCTTTAACTATTTTTCAACCTTATGCTGTTATCATTAGTAACTACATAGCAAGGTATATTATATATACTTGTTTTCAGTTTTTCTATATTTCTTTAGTTGCTACCTGGTTTCTGGCCTAGGCCAAAATGATGCCATACATCCCAGGAGTCTCCATAGGTATTTTATTCTTTCATCTGGAGGAAAGGAGGAGGGGATTTATCAGCTAAGCATGCCCTCCTGCCTGCATGCCTGAGTTAAACGTGGATGGATTCCAGGAAGTATATGCTACATGAATCATCTGCCATTGCTCAAGGTGGCTATGGCAAGAAATGTTAAAGGGGTGTTTTGCAAAGTAAATCCCTAACAAAATAAAGCATGGAGACCTGGATGGATAAATGAGTATGCGTTGACTGCTAAAGATGAATTAAATAACAGTTTGTAGTGCTCAGATACAGTTCTGTCCCATGATGGTGAGGATGCCAGCTACTCCACAGATGTGCAGTCTGAAGGGAACAAATAACTTCCTAATTAATTAAGGGTATCAAGGGTATGCATTGACCACCTGAAGGACAATAGATACAAAATGACCATGTTATTCAAAGAGCAAATAATTTTCACTGTACACAGCAGTGAGAAGGGACCATTATGAACAGAAACCTTTAGCACTGAAAGAAATCAAAATGGATCAGCTCCATACCACATCTTTAGTGCACTACATACACTGAAAGAACACTCAGTCTTAAACATGTTGTTGGTCAGTCATAGTGTTAGGACCTGGATAACCTGCTGGTGGCACTGTGCTCCTAAAGCGGGAGGTTGTAGTCCTGGTGAGCGGGAGGTTGCACTCCTGGTGTGCACCAGCAGGTGTCTCCCAGCAGCCAGCAGATCCCAATAACCAATCTGCATCTGATGCTGGCTGCTGGGAGGGTATTTAGTCTCTCTTTTACTATTGCACTTTGCTTTAGTGTTTGTTTTGCTAGCCAGATACTGCTTGCCATTTATGCTGCTCCTGATCTTATTCTTGCACCCTGCTGCCTTATCTGCTCCCCTTGTTCCTGATCCCAGTCCTGGTTCCCCCCTCATCCTTGCATCTCTATTATTACCGTGCTTATCCGTGTTTCTCATTTTGTATGTTTTGTATATTGTTTATTTGTTAGTTAGGCATTTTGCCATTTGGTTTGGGTTCTCTTATATCTGTACGTTTTCTGTGTTCCTGTTCGCTGGCGTTTGGATGGGTTTTGGTTTTATTGTAAATAAATCTTAGTTTAAATATATATGGTCTGGTCTCAGTTTCCTACGTGTAGCCATGCACAGCTGGTAATCCCTGCTGCTGATTCCTGACACATAGGAAACAAGTTTAAGTGTGCTATCCAAACCCACTGTATTCAAATCCAACTTTTGCAGTGTGTTGAACCATTGCCATGTGTAAGGAATCATTCTTATATAATTGTAGAGGTTGTTATATGTTGTGTTAAGAGGAACAATTGTAATGGTTCATTCTACTTATGATCACGGTGCATTGTGTCCCCAGCTGTCTGAGTGCACCTGCTTTTCTTGCTTTTTGGAAGAATATCTAAAAGCATCACACATAGAGACAATTGTTCTTTGATGTGACAATCAATATTCATGGGTGTTCAGCTAAGAGCTGGACACTGCATGCTCCTTAAGTGTATCCAGTGTTCAGATAAACATACATAAGAGGCAATAAATGCAGCCACCACAGAAAGCAGCTCTGTGTCCAAATGAAGATGTTAAAGAGGAAGTAAACCCAGATTGGATTTACTTCCTCTACATGCCCTTGTAATGTAGAAGCATAATGGGCTACTATGCATCGCATAGTAGCCCATTATGTGCCACTTACATGAAAACGAAGCCTGCGATGTCCAGTGCTGTCCCCTGTGCTGGCGGTGTCCATCTTCAGCCCTTCTTCCCTCCGGCACTGTGACTGGCCTAAGTCGCGTGACGTCACTCCCGCGCATGTGCGTGAGAGCTGCCAGTCACGGCACAATCGCAGTGGAGGAATGGCACGGAGGCCGTTTCTTCACTGCGCATGTGGTGACATGACGTTGGCATAGCAAATACACTGCATATCTCCTGAACCGTGCAGGTTTAGGAGATATGCAGGGCACCTACAGGTAAGCCTTATCATAGGCTTACCTGTAGGTTAAAGTGGTTGTCATGAGTTGACAACCACTTTAACAGTCACAATCCAGGAGTGATGAGCAGTAGTGTACCAGAACATTCAGCCACAGCAGAATAAACACATGAGGCCTAACTTTTTCTTGAAATTAAATGTAATAGTATTAGTGACACTTAATAGAAATACTCCACTCAAATGTAATTAGGAGGCATTAAAGTGAGACAATTGTATTAATATTACACACTTTCAATTCCCTCTCATACCCTATTATAATGATATACATTTTTTATACTAGCCATCTCTGCTGTCAGCCCCTCTTTCACTTCATCAGACAACTCCCCATAGGCTTAAATGGTACTCAGTAGAGTTGAGCGAACCTGAACTGTAAAGTTCGGGTTCGTACCGGACTTCAGGGTGTCCATGTCCCGAACCCGGACATTTGAGAAAAAGTCTGGGTTCGGGGTTCAGGTATTTTTTCGCGCCTGTTGAATAGCTGCAGGGCAGCCAATCAACAAGCATTTCACTGGTTTGCCCTTAGAAGCCATCACAGCCATGCCTACTAATGGCATGGCTGTGATTGGCCAGTGCATCATGTGACCCAGCCTCATATAAGCTGGAGTCACGTAGTGTTGCATGTCACATCATCTCATACTAGTGTAGGGAGAGGATGCTGCTGCTGCTGCTGTGAGGGACAGATTAGCTTTAGCAAATCATCTCATTCTAGTGTAGGGAGAGGATGCTGCTGCTGTGAGGGACAGATTAGCTTTAGCAAATCATCTCATTCTAGTGTAGGGAGAGGATGCTGCTGCTGCTGCTGCTGTGAGGGACAGATTAGCTTTAGAAAATCTGTTAAAAACAGCAATTTATTGGTGGGTGGGTGCTAGAGGAGATTTTTGTTTGCTAGAGTACATTTTATTTACTAAGCAAAGTGCCTCATATAAAACCTAAGCAATTTTTCTGTTTGTTAGGTGGGCGCTTGCAGCCATTTTTGCAAGTGCAGTGCACTTGCAACTGCTTGTGTGTCAGGGACACTACTTTAATTGTCTTCTGTTAGTTCAGTTGGCAACATTTTGGCATATTTAAATACTGCTTTTACATTGCAGTTAGACAAATGCATTTTTTTTTTTTGTGCAAAATATTATATTTGCGGCCAGCGGGGCATTTCTTGCACAAAAATAAAAAGTGCTTCTATATTGCTGGTTTAAAAAAAAAATATTCTAAATACTACATTTGCAGCCAGCGGTGCATTTCTTGCACAAAATTAAAAAGTGCATCTACATTGCTGGTTTAAAAAAAAAACAATAATAAATAGTGCTACATAGTACATTTGCACGTTGCTGTGCATTTCTTGCACAAAATTAAAAAGTGCGTCGACATTGCTGGTTAAAAAAAAATAAAAAATAGTGCTACATAGTACATTTGCACCTTGCTGTGCATTTCTTGCACAAAATTAAAAAGTGCATCTACATTGCTGGTTTAAAAAAAAATAAATAATAATAAATAGTGCTACATAGTACATTTGCACCTTGCTGTGCATTTCTTGCACAAAATTAAAAAGTGCGTCTACATTGCTGGTTTAAAAAAAAAGAATAATAAATAGTGCTACACCGCCACGGTCACCGCCTCCTCAACCTCTTACTCCACATCCACCTTCTCCTCAATTTTTATTTTTTTTAATGTGATTTTAAGTTATTTCCCTATCCACATTTGTTTGCAGGGTACTTGTCCTACTCTTATCCCCATTTTGCTTCCTTTTGCAGCCCTCTAGCCCTTTCCAGGACTTTTTTACAGCCATTTTTGTGCCCAAAAGTTCGGGTCACCATTGACTTCAATGGGGTTCGGGTCAAGTTAGGGTCAAGTTCGGGGCCGAACTTGAATTTTTTTGTGAAGTTCGGCCGAACCCGAACATCCAGGTGTCCACTGAACTCTAGTACTCAGCAATATCAAAGGCAGAGATTGGGGGAAGACTGGGGATAACGATGCTCATTTAGAGTCTAACACTTTACCTCTTTCCAGTCAACCTTTAAGATGAGATTTCCTCTTAGGAGGGATGCTTAGATTTGCTAGTTCAGCAGTTTTAATTCTCTTGAATAATTGTTTGTAGGTCTGTTTAGCGCCGTGGGCAGTTTAGGAATCCAAACAGTCATGATTCATGAGTTGTGGGATTTTCTCAGACAAATTTGTATGCATGTATTCAGAAGAATCAAAAAATTCCCAGTTCACCGATTTGCCTTCTTTTAAGACCAATTTGCACATCATTACTCTCTAGAGGAATATCCATTACAAAAGCTTCATCCTCCTTAGCAGTGCTGTATTAGACACATGTGTCTGTAGCTTGTATTAATTATCAGTCTACAATGACGAACAATCTAGCAAAAGATGTATACACAGTCTTTATGGTTTTTAATGTAAAAAAATGTCATAATGTGAGTTGCCCAGGGAGAAATATACAGTATATGTTAGAGGGAAGATAATTATTTTTCCACCTTGATAGAGTAGTTGACAGAGGAAGCCTATCCCTTTAAATCAGATCTCCATCCAGCTTGTACATGTATTAGCTTACTACTATCTCATAGGAACATTACATCCATTAAAATGCTGTTTTTGTCTTTATTCAGAAATATCAATTTCTGCACTGAATAGGCCTTTTTTGCTAAAGTTTTGGTAAATTTTGATGTATTCTTAGTTGCTTTCCCTGTAAGGGAAGTAATGCTTATCCTATTTAGAAAATAGAACACAACTGTTGTCTGAACATCTGGTGATAATAGGATATTCATGAGGCTGAAGCTGGTATCTGCATGGATAATGTCTACATACTAAAGGTAGATGCTGAACAGTATGAACGGCATTTATCCAATTTTCAGCAAAAAGCTGCAAGTACAGGGCAAGCGAACCCAGCAGTATGCGCGATGACAAACTCACACCTGTTACCTACTTCCTCCGCACACTGTGTCACCTGTAGCCTGTCCCTCCTAGAATATAGTATGTGACACTTTGCTAATTAAACATAGCCACTTATTAAAAATGTACACAATACATTGCGTGAAAAAAGGAAATTTTAACTCATGACTTTATATTTACGGAGCCATTAACAGCTCACTAAAAGTAAACAGCAGATACAAGGCCCCTAATGGAAAATGAAATTACAAGGCTGACTGATTCCTACAAGGAAACAAATTTAACCTCTTGAATACCGTTTAATGTTTGTGTAGGGAGGAGTGGTCAGGGTTAAATTAAAGTGGAAATTAACTGAAAAAAAAGAGTTTTGCAAGCATGCAGGTTTTTTTTTCTTTTGTAAGAGACATAGCATGCTTCTGCAATAAAACCAAGTTATCTGCCCGCTTCTTTAACCACTTCAATACCAGGCACTTAGAACAGTTCCCGCCCAGACCAATTTTCAGGTTTCAGTGCTGTTGCGATTTGAATGAGAATTGCGCGGTCGTGCGACGCTGTACCCAAACAAAGCTTTTATCGTTTTGTTCCCACAAATAGAGCTTTCTTTTGGTGGTATTTGATCACCCCTGCAGTTTTTATTTTTTGCGCTATAAAAAAAAAAAAGACCGAAAATTTTGAAAAAAAAAATATTTTTCTTTGTTTCTGTCACAAAAGTTTGTATAAAGTACATTTTCTCCTTCACTGACGGGCACTGATGTGGCTACACTGATGGGCACTGATGAGGCTACACTGACGGGCACTGATGAGACAGTACAGATTGGCACTGATGAGGTGGCACTGATAAGGTTGCACTGATGATGGGACACATATGCAGCACTGATGGGCGGCACTGACAAGCAACACTGACGGGCACTGATATGTGGCACTGATATGCGGCACTGAGGACACTCATAGGCGGCACTGATAAGTGGCACTGGGCACTGATGGGCACTGATAGGTGGCACTTTTAGGTGGCACAGGTGGGCACTTTTAGGTGGCACAGATGGGCACTGATAGGTAGCACAGGTGAGCACTGATAGGTGGCACAGGTGGGCACTTATAGGTGGCAGTGGTGGGCACTGGTGCAATAAGCACTGTTAGGAATGGCACTGGCAAGCATCATACATGGGCACAGTGCCATCCCTACAGTGCACAATATTGCCTTTACCTGGTGGTCTAGTGGGGGCTCCCTGGTGGTCCTGGGCGGCCTCTGTGATCCTTCCCTGGTGGTCCTGGGTGGCCTCTTTGTGATGTCCGGGGGGGCTCCCTGGTGGTCCTGGGCAGGCTCCCTGGTGGTCCAGTGGGGTGATCCTGAGGGTGGCTGCGCTGATAAATGTTCAGCGCAGCCCCCCCCTGTCAGGAGAGCAGCCGATCGGCTCTCCGCTGCTCAGGTCTGCAGACCTGAGCAGAGGAAAAGCCGATAAATGGCTCTTCCTATTTACACTGTGATCAGCCGTGATTGGTCACGGCTGATCACATGGTAAAAGGCTTCGGATCGAAGGATTATCCTGAGGACGTCAATAGGCGTCCAGTCAGGATAATGAACCCCCCGCCCGGACGTCATTTGTCTATGCGCCGGGCGGGAAGTGGTTAAAAAGTACACTGAGCTGCACATGCACAGCTCAGTAAACATTGTTGGCATACTTTGGTGCTGGAATGAACTCCCTTGCAAATGATCATGAGGTACAACATTCCGACCTGACCAATCAACATGACTGAAGATCCCCCACCTGCAAAAAGACCAGGAAAATCATGACACCTATGAGGGAGCAACAGAAGTGATTTCCTTCACAACAACTGAAGGTCCAAACATATATTTACAAGTACAATGCACGGATAAGAACCCTTTTAACTAATCTAAAGAGAGAAAAGGATTGGAAAACTTAAAGTGAAGATGGAGCATTGACATGGACTTACAAATGCCCAGTTGCCCGTTATGGCTACACTGCCATATCATTTCACTAATTCTAAAATGGTAGAGCAGTGACTAAAATTCCTGTCAATGTTTGATATTTCTGACAACTTTAAGGCTGATGGGTATTACTAACAACGAAGAGTCTACTGCAGATCAACTTATAATTCATCTACTAGGCATTTTTTACAATTAGTTCCCCTGTCATGAATGTGGAACTTTAGTCAGAAAATTAAGTCCTGCTAGATCACTTCAGGCGGGTCTGTTTTGCAGGTATAGCTATGTAAAACATTAAAAACAGGTGCCTATATTTTTTTAAAATCCAGTAATACACTGCCTTACCCTCCTCTGCACATGCTCAGTTGCTATTTTAGACACTATGCTGAAAATCAGAGCCACTAGAGACTGATCTGCTTGCAGCATAAAGATTTACTGCTCCTCAGGGGCTCTGAGCTTCAGTAAAATGGCAGCCTCCAGCAAAAAGAAACAGGAACAATACTGGAGGCAATTTACACACACTAATTTTGGCAGCATAATTATTAATGTGGAATGTATGTTCCTTGTTATGGGTAACGTTTCCCTTTAACCTATTTTAATTATCCTTCAGCTAAGTTCTATAAAAATCAATTTTTCATTTCCCACTGTTTATTTTTATACAAATTATAGCTTGTAGCAACTCATTTTGCTTACACCAAACAAAACAAGTCAATTTCACTTCATTAATAAGTTGTAGATTTTGGCAAAACACAGATATAGAATTGTCTCTGGGTAGCTATTTGATTTAGATATTGATTTTCACATAGAATACCTATTTTTAAAGAGGCATTGTTAATATGTACTACAAGCAGTGGTGGCTGGTGTTCCAACATCAAACAAACTACCCCCCCCCCCCTCCCACTCACAGATGCAGTACAGCAGATATATTTGGGGTAAAGTATTGCATGGATCTAGGCACACATTGATAGGTAAAAAACAGCAGACACACGTGGGGAATGTATTGAATGGGTCAGGGCTCTGTGACAGATGCTGCACAGGAGTTGGGTAATCTACAGAGACAATGGGTAACCCCCCCCCCCCCATGGGTGGTACTGTTTAACTTGTTTTAAAGGAACAGGTTTTTTTTTGTTTGTTTATTTTTGTTTTTTAGGGCTACAACCTCTCTGAATGTTCCTTAAACTGGATGTAAACCCGATTCATGAAATTTGAGCTGGGCACATATATCTGCAGTGTTTTCTTATCTCTCTCCAAAGCACTAAGTCCCATGGCTTTCTCCTGCTTCATCCTTCTGTTATCAGCATGATAATTTCTGACAAGTTCCCAGACACAGGAAATAAAACCAGCCTGAAATTTGTGTCAGGGTGGATGCTATAAATAGATTAACAGAAAGCTGCTCTACTCACAGCACAGCTCTGAAAGTCTCTGCCTATGTGGAGGGGGCTGTGTGCCTTTCCTCCAATCAGCTGTCTCCCAGTGTAGTCCAACATTACACTGCTACTGCTGAATGAGGAAGTGAAAATTCTAACACGATGTGCACTTTCTAAACAGTATATAAAGCTGAAGACAGCAGATATACATATAAAACGTATGTAGGAGGATTTGTTTCATCCATGTGTAACATCTGGGGCTGTCCACTTCACTGGGTATATGTAAGGGTTTAACAATAGCTAGTCTTGCTGGTCAGATGTGCCCTGAAGTTGCTCATGAGCAATAGAAAATATGCAACCACAGAGCACTCCATAAACTTGAAAGGTGGTTCATAAACTTGCTGATTTACTAAAACTGCAGAGTGAAAAATCTGGTGCAGCTGTGTAAAGCAGCCAATCAGCTCCTAACTTCAGCTTGTTCAATTAATCTTTCGCAATAAAACCTGGAAGCTGATTAGTTTCTATCCAGAGCTGCACCATATTTTGCACTCTCCAGTTTTAGTAAATCAACCCTAGATTTCCTAAACTGATTGATATGCTCCCGAAAGATGTCAGACAGCAAGTGTTTCACATGAAATTGTCACCCAATCCTGCCCAAAACTGCTAAGTGTCATTTCATGACTGTGGACTGCTTAACCAAAAATTCTTTGAGGCATTCCATTAAGCTTCTGAACTTTGATAATAGCTCTAATGTTTTCATGATTTATGTAGTAATTCAACACACATAAGAAACCTTTGCAAATCAACAACACTGGCAATATTATTCTAAAATATTTTTCCAGATTGGTAATTATTCTGTTCTTTGTACATGCCTTCAAGAACTGTAGCATAAACTATTCTTAAACCACAGTGAGTAAAAGCAAGAAAGTTCTCAAAATAGTCATATTCACGTTGCCATCGATGATCTGCATTTGCAAAAAACGAGAAAAAAAATAATGGAAATGACACACAGCTGATTTATAGATAGGGAACACAGGGTTGTGACTCTGGCACAGATCAGGTTAAATGATTTTGAAGAACATAGAAACCAATTATGTTTCAATTATGCTGAAAGCTTATGTAAACAGTATAACAATAAAATAGCAGAAAAAATATAGAAACCTCTTAAAATTCCTTCTCTTGTTGGTGGCTTTAGTGATTTATCTACTTTGGGGTAATGATGCGTAAAAGTGGTGGTTATCTCAGGAAAGAGAGGGGGAGGAGGGGGCTCTTCCTTCACTGACGTCATAAAGAGAATTTAAAAGGGGGCTAAAGAGATCCCAGGAGCAGAAGCAGAAGACACAGTCACAGCAGCTTCATTTCAGCTCTGATAGCACCGTTTCCACAGTCAGCTGAGAGAACTTATTGAAGAGATGCAGTCCTGTCGAGTTCAGTGTGCCCTGACCCTACTCTCACTAGCTCTGGCTATCAACTCAATCTCAGCTGCACCTACAGACCCAAGACTACGCCAGTTCCTGCAGAAATCTTTGGCAGCAGCAGGAAAACAGGTATGCAACCTCCTAAATTACATTTTCTGTAACCAGCTGGAACACTGGCAGGGATAGGGAGCTTTTTACTTGCAGATTTGTTAACTTATATAAAGGTTACAGGGTGCCTTGCTATATAATTAGGTAAGAATTTCAGGGGCTGCTGCACAACTTGCCTTAAAGAGTTTACATTTTGTGAGTTGCATATTGTTAATCCCAGACCAACCTGAATCGTAATTTTTGATTTATGTACAGCAATGTTGCACTTGATTAGATGGCATCAGTGTTGAGCTATCCGAGGTGCTGAATGCTCCACAGGATTTTGTGCAGAATTTACACAGGCTGTGGGGTCATGTATGAGAATGGAAGAAAACTAACCTGGAGCAGTTGCATATAACAGCTAAAATGTTATTGGGCAAGTTGAAAATTTAAAATAAAACTTGATTTAATGAAATGGGCTGAAACCCTGTTTTTGCTTTCCTCCAGTTGTCATATAACAACCACAGTCATGCAACAGAATTGTAATGCTGCTTTCATATGCACAATATATATGAAAAAAAAAACACTAACATTTTAGCAAAGAATGAGATTACACAGCTTGACACAGTGGATAATAATTTCTGTAACTGAAAAAGTGAAATATAGTTACTGAATACTGTATTATTATGCATTTCTGAACTTGTGTCGCAGTGCATAATGATGTTCAGCCGTGCAATAAAAGCTGTTTATTGCAGCATTTCATAAAGAGAACAAGTAGTTTCATAACAATTTTTTCCCCTCATTTTTTTGGTTGAACTAGATGGACCTGTGTCTTTTTTCAACCAGACTAACTATGTAATTCCAGACACCTCCAAAGTGGAAGATGACAACCTGTCATTTATCCTTTTTATTGAGCGTGCATAAATCATATGCTAGATATAACATTTGCTAGTTTAACTATTTCCGATTTGTATGACATTTGTGTGCTTTGCGATTACATCCCTTACATGATTTTTTTAAAGATGCTAAATGCAATTTAATGTGCAAAGTATTTCTTGTGCATCTGACTTAAAAGGACAATTGAACCATTTTACTAATATTTCTGATGCAACCATTATGTGTCATTTTTCTGAGAATTTTTAATCTAACAACTCGTTTCCTCTCTGTTTGCAGGAGCTGGCCAAGTACTTCCTGGCAGAATTACTATCAGAGCCATCTCAGACAGACAATGATGCTTTGGAATCAGACGACCTGCCCAGAGGTGCAGAACAAGACGAAGTCAGGTTGGAACTAGAACGCTCTGCAAACTCCAGTCCAGTTCTGGCCCCCAGAGAACGCAAAGCTGGCTGCAAGAACTTCTTTTGGAAAACATTCACGTCTTGTTAGCCTTCAACAGCCTCCCTACCCTCTGGCCCTTTATTTTCCTACTCCTTCAACCCTAGACAAAGCCTTGATCATACAAGCCGAAGACTGTAAATAACACACACAGTTATGGTGAATAAAACATGTTAATTTGGAGTTGTTTAATAAAACTTTTAGTTCAAACTGTAGATAATTTGCTTGGGTTGTGATTTTCTTTATAGTTTTCACAATATGCACTTTTCAATTCTTACAGATGTACTATTTTTTAATTATCTGTTGCAATAAAGCGTGTTTCAAGCTATGAATTTAAACTTTCGTCATTGTCATAATTTTTTAAAAGTCATTTTAAAATGAAGTGCATCAGGACAGTAGACAAACACCGCTCACCATACGCAGGTGTCTCATCTGATCACCATTGTACAAACAGAAGAGAGAATGTTGGGTTAACCTCTTCAGTTCCGGAGTACATATAAGCCTGGCTGTATAAGATCATTAACTAAGAAAAAGAAATAATCAGCTTACATTGTTTAATGAGACTCAATGGTTTAATGTTCTTCATCTTTCACTAGTAGTATATTTTAATGAGGATTGCATAGCTCCCCTTACCTTGTGGCAAAGTTTCCTCCAGTGCAAAATGACACATGTAATTCCACTACGTCTTGTAAGTCAACAAGCAGGACAGCAGACATCAAACACAATTCAGTAACGACAGAGCGATGCTCTTCTTTCTCCCCTCCCACGTGTTCATCATCACACAAGCTCTACAGAGTGGAGATACATCTCTATACAGTCCATGTGAGTGTTTTGTTAGCCTGCCTCTTGTTGGCACACTGCACATTTATTCAATATTATATTATTTATTGGTAGAGGGAAATAAGAGACATTTGTTTTCAGGAGATAATTGAGTTTGTCCTTTACACGTTACACGGTTGTTCTCCGTCCGATTGTTTTGTGAGTGTACCTG
>BLSH010072018.1:1837824-1854350 GCA_018402905.1 Glandirana rugosa | reverse complement strand
TTATTAGAGCCCCTTACCACACGTGAATGTCTTTAAACTCGTCCAAACACCTACCTGTCGATGCAGGTATATATGAGTTAGAAGGCTTAATGTATTCTCTATGTTAGGTGGCCAATGTTTTGTATCTCCCGAACGTGTAGAGTGGGCTTCGGTGTTACCACCGTTAGCTACAACTTCGGGAGATATCGAGGTTGGGGGTACTGGCCCCCAATCGAACTTTAGTTGTATAATATAATAAACAACAACTACGTGAATCCAAATATGACGTCGTGTTGATGAAATGAAAGTTACCGAGGGTGAAGGCCATAAAAAATATCATCTATGTATCTGTACCACAATGGTATATGCTTCATGAATGGAGAAAGGTCTTCTGATGTCTGAATAAAGTGTTCCCACTCCCCCAGGTACAGGTTGGCATACGATGGGGCACAACAAGTCCCCATCTCAACCCCCTGCACCTGGAGGAAGTGGGAGCCATTGAAAGTAAAGTAGTTGTGCTGCAGTATAAACCTAAGTGCATCAACAACAAATAATATAATATGTTGATTTCAAGCTAACCCCCGGTCATGGGGGTTGGAGCTATAGAGGGCTTCAACATCGATTGCCACCATTGTGGCTTCGGGTGAGATGTGCAAGCCCTCTATGTTTTGTAACCGGTGGATTGTATCTCTTATGTAATTCGGAAGATTGAGTATATATGGACGTAGCTGTCCATCCACAAACCTGCTCAAATTTCTGTAAGTGCACACCATTCCCCGAGATTATTGGTCTCCCTGATGGATTTTGGAGACTCTTGTGCACTTTAGGCAGTGAGTAGAAAGTGGGTGTCTTAGGGAAATTTGTTCTTACATATTCCCATACAGATTTGGGGATAGCATTACTAGCGTAACCCTCATCCACCAGGTTGTAGAATACCCGTTGGAATCTAGCAATCCTGGAGGAGGGTATACGGCAATATCATAGTTTATTATTGAGAATTTTCTCACACATGGTAACATATTGTTCGTTGTCCATGATCATGATGTTACCCCCCTTGTCGGAGGGTTTCACCGTGATCGAAGGATTAGAGGTTAAAGACTTCAGGGCTTTACGTTCAATTTCAGATAAATTATCAGTATCGTGGTGGCCGATTTTTAGATTTTGAATTTCACTACAAGTAAGTTGAATGAATGCCAAAACATTAGAGTTAGTATTCAATGCTGGAAATCTGTCTGATTTCTTCTTGTAAGTATGCATTGTTGGGTTAATGGGCGGTTCTGACTGGTCAACATACTTGAGTATATGTTCCAAATCTGTTTGATCAATCAGATCTGATGGATCGTTTTCCTCCAAGAGGGCAATGAGTGAGTCTAGGGCCTGCAGTTCTCGAGAATCTAGATCAGTGTGTTTGGGTCCTTCTTTCGAATGAATCTGTTTTGGGATTAATTTTCTGGCGAACATTTGGAGATCTTTAATAACCTCAAATTTCTCTATGTCTTTGGTGGGGCAGAAGCTCAGACCCCGTGCCAGAACTGCATGTTCCTGAGGGGTCAGAGTATAAGAAGATAAATTAATGACATTGAGGTGACTTTCGTATGTGTCTAAGTGAGGTTCAGTTGTGGTGGGGGGTAGAGTTGAGCGAACCCAAACTGTAACGTTCGGGTCCGTACCGAACTTTCGGGTGTCCGTGTTCCAAACCCAAACGTTTGAGAAAAAGTCCGGGTTTGGGTTCTGGGTTCTGGTATTTTATCACGCATGTTGAATAGCTGCAGGGCAGCCAATCAACAAGCGTTTCACTGGTTTTCCCTAGAAGCCATCACAGCCATGCCTACTAATGGCATGGCTGTGATTGGCCAGTGCATCATGTGACCCAGCCTCTATATGAGGCTGGAGTCACAGTGCTGCATGTCACATGGTCTCAGGTTAGTGTAGGGAGAGGATCATGCCGGAGCTGTGAGGGACAGATTGTGAGGGAAAGATTGCAGATCTAATAACTAGGTAGAGATTACTACTACTGCTGTGAGGGACAGATTGCAGATCTAATAACACTCATCCTGTATTACAGAACAATCTGATTACAGAACGATCTCTCATCCTGCATTACAGAACGATCTGATTACAGAACGATCTGATACTGGACTAGATAGAGATTACTACTGCTTTGAGGGACAGATTGCAGATCTAATAACATCTCCAATTTTTCTTCCTTTTGCAGCCCTCTAGCACTTGCAAGGATTTTTTTACAGCCATTTTTGTGCCGAAAAGTTTGGGTCCCCATTGACTTCAATGGGGTTCGGGGTCCGGGGTCACGTTCGGGTAACGTTCGGTACCGAACCCGAACGTTTCCGCGAAGTTCGGCCAAACCCGCACATCCAGGTGTTCGCTCAACTCTAGTGGGGGGGGGGGGAGTTTACATTGTTAGTGGATACTGTCTTATCCGTGATGTGTTTTTTATTCACATTCTCCTGTTTCCCACCACCGGATTGTTTCCTTTTGTTTTTTCGAGACTTGTTGAATCTAGAAGAGCTTCTAGAGGAAATAGAGATAGACGACATAGATGAGGCATCATAAAGGCGGGTTCAATAACATTGGGTCTTGTTTGATAATTGGATCTGGTTCTTGTTTGGGGGAGATTCCATGTGTATGCCCTATTCTCCTGGAAAGCCATTTTATCCCTCTGAAGCTTCCTCTCCTTTTTTATAAGTATCTCCCTGTTATGTTGCTCCAGATATTCACTTAGCTCCTTCTCATATCGAGAACGAGCTGGGTGATTGCCAAATTTAGACAGTTGTGAATTTATGGAATTGATTTCCTTGTCCAGTTCCCTCAATCTTTTGCGATACTCCTCGATAAGCAATGTCATCATTCCCCTTGAGCAAGTAGTCAAATTCTTTTCCCATTCGGTCTTAAAGTATCCCTCCATTTGATCTAAAGTGGGAAAAATTTGGATCCAAAGACCGAATGGGTTTATATTGTCTTTTATATATTGCTCAAAGGAGTGTATATGCCAGTGAATTGATGACTTCTTCTCGAAAAGTTTTCTAAGATTTAGGAAAATGGAGGACAACTCCGTATCTCTCTGCTCTTTCTGCGTGAAGTCCCTATAAAAACCAGACATAAGTGAATCCCAGTTTTTACCTGCATAACTGGCCATGTCAGATAAACCACAATATAGATATCCAAAAGCGGAAAAAGCATGATGGATGAGGGGTGGGTATTTTCTACCCTGATTGTATAATTCAATGGGTACGCTTTAACTGCTTGGGATATGTGGAGAATATGCCCATATCCCTAAATACAAATTGGAAAAACAGACCCTCTGGTGGGACTTTAAAGAGCATAGACTCCACAAAAACAAATGCAATACGTATAAAAAGTTTTACGTTTATTACAAAATAGTAGTTAAGAAAGGGAAAAAAGGGGGGAGAGACAGGGGATGAAACAAGGGGTACATTCCCCAATCTACAAAACTTTATTAAAATGCAACAGTACATAAAGCAGAACCACTTATTTAATGCACTACTGTGTAATTGAAACAGAGTGCAACCCAACGCGTTTCAAGATCGTGCCTTGTTCCTCTTCAACAGGGGGAAGTGGTGATAGAGCTCATATCTATCTACAACAAGTAAGAAAAAGTACATGTGTTACAGCTGTAGTAATGCTTCAATACATCATATATATACAATTCAAAGACAGTCAAATAAAATGTAAAAATAAACATACGGTTACTGACCGTTCAGACATATATATATATAGCGCATAGTGTGGGTTCTCGTATAGAACTAATGCAGGGTAAAAACAATCCCTCGATCACGGTGAAACCCTCCGACAAGGGGGGTAACATCGTGATCATGGACAATGAACAATATGTTACCATGTGTGAGAAAATTCTCAATAATAAACTATGGTATTGCCGTATCCCCTCCTGCAGGATTGCTAGATTCCAACAGGAATTCTACAACCTGGTGGATGAGGGTTACGCCAGTAATGATATACCCAAATCTGTATGGGAATATGTAAGACACCCACTTTCTACTCACTGCCTAAAGTGCACAAGAGTCTCCAAAATCCATCAGGGAGACCAATAATCTCGGAGAATGGTGCACTTACAGAAAATTTGAGCAGATTTGTGGATGGACAGCTACGCCCATATATACTCAATCTTCCGAGTTACATAAGGGACACAATCCACCGGTTACAAAACATAGAGGGCTTGTACATCTCACCCGAAGCCACACTTTTGGCTATCGATGTTGAAGCCCTCTATAGCACCATCCCCCATGACCGGGGGTTAGCTTGTATTCAACATATCATCTCACAATCCAGTTTAGATGATAAACCCCTTCATACATTTGTTGTTGATGCACTTAGGTTTATACTGCAGCACAACTACTTTACTTTCAATGGCTCCCACTTCCTCCAGGTGCAGAGGGTTGCGATGGGGACTTGTTGTGCCCCATCGTATGCCAACCTGTACCTGGGGGAGTGGGGACACTTTATTCAGACATCAGAAGACCTTTCTCCATTCATAAAGCATATACCATTGTGGTACAGATACATAGATTATATTTTTAGGGTTTGGGATGGTCCCTCAGATGTGCTGCAGTCTTTTCTTGAGTCCATCAACAATAACCAATTCAATCTTCATTTCACTATGACTCATCATCAAGAAACAATCACTTTTCTGGATGTTCAGATTCACAAAGCTCAAGATGGCCTACTCACTAGCAGTCTATACAGAAAATCTACAGCTGGAAACTCCATACTCCATGCTAGCAGTTTCCACCCCCAACCTCTAATTTCATCAATACCATATAGTCAGTATTTGAGGATTCGGGGAAATTGCTCTGAAGACACCATCTTCAAGCGAGAGGCAGAGGTACTGAGGAGTAGACTTCAAGCTTAGGGCTGCTCAAATACCTGTCTAAAAAGAGCTTACAGGAGAGCCCTTGAAAAAACCCGACATACCCTACTTTACGGCCAAAGAACAACACAACAACAACAAAAAAACACACAGATTAGGATCATCGCTAGATACACTAATCAGCACAATAAAATTTAAAAAATAGTTAATAAATACTGGTATATGCTTACCAATGATCCTATAGTGGGTGCTTTTGTCCTATCCGCCCTGGCATTCACTTTCAGGCAAGCCAGATCACTCAAGGATGGTTTGGTCTCCAGTGAATTCAAAGGCGGGTGAAAAGGTGATCCATGCAAAAGATTGGGCACTTTCAGATGCGGCGGCTGCAACTATTGCAGGTATATGAACACAAAACAATTCATTACGCTACTGAATGGGGAAGAATACCGTCCCCGACATTATGCAAATTGCAAAATGGAAGGTGTTGTCTATCTCCTATGTACATGCTCCTGTTTCTGTGCAGGAAAAAACAAAAATGCATTCTGGCAGAGGGCTTATAGACATGTAGCCTCCCTGCAGACATGTAACACAGACCTCCCATTAGGGAGGCATGTGGCCCAGGTCCATGGGGCAGATTCCCACAAATTTCCTTTTTGATATTGGATTGTGTGCATCTGAGTGTGCGTGGTGGCGATTGGAACAAAATCCTGCTCCAATGTGAGCAAAAATGGATATACCGTCTCAATGCCACCTGCCCACCTGGTATAAACACTGCTATCTCCTTTAGGCCTTTCTTGGAGGGCTTTACTTCAGGTTCTGAATTTGAGGGTCAAGAGGGGTGAAGGGAGGGAAGAGAGGTGGAAGGGGGAGGAGGGAAGAGGGAAGGATTGAGGAAGGGTTTGCATGGTTCTAGTTACCTACTGTCGGACCTTCCCACTTGCCCCCTCCCACTATAGAGTGGACCTGTATTTTTGGCCCGCAACTTGCAAGAGTTTGGAGCTTTGCTGTTAAACTACTGATCAATTGATAAATTCCCACTGGAGGGGACCGTAGACTTGGTCTGCAACGCCCGGGCCTCTGTTCGGGGCGGTTTGCCCCATAGTGGCAGTGCCACCATGAAGGTCTAGGGGTCATTCATTTTGTCACAGATGACTCTTGGTAATGCGTCTGGGTGGTGTGCCGCATTTCTTGTGGCACCGCATCCAGAATTTACTTTCTCTAATATGATTAATTGATTAATATGCCCTCTTTCCTTTGGGTTAAGTTGGATGGAACTGTCTTGCTCTTAATTACGCTACTACTCAATGCTATGTTGCATACAGGACTGTGGTATGACAAGAGTACGGAGTGTCTACTCAATTAATAACAATTTTTGTGGAGGGCTTGTTACCCTCTTCCTCCTTTTCTTCCTTTTCCCCCTCGCCTCTCTTTTACTTCCCTCTCTCTCCCATCTTTGTGATGCTTTGTTTTAAGATCAGGCTCCCTTCTTTCTGTTACCGTCTGGCTGTTGTGTCCCTGATTGACTACCTTCCATGCAGAGTCAGTTCTGTCCACTGGGTGGCTAGCGTGGTTGTCGGTCCCCTGCGCTTGTGTTCCTGACTGACTAAATCCCATGTAGTAACACTTTTGTCCACTGTGCTCCTTCACATCTTGAAGCTTTATGTCTTGCTATGCCTATGATCCAGAGCCACTTCCCCTGGGCTTGTCCATCAAGCAAGATGGGCGGTACTGGGCGTCTCCGATCCTCGCCTACCTCATCAATTCACAGGCGCCTCCAATTAAGATAATGGTCACATACATAAAACCCCAGAAACTCACATCCTCTCTTGTGTTTGCTGCAAGAGAGGATGCACTAGGAAGGCACTGGGAAAAAGTGAGCTGCATCTGCATAGGTATGCTTTATCATGCCTCTAGGTTATACTTTATCTGATCCTTTTCCATCTTTTTGTGGATAAGCTCCACACAGGGCTGTTACGTTGACACCATGTGTGTGGAGCATTCCTTATAGATATATATATAAATGAATAGGTACAATCCTTACTCTATTATGGATAAGTTCCACACAGGGTCTTTGTGTTGATACCATTTGTGCGGAGCAATACAATATCAACAAATAAGTAGGAATGCACTACCTAGAGGTATTGGCATTAACTATTCCACACTATTATCTGATTTCACCTTTTTTTTTTTCTCTCCTAGATCCTGCATGTGCATCTAGGCATTTGCCTACTCTTCCTCCTGCCATTTTGGCGACTTGATGGAGGGGCTTGTCTCCACATGGTATTTTGTTTAACCTGTCGACTATACTTACAACATTGAGACCATACCTTTTGGAATCTGCTCTACTCCCATGCAGCCCTCTTACTGCCCATACAGTATCTATATATAATATAGATGGCACGGGTTGGTAAGTACCACACCTTTCCCTAGTGTTTGTTTTTTTTTTTTGTTTTCCCTTCATTACCATATTCATTTTCATTCATTTTGTTTTTTTCTTTTTTTTTTCACTTATTTCTCATATCTACCAGACCCACACCACCGGGCAGCCCACCCTTCAGTGAGCCCTTCTCCCTGGAGTCCAGCCATGGGGGTGGTTAATTCCGCTCCCTACCTCACCTTTCCCTCTACTACTTTACCTACCTCTCTTTCACAAGCGGTTATATTGGGATCGATCTTTGCTACTTACCTTCGTGGACATTATGATACTTGCGGCAGCAGCATCCTTTACTCTTGCTTTTACCCTGCATTAGTTCTATACGAGAGCACACACTATGCGCTATATATATGTCTGAACGGTCAGTAACCACATGTTTGTTTTACATTTTGTTTGACTGTCTTTGAATTATATATATATATGATGTATTGAAGCATTACTACAGCTGTAACACATGTACTTTTTCTTACTTGTTGTAGATAGATATGAGCTCTATCACCACTTCCCCCTGATGAAGAGGAACAATGCACAATCTTGAAACACGTTGGGTTGCGCTATGTTTCAATTACATAGTAATGCATTAAATAAGTGGTTATGCTATATGTACTGTTGCATTTTAATAACGTTTTTTAGATTCGGGACTGTACCCCTTGTTTCATCCCCTGTCTCTCCCCCCTTTTTTCCATTTTTTAACTACTATTGTGTAATAAACTTAAAACTTTTTATACCTATTGCATTTGTTTTTGTGGAGTCTATGCCCTTTAAAGTCCCACCAGAGGGTCTGTTTTTCTAATTTACACCTAGATCCAACCTACTCACGACAAGCTCACTATGGGTTGGCCAGCTGCAGTGTTAATTTTGATGTCAAATTTTCATTCAGTTTTAGTCATAGTCTTTTGGCTATAATACCATTTACGTTTTAGTTGTATTTTAGTCAACTAAAATCTCCAGTACATTTTAGTCGACCAAAATCGAAAGGGTTTAGTTAAATTTTTTTTTTAATAACAAATATGTTATACTTACCTGCTCTATGCAGTGGTTTACAAAGAGAATCTCAGATCCTCCTCTTCTCAGGGCCCTCGCCGGCACTCCTGGCCCCTCCCTCCTGCCTAGTGCCCCCACAGCAAGCAGCTTGCTTTGGGGGTTACCCGAGCTGAGCCGCTGCTCTGTGTGTTTATTCAGACATGGAGCCATTGCTTGGCCCTGCCCCCTTTCTCTCCTCATTGGCTCACTGACTTTGATTGACAGCATTGGGTGCCATTGGCTCAGCCAATCAGAAGGGAGAGTTCAAGACAGCTGAGGCTCTAATGCATCATCCTTGGATCGAGATGGGGCTCAGGTAAGTATTAGGGGGGCTGAGGGGGGGCTGCTGCATCAGCAAAGCAGGAATATGGCCTCAACACCAAATGATATATCTGGCAGAAATCCAATACAGCTCACCATCCATATAACACCATTCATACAGAAAAGCATGGAGGTGGTAATATCATGTTATGGGGGTGTTTCTCTGCAATGGGGACTGGAGCACTTGTCAGGATAGAAGGAAAATGGATGGGTCAAATACTATCAAATTCTTGAGGGAAAATCTGCTGTCCTCTGCCAGAAAGTTGTCAATGGGAAGAAGCTTTACCTTCCAACGTGATAATGACCCAAACCACACAGCAAAAATAACCATACAGTGGTTGAAGGAGAAAGATGTGAATATCCTTGCATGGCTAAGACCCCGTACACACTATCCAACTTTTGTTGTGAGATTTCCTTCAGATTTACCAAAACCATGTAGTGCAAGTGCCTGCCTGATTGCATACAAATTGAAACTCTTAAGGTTTGACCTCATATTATATGGTTTTGGTAAACCCGCAGAAAATCTAAGCATGTGTATGGGGTCTTAGTCAGAGCCCAGACTTAAACCCCATTGAAAATATGTGAAATGACTTGAAGACTGCAGTCTACAAATGGTCATCATCAAATTTAACTGAACTTGAACAGTTCTGCAAAGAGTGGGCAAATATTGCAAAGTCTAGATGTGTAAAGTTAGTAGAGACATATCCCAACGGACTAAAGGCTGTAGATAAAGCACACTGTGGTCCAACAAAATACTAACATAAGGGGGTAAACCTTTTCTGATTTCTGTTCTGTTTTTGAATGTTTTTTTATTTTTTTTTCTGACAAGTTGGTGTTAGAGCTTTGACTTGGATGTCATAAGTTGCACTAGTGTATACAGCTGGATAAAACAAAAACTGTATCTGCAAAGCAACAAAATGCAATTATTTTAAAGGGGTGATTCTTTTCTATACCCTCTGTATACTGGAAGGTGACACCTACACATACAGTAGCATGGACCTAGATAACTGGCACTGTGCATGTGAAGTGATAACAAGGACAGCGCAGAGAGGACTCTGTATGGCACAAGGATATAGATATACACTCAGCAGCTACATTTAAACTATTAGATCATAGAAATACTTGCATAATAGTCTATTTTGGCTTAGGGTTTAGCAGCATGGACAGGACATGTGGCAGAGACTTTCTCTCTCTCTCCACTTCCTCCTTTTATGTTTTCAAAGCCAACAACCTGGGGAAGGAAGTGCATACATAATATATTTACAGGCATTTACAATATTAAGCAATAGATAACAGCAGGTCTCTACACCTTTATATTCTAACATTTGTCATCTGTGCTTGGGCACTGCAAATCTTATAAGAGGGTGCTGGACCAATCAGTCCATATCAAATAGGTGACATGGAGGAACTTCCCTATATGTCCCCAGTGTAACATAACAACCAGTGCCACTGTGCCAAAATAAAAATGGTGCAGGGTTCCCCCCAAAATACATACAAGAACCACACCCTAGATAGGGGCCTGGTAGGGATTTTAAAGCGGTAGCTCATGAAAAAAGAGATTACAGCAACCCCCAAGGAAATGGGACTTTAGAGGGAAAAATACCATGGGAGTAATAAAATGTAAGTTTTATTGATAATATCTAAAATCAGATAAAGGGGTTCACATGATAAAATGTATACATTCACAAACAGCAGTGATGGATAATACAATTTAACAAGACAACCACTGAATATAGACCACAAGGCTGTTGTGGACAAACAGAGGATACCCAATGCGGTTCAAGTTTTAGCAGTATAGCACTCTTCATCAGGGGTATGTGGTGTATATAAATCATCTCTAGATTAGAAAAGAGACAGAATACTCATTAGATATCTATATATATACACAAAATCAACAGTGTGTCCATGTCTTGAGTACTAACCATCTTGTTACAGGTAGACTTGATAACTGTGTTCATGTGAAGGTTTCTAAAAGGAATAACAACCGCCCACCATTCACCAAAGTCCACAGGGGGAGGAGAAGAAAAGCGGGGTCCTCCGAGAAATTCTTCAATCACAGAGGACGCCCCACCCAGCCTAAGGGATCACACATATAGTTATGAAAAAAAAAAGCTGACATCATTGACTGAATATCGTCATAACCATATTTAGTCAATGACTTCACCTGAATCCTTTGTTTATATTCAGCTGCCAGCTGGAAAAATGTAATTTGTGGTAGGAGTACAATGGGGTGAATTGCCTTGGCAGTCTTAGTGGGCATTGCTTGTTTATCATGGATGTGGATTTGCATGACGGGACAATGTGATTGATGATGGATTTACACTGTGGGACACACTTTTTTTTATAATAAAAGGACTTTGTCATGTTTTTGTGTGTTTACTTACTGTTCTGTTTGTTTTGTGAATAAGTAAGCAGGGGTGCTATGTTCCCTTACTTATTCAAGTAAGGGGCAGATATTGGGATCCCCCCTTTTTTAAAGGGGGTGTTGGATCTCAATAACCCCACCCCCACATTCACTGGACCAGAGATGTCCCCATCAACATTTGAAACAAGCTTTACCGAGGGACCATGACCAGTGTATTGTAGAAATGTTGTAGAAACATAGAAGATGTTTTAAGATACCAATGTAATTGCTACAAAAATAACATATAGCCCAGAAGTCAAAAGAAACTTCTTAGATGACAATTTTCACAGGCATAATTAAAAAAAAAAACATACAACTGTATGAGTATATACAAAGATGTGTGAAGTTGAGGGATACTATTGCAATTTGAAGGAGACTATGTTTGGCAGATTATGTAATTTGTAATTTTTCTCTACGTTTGCCGGTACAGACCACATTCAAGTTGAAAGTAATTCTAACATTACATAGATGATATAATCCTTTGGGGTTGATTTACTAAAACTTCTTCATTTTGCGAAAAATGAAAGAAATGTTTGGATATTTTTTACAAAGTGAAATTTCACTGCATTCATTAAGCTCTAGGGCAGGGATATGCAATTAGCGGACCTCCAGCTGTTGCAGAACTACAAGTCCCATGAGGCATAGCAAGACTCTGACATCCACAAGCATGGCACCCAGAGGCAGAGGCATGATGGGACTTGTAGTTTTGCAACAGCTGGAGGTCCGCTTATTGCATATCCCTGCTCTAGGGAATTTTTTCTTGAAAAGTATTAGTCTACTATTAGTCTATTAATTAGTCTTTAGTAAATCAATCCAATTGGCTCTGGTGACAGACATGTAGATTCCTATTAACTTAGTGGATGGATAAACTTTTAAGTTATTGTAGCACTTACCACCGCAGGAGCCGCTTGAGATTTTGGGTTCTCTGTTCTGACTTGCTCAGCCTCCACTGACACACCTGCTGATAAGTTGAAAGCTACTCACACCTGTGTAACTTAAATGTCAAAATGCTACCACTCCATAAAATTGCACAGACAAAAAGGGCACAAGCAACTTGATGGTTGACTAAATAGATGTATTATGGCAGGGCAAGTTAGAGTTGAAAATATTTTTATTGAAAGTGATTATTATAGTACAGAAAAAGTGGCACGTGATAGCAGTTCCGTGAGTCCACTCAGTGGCTATCGCCTATAGTAGGGCTCGCAGTCAAAGAAGTCATATTTTGAGTAACAGAAACGGTAGATAACAAAAAAAAAAAAAAACACATGTTTTCCTTTTTCTGCAGCAGGAATACAACTTTAAAATCTAAGGACAGTGCAAATTAGACAATGCATAAACTGGTAGACAGGCAACTGAATGCATTTGAACAAGCCAGACTAAATAGGAGGTACACCAACCTATAATATGGCAATTAACTTACTGCAATAAATGTAAACCAAATTTTAAATGTGACAGGCTGCATGTTGGGCATCACTGACCTAGGATCTTATCTATAAAACGGGAGCATGGTCCGTATGCTGTGCTCTGATATGTCACACCCCCATCCCTAAATATGAAACAATAGAACAAAAAACTTTGCCCGCGGGACTTTAAATCAGGCGCGCATATGGTCAATACCAATGATGATACAAGTATATAGGGTAAAACCAGTTTATTATGCAGATGTATGTAACATCATCATACAATATAGACATGGACATGGAAACCATAACTGCAGAAACATTACAACACACAGTTCTAGATCCATACAGGATAGAGGTAGAGAGAGTGTTGATGATGGTCGGGTGTCTCAGTTGCATCGGTAACCTCAACATGTTTTGGGAGCCTTGCTCGCTTTATCAAGAGTGGATGCAGTACACCTAGGACATACATATCAATTACCATATGGCACACAATGTGTGGTAAGGGCTTAAGAAAGCAGAGGGCTTGAAAACAGAGGCCCCATACTTACACCTCAGTGGGTTTTCTCCAAAAATCTGACCCCCAGGGAGACAGCAGGCACAGTCAGGCCTGGGAGCTGAAGGGGCAGGGCCTGCAGCAACCAGCCCAAGACTAGGCTGGGAACAGGCGTGTTGAGTAGGGTAGAAGATACCATGTTGTCTCTCGGTGTCCCCCATGATAGACCAAACTGTGAAGAAGTAGGCATGTAAAAAGATTATCACCTATGTGACTGACCGATAAATCATTATCTGTGAGTAAGGAAATAAACAGGTGTATGTATATGCATAAAGATCATGGGGTGCACTGTAAGGTGAGGAGATGGAAAGGGGAAAGGGAAAAAGGGGAAAACTGGTACGGAATACAAGAGAAGAAAGCAAAAAGAAAAAAGAAGAGAGGAGAAGAAAGAGAAGAGAAAAAGAAAAGAAAGAAGAGAGAAGGAGGAAGGAAAGGTGAGGAAAGAAATGAAAATGAAAATAAAGTATAGCAAGTGCCCAGAGCAAGAAGGAGAGAAAAAAGATAAAAATAAAAGAAAGAGTAGGTGAGTGAGAGTGAATGGTGAGGACAAATGCAGAGCCACACCACTCACAGTATATCCCAAGGTCCAAAGTTAATATGGCTGTAAAAGTGCATATGTGTAGGATCTTATCTATGACTAAGGGGCTTATATTTTAAAGCAGTAGTAAAATCCACAATTCTTACCTTTTCTTTACTGGCCCAACGTCCCGTGCTGGTGCCAGCATTTTTTGGGTGCTAGGCTGCAGTCTTTATTGGCCAGTGTGGGATGACATCACTCCTGCTTATGCGCAAATGTTCAGTCATCCCGGCACAAGATCCATGCTGGAATGTAAACTGAGCTTGCACTGCTCACTGTACATCCCAAGGAAGTCTGCAAGCAGGCAGGTCGATTTAATGTATTGCTTGCAGTCTTTAAATATAAGACTTTAGTTCCACTTTAAAAATGTGAATACCCCTATGTTCTGAAGACACCCTCTGCTGATCAATGTAGTCAAACATTTTACATTATGGAAGTGTTGGGGGTGTCTGCTGACATCCCCCGATGAAGTCCTGGAAATAAAACAGGTAACAAGGAGTGGTCAGTGATACCATCATGTATGCATTCTGCGTTGTTGGCGCATTTTGTCATTTTAATTTTTAAAAATGTACGCCATGGGAGCTTGTTTCTTTTGTAATTAATACCCATTGAGAACACTGTGGAGCTGTAGTTCATTTAGGAGAATGATGAGAAGGAGTTGTCCATTGCCTTTGCCAAAATGCTTATGACCAACTTGAACTGAAAGTTCAATTTTTGGGTGAATTTTCATCTTATTGTTGGCGAAAGTGTCATGAGCACTTCTGGATTTATTTCACAAACACTTTTTTTTATAGTTTATTGTATTGTTTTTAACTTACTCTCGTGATACATCATAGACACTTGATTCATTTGCACATTTAGCATGAATTACCGTATTTTTCGCCGTATAAGACGCTCCGGAATATAAGACGCACCCAATTTTAAAGGAGGAAAATCTAGAAAAAAAAAATTCTGAACCAAATACTGTAGTAAAATATTTTCATCACGTAATGTCCACCATTGCCCCCACTCATCACTGTAATGTCCACCATTGCCCCCTACTCGTCATCACCATCACTGTTCCAGTGCAACATTGCCCCCACACTAATAATAATAGCCAGTAGTTTAACATTGCCCCCACACTAGTAATAATAGCCAGTAACATTGCCCCCACATTAGTAATAATAGCCAGTAACATTGCCCCCACATTAGTAATAATAGCCAGTAACATTGCCCCCACATTAATAATAATAGCCAGTAACATTACTCCCACATTAGTAATACTAGCCAGTAACATTACTCCCACGTTAGTAATAATAGCCAGTAACATTGTCCCCACATTAGTAATAATAGCCAGTAACATTGCTCCCAACATAGTAATAATACTCACTGTTGCAGAAGCGTGCTCTGGTAGGATCCGCCGCCGCCGGGTGTACCAAGATGGCCGACCGCACCGGAGCTAGGCCAAAGCCGCGGCCTTTCCTAAGGCCGCGGCGGCGTTGCGCTCCGCGGAGGCAAACTGTCTATTCGTCGTATAAGACGCACCAACTTTTCCCCCCGAGTTTTGGGGAAGAAAAAGTGCGTCTTATACGGCGAAAAATACGGTACGTTTTTTTCTTTGTATTACTTGTAATATTGAACACTTTGCTGCACTAAAATTTAGTTAAGTCATTGGGTTGTTTTGAGCCTAAGTAACTATAGATTAGTTTGGATTTCTGTCTGTAATTGAGTACATATATAAAGCACCTGGATTGGACAGCAGTTGGTGCCAAGCTTTCCCAGGCCCTGCCCCACTTCTTGGATAGAACACCCACATACCTGTCTTTGTAGCCACCATCTTAGACACATTTCTCCCAACCAGAGGCCTACTCACACATTCCCCAGCCTGAGGCTTAACACTTAAAAAAAAGCAATGTCCACGCTGCATGTGTTTTCAACTACTGCAACTTTAGATTTCCTCCGTGACATACCACATTTGACATACTAACAGAATGTCACTAGCAACAATAAACATTCTGTAGCAGTCTTTTCCAGTGCAAACCACAACTCAAATATTTTATCTAGTTTCTCTTTAGTTCTCTTCTTGGGAGCACCACAGAGTTGGGACCACTTCCCTATTTAATACTAAGCTTCTCAGCCTTAGGCTATCTACCACCAAGCAACAGGTCCCGCAGATGAGGGTCAGGGGTGACAAGGTCCTTCTATAAGTATATCAGTCTCTTCCAAATGTTCCTTCTACAGCTTTGCCCAGCCAGACATGCCCCCTTAAAACATCTATTCCTAGGCTCTAGTTACCACTTCCATTAAAGGTTGCTGTCACAGGCCCCAAGGCCATATGCACCACACTACAGGACCTGCAGAAGATATATTGGTAGTTCTGGGTATTCTATTCCCATACACACACTAGCTGGGCACCAACCTCAGCTGGCATTTATATAAACACTGACCTCATCTATGACATAGCAACAGCAGGGGCCAAGGTTAAAGGAGCACTTCACCTGTTAACACTACTCCCCTGTTAAATATTGCAATTCCCTGTGCCAGTGGGTACCCACATGCTGGAAGATGGCTAGTATCTTACACAGCAGTAAAGTGTAGACATGTGGTATTTGCTTTGTTATGAATCAAAATTTGGGTACAATGTCAGTTATTTGGAATGATAGTTGTATGAGCATAAATCATTTAAAACGTGTTAATTTGAACAATATAGACAAAGTTGAAGTTTACTTTAAATTTACTCAACCTCCCTGGTGGTATTCCCGAGTGTGGCTCGGGGTGAATTTTTGTGGTAGCCCCAAGCCACACTCGGGATCGCATCGCTGGATCCAGGCAGCGTTACTCACCTTGTCCCCTGGATCCAGCAATGTCCCCCCACTGTGTCTTCAGCCCGATGCCTCTGTGTGTTGGGCACTGTTCCCTGCAAGCGTCACGTCGCACGGGGGTGGAGCCTGGCGGCAAATTCAAAAAGTGAAACACACAGTAAACATAC